>NW_023590999.1:5111643-5159163 GCF_014843425.1 Jatropha curcas | reverse complement strand
CATTGAAATTCTTCATTAATAATATTAATTACAAATATTAATTACATATACATTTATCAATTTGTAACAGTAAAATTGCTCTAAGTTTTAAGTGTCTTGAATATCATCTGCTTCCTCCTCGTCTTCATCAGCTTCCTCTTCTTCATATTCATCTTCTGAGGTACCCATGATCTATTGATCTTCTTCCTCTTCATCATCTGATGGTCCTATTTAAACATAAGATCGGCTTTCATCATCTAATCTATCTGTTAAATCTTCAACAACTTGCATCAGTTGCGTTTCAACCCTAACTTCTGGAAATGCCTCCGATACTGCGAGTGAAGAAGATTGTTTCGTTTCAAGTGCATGAACAACTGATCTAGCCTTGATTTTACACACTTACACCACACACTGCCATCCAATCGCATCTATCTCGTTTAAACGATGGATATGGGACATAGTACACTTGTGCAGCTTGCATTGCCAAAACAAAAGGTTCATACGTTGTATATCTTCTTCTTTGATTAATATCAACCAGATTATACTTAGGATGAACCTTCGTGCCAATGTTTGGCGTAGGATCAAACCATTCACATTCTAAATCATCCTGAAAACATGCACCTAATGTAAAGTTCAATTTGCAACACTTATAACTAACTAAGGTTATTTCTATAATAAGGATAACTATATATAAATGTAAAATCACTTTTGATCCCTTTAGCACACACCGCTGTTCATTTCTTTCTGCTTCTCCATTAAACCCTCAGTTGTGAAACTTGTAACCATTTACCCAAAAGGTAGCCAGAGTATGCCATTTAAGCAACCCGGTAATGGCCCCCTTTTAGCAGATCCGTAATAAATCTTGTGTTACGAATATCGCTTTTCGAGCTTCGAGACTATTGGGAAGAGTGAATGACATCGTGAGATTTAATTAAATAGTACATTCCGCTATATTTGTGTACATGAAAGTAACTTACATAATATTTGAACATTCTGCAAATTCCTGTCCAGCTTTGGCATCAACTTGCCTAGTATCAGTTTCAAATTGGATTTTTTGAAGCCGCCAAAGCATTGATATATTCCTATTTATCAACGAACCATATTTAGCATAAAAGTATGATCTTAACAACGCCCACGTCAAGTTTAGAATGTTTTACATTATTTATACTTAACTGTACAGTATCGTGTGATCTCTTCGCAAGTTCAAATAAAAATATAGTGTTTGAGCCGCTTGTATCTCTGCATCAGTCAATCGTCTTTTTTTTTGATTTACCAATCGTTACGCCCAGGGTAGGTGAAAAAATTTTTTTAGATTCCTTTCAAACTCAGATTTGAACCGCGATCTCCTCGTCATCGTTACGTGCCACTCTCCGATGCTTGGTTGGAAAACATGTTTGATCAAAGTAGTCAAAGTAGTGTGAACAGAATGTGGAAGCTTCTTCCACCAAATATGCATTGCAAATGGATCCCTCGACCTTTGCCTTATTGCGCACATTTTTTTAAATTTTTTGCAGGTGTCTGTCATTGTACAATGCCAATATGTAAGTATAAGTTCAAATAAATGATGTAATCATTAGAATGAGATGTTATTGAGTCACCTCTTAAATGGATACATCCATCGATATTGTACCTGTCCTGCTAAATGACATTCATAGGGCAAATGAATCGGCAGATGTTCCATAGAATCAAAGAAGCCGGGTGGAAAAATTCGCTCCAACTTGCACATTCACTACTGGATTTCTCGCCGCTAATTGGCCATCAATCATCGCATCGAAAACAGTTCATCGTTCAATTCCTTTGAAAAAGAGACTCATTTCTGTCATTGCTTTCCCAAATTTTTCCTGGTTAATAATTCCCGGAATTGCCACAGGGATCAATCTTTGCATGAAACATGCCATCATGGGCTTTTTTCATGCCAAACAGTCTGTACTTTCCTTATGTCCACACATTCTACCCATTATTTGAACAGTAGCCATCTGGAAACCTTAATATCTAACCATTCGCCACAATAATTGCCTTTGGGGTTTATCCAAAAACAATAACAATGCCTTCGGAAACTTACCAGTAACGTACAGATGCTCGAGTTCTGGTCGACGCACAAATTTCCTTTTCCATTGTCTGTCTCGCTTTTTGCATTTATCCTTGGTTATTCCTCAATGTTTCATGGACAGTGGTTGACAGTTCATGATAGTGTTGAACAGATTTTCAAACACATTTTTTTCTATGTGCATCACATCAAGGTTATGACGGATAAGAAGTGAACTCCAATATGGCAAATTCCAGAAGATGCTTCGCTTTTTCCACCCGTTATTCCTGCCAATTCATCCATTTGCCTCATCTGCACCTAACTTTGTAACTTTCATAAGGCCCAGATCTTCAATTTCTTGTAATATTTCAGCTCCAGACTTCACAGGTGGATGGGGTTCAGCAATAATCATATTCTTTCTAAGGCATTGTCAATTTCTCCTCCAAGGGTGAGATTCTGGTAAGAATTTGCAATGACAATCAAACCAACATTGTTTACCTCCATTTTTTAGTGTAAATGTTTTCCATGCAGTGAGGACAAACCAATTTGCCAGCCGTACTCCACCCAGATAACATTCCAAAAGCTGGAAAATCACTGATGGTCCAAAGCAAAGCAGCTCGCATTATGAATTCTGATTGGTCGAAATATCGAATGTTTCAACCCCATATTCTCATAAATAATTAAGTTCAGCAATCAAAGGCTGCAGAAACACATCAATTTTATGTTTTGGATTAGTAGGCCCAGGAACAATAACACACAAAAACATACAAAAATATGTATTCATCTTTCATACACATTGACGGTGGTAGATTATATAGTGTGACAATGATAGCCCATGATGAATATTTGATTGGCCAAACGGCTGAAACCTATCAGTATAAAGCCCCAATCTCACGTTTCTCATATCAGCAGCAAACACAGGATGAATGTTATCAAAATGTTTCCATGCTTTAGAGTCTGACGGATGAGGCTCTGACGGATGAGTCATGTATACCATCATCATATGCACAAAGCATGCCATGTCATTGTGTCAGCTGTCGCCTTAGATGCAGTTATAACCTTGAAGGCGTTAGGAACAAGAGGGAAAATAATACATCTCGAAAGCCCTTCTTTGTACTCTACCAGTCCTTGACCCCGCCGTTGATATCTTGGAGATTACAAAAACCTTGGCATTCTCTGAATCCGAGTCAACACCCAGAATATCATACAATGTATTACGACAGCAATCAATCTTTTTCTACCGCTTAGTCAATCCCCCGAAAAAACTAATTTTTTTTGTCCGATTTAAAAATTATCAACCATTTATTTGAATTGGCCTTTCAGGCAAACGATTTCCTTTGGCTAAACTGTACAAACAATCATCGTAACACCTTTTCTGAAAAATGCGTGCTCCGCTCATGTGAATAATCGTCAACAACAACAGAACTGAATGATACTCTTGGCATTCCAGGCCCACAGTTCACTGTTAGCTGCACTTAACATGCTTCAAACAATTGTTGTGCTGTAACATTGTTTGGCCGATTTCCTCCATATTATCCCAATCATATTCTACTCTATCGCATCGAACACCAATATTCATCTGCATGATTACCGATACAGAAAGCTGATTTAAGGCTGAACTTTCTTAAACTTTACCGAAATGAAAGTGGGCCTGTACCACTTGGCAACTCGCGAGCTTTCACCATGATGTATCCATTCGCTAATAATTTTCCACAATAACCCATTTTTGCAACAAAGGAAGTTTCACTGTATCGATTGGTCTAAAAGGGCTCGATTTGTACCACTTTCTTGTGATTACATGCGACACCTCAACTTATTACCATCCAGTAAAGACTGGATTACAACTGCAAACTGTTATAAACGCCTCCAATCCTTGCTAGAACTCTTGTCTTAATATCCCATTGACTCGAACCTCCAGTTACATCCAATTCTCGATTATTTCGCACAGTTTTTTTTACCTAATAAACAATTTGTTTATGAAGGGTAAATTATATGTAATTGCATTAGCTCTAACCAACAGAAAAACATATGCCACTAGTAATGTTTCAATTGTACAGCTTAGCTGTATAACTAACTAAAGGGTTATTCTATAATAATGGGTTACCTATATTATAATTGTAAAATCCACTAAGTTCATTTATTCACTAAGTTCATTTTATTCCTTTACCCTATAGTTAGTGTACATTCCACATAATGAATTTTTTTTGAAAAAAACTTCGGCAGCATTCCGCACAACTCAATGAAAATCTCAAATATAAAAAACAACTTCAATAAACACTCCTATATCGATAACCAACATTCTTCAAAGCAAAATGACCACTACTAGGCCTCCAACCAAACCAGGAACGCATCATTCATTTAAAAAAATTACAATTTTTTAATTGAATAATAATAACAATTATAAAAAAAAATACCATTATTTTTCATAATTATAAAAAAAGAGTAAAATTTCAATTCATGTATCATTAAAACATTAATTATTATTAAAAAAAAATTCAAACTTCAGTTATGTCTTATTTGAAGAATCAAATAACATTATAATTTAATATTATTCTTTTTTTATTTAATACTATGTAGTATATAATATTAGTTATCCTATATCTAATAGTATTATATAATACTTATATATATGTTTAGTTCGTATACAAGATAGAAAGCATTATCAGAACCAATAAATCCAGAATTGAATTTTCGGTCAATGATCAAAAGTAAAAAATTCATTTTGTTCCAAAAAGCGTTCCAAAAATGAGATTTTTTAAATTTTAAGCCCCCCTTATTATTATTAGGTGTTTGGATATGTGTTCTTCAATGGTATCATTTAGTATTACATTCATTTATTAGATATGTATTTGGGTATTAGATTTAATTTAAAGTTTTAATTAATTAATATATTACATTTATTTATGTGATTTTTATTTCGATTCAAAATTTTTTTAAGTTGGTTAGATTTAAATGAATTTCATAACATTAGATTATATTCGATTTCTTATGACACAAGGTAAAAGTGAGATTTTTAAGCTTATTACTATTAGGTATGGTGTATTTTGATATATTTTTTTTTTCTATTGAAAGTTGCTAATATATTAATTATTTTAATCGGGGTTATTATTATAATTATTGAGTATGAGTAAATTTACAATGGGATAATGATTTTTACATATTTTTACAAAGTAAAGTGACTCGCCCTTACTTGTTTTTACAATTTAATTTATGATTTCTTACGTTTAATTTTGCATATAATTATTTTAATTTATATTTACTCTAATAAATTTTATTTTTTACACTATTAATGAATTATTATTTTTAATTTATTTTTTACCACTATTTAATGAATTATATTTGTTATGTATATAATTGTTCCATAATTACAATTTTTAGATTCGCGTGGCAATTTATTATTTAGCATTTACCATTTAGTTAGCAGGATTAATTGAAGTTTAAAAAAATAAAAAAACATGATAAAAAAAAATCCGAAAAAATCAGCAAAATACCTGGAAAAAAATGCTCCAAAGGAAGACGGGTGGAGCAACCGGAGGGGCCCATGGAACGGCGTCAGAGACGGGCACACGGCCAAGTCGGCGTCAGGCCGGGCTGGAGTTGCGTTTCTTGGAGGCTGCTTGAGCGGCCTCCACCGAGCTGCGAACAGAGGAGAGGAGAGGGGAGAGCGGAAGAAGAAAGAACTGAGAAGAAAGGAAGGGAGCAGAGGGCGTCTGGCGTTTAAAAGCCCTAATTTTAAAGCCCTAATAATTGCGACCGACAAGTCGGTCGCAAATCGGTCGCAATTTTTAAACCTGCGACGTCGTTTTACATGCAGTCCAATTTGCGACCGATTTGCGATCAAATAAGTCGGTCGCAAAAAATCGGTCTCAAATAAGTCGCACATCGGTCGCAAAAATCATTCCAAATTTTGAACGGCTAAATTTTGCGACCGATAAACCTTAGCCGCAATATCGGTCGCAAATCCGTCGCAACTCGGTCACAAACTGAGAAACAAGATCGCGAGAATTTTTAGCGCTAAAATTCCCGACGGTTTTTTCTTCTGTAGTAAATCTGTCGCAAATTTGCGACCGATATCTGTCGGTCGCAAAAATCGGTCGCAATTTAGCGTTTTTTTTGTAGTTATCTCTAAGTATAATTTGCGACCGATAAATGCCATTTTGCGACCGATGGGTCGGTCGCAAAACGGCGTTTTTTTGTAGTGATTTACAATCATAGAATCATTAAATTTTAACATACATTTACATGTATAGCAAAAGAAATATCGAAGAAACTTATAATTAATAACATAAATAATTTAATTCTTCCAAATCATAAATTCATTACTTGAACATTTATTATACCAATACACATACTATTTATTTTAAATATTTTCCAAATGAGCCATTGTCAAAATTTACAGCTTTCCATATAATACATTAGAATTTTATTTTGCCTTTTTATGGCTTTGATATATTAAATAAGAAAAATGAAAAAAAGAATATGGTTAACTATACTTACTGGGTTCTTGTGGATGTCTTTGTGGATTTTAGAGCCTTGAATTTCTATTTTCCAGCTTTGACTATCATTGCATTAGTATTAAGCGTGCTTTGGATTACAGAGTTCATGAGGAATGTGGTTAATTTGGCAGTCAGTAGAGTAATCTCTCTGTATTATCTTAGAGGAATGCAGTCTAGTACTCAATTTTGTTTTCAAAGAGCTACGACTATAAATCTTGGTAGTGATTGTCTGGGGTCTCTATTTGTGCCAGCAATTAAAGCGCTGAGAATTGTTGCCCGAGGTTTGAATTTGCTCGAGGGAGAGGATGAGTTCATGTTTTCTTGTGCTCATTGCTGTCTTGCAGTCATGAACTCCATTTTCAGATTTGGCAATGGCTGGGCCTATGTACAGGTATCATCACTGCTAAAATCTTGAAACTTCAACAAATTTCCTTACCCTTTTCAACAAATTTCCTTACCCTTCTACTGCATTTTGCTGAACAATCTGATGCTTTCTTTTTTGGTTGCAAATGAATATAACTGAGTTTCCTCTATATAGCCAAGAAGATAATATGAATATGACTTGCCACTTAATTGTCCTTTTCAGGAAGTTGAAGTTTTAATGAATTTTTTCCCTGCAAGATTAAACGTTGCAAATTCTCTATCAGGGCCTTTAATCTGATCTAGTAGGGATTTATATTTCAGGAGTCATTTTCAAGTAATTGCATAATCTAGAATCACTTTTGCAAAAATCTGAATAATGCTGGATAATTCCAAAATTAATGAAAATACACTCTTTCTGCTATGCTTCATATATTTACCAATCTAATAATGCTTTCCTGGTTAATTATTCTGGTTAGACACAACTCTCAGACAACAAACACAGCTAACTTATTCTGCTACGTTTGTTTATACCGAAATTTATCCTTCAAATCAACAATGCAGATAGCCGCATACGGAAAAAGCTTTGTGCAAGCATCACAGGATACTTGGGCACTCTTCGAGAGGCAAGATATGGAAAGGATTGTAGATTCTGATATTACAAGCTCAATTTGCTTTCTTACAGGAGTATGCAGTGGCTCCATTTGTGTTATTGTAGTTGCTGCTTGGACTCATGAATCATATCAACCTTTCACAGCCACAGTTTCCCTTCTGGCTTTTTTCATTGGATACCTAATGGTTGGTATCCCTGACCACATTTCATATCAACCTTTCACAGCCACAGTTTCCCTTCTGGCTTTTTTCATTGGATACCTAATGGTTGGTATCCCTGACCACATTACTTTAAATGGAACATTTCTTTGTTTATTTTTTTTTTTTACGAGTTTCTTTTCATCATGTGGCCATTTGGGTATTCTATAATCTTTTATAAGATTCTTTATTGACTCAGCTAGTTAATTAACTTTGTTTTCTAACTATATGATTTACAGACAAGAATTGCTATGGCATTGCCCCATGCCTGTGTGAGCTGCTACCATGTTTGTTATGCAGAAAATCCTGACAACAGATTATTCGATAAAACAATCAAAGAACGCCAAGAATTGATAAAATCTGGCTGCGATGTGGTGGTTCCGACGCCTAGAGTACCCCGGCGGTTTGCATCATAGTTCATAAGCCAAGGCAAGATTTTTGCTGGAAAATGTACAGAAGCAAATTAAAATTTGTGGTCACAGGTTGAACATACTGTCAAAAATAGTCCCTTTCAATTTGGGGTCCAATAATTCAGAATTCAGCTAATCAAGCTAGAGATGAGACAATTTAACATTATCATATTTGCATATTCATTTTAGGATATTCCTTATTCCTTGATTAAAGAGTTCCTCCATTATTTTATTTATTTATTTATTTATTTTTGTTCATTTTTATTCATAGTTTAATGTAATTTTAGTATCTGTTTATGCAATCTCCATATGAGTTGTGCATTTTATATTAATCAATTCTTTTTTTTTTTCCCTAATCATAGTTAAAGAATTAAAATATGGGTTTTTCTTAAATAAAATAATGCTTAGAACAGAAATTGTGTTAGGTTTGCCTTCATTATTAAAATATTGCACAAACTTATCAAAAATCAAAATAAAATAAACTAAAAAGTACAAAATAGACTATTTTAATAGGTTTTAGTTGGATATGGAAACAAGCAGCCAGCAAGAATTAATATTATTTTAACATTTTTTTTTTTTAGAATTAATAGGAATCATCCAGTGGAGAGTATACATGGAGCAAATTAGAAAATGCTTTCTATCTTAGCACCCATGAACTAGCCAAATTAGAATACTTCATGTGCAATCGTAGAATGATTGAAAAAATAAATTTTGTAAAATTACTAAATTAGGTACAATCGCAGAATTATTGAAACAATAAAGCCATCTCTCTCTCTCTCTCTCTCTCTCTAAAAAGCCAAAAAAGGTTTGAACTTTGAAGGAATACATTGAATAGGACAGGCACTATGTATGCAATCATACCACATAGGCCACTCTTCAATTATTGATTATTTCTTCCATACTCAAAAAATGAAGATTACGGAGTAGTTAGAGGCCAAGACTTTGACTTTTTATTGCCATTTTGACTGTTTGTATTTATATTCCAACTCTACAAAACAGGAAACATAAATAATTAATGAAGCAATAAAGCAGAGTCCTTTCCATGAATGTCTCTCTCAAATAAAGGCCAATTAGGTACTTCTTATTTTTTTTTCTTTTTTGATGATGCTATGGCTAGAAGGATTAGGTGGAGAAGGAATAATCTGGAACATTAACAATATAGTAAGAGGAAAATGTGATTCATTTTCCAAATCACATATGTTAACTTCTTTTGATTTAGCTAATTATGAACTTGGATTGAGATAGTATTTAGATAACTCACCTTTCAGTTTCCGAATCACATACGGTCTACTGCCTTCGATTTCACAGGCATTTTTTTATTAAACAATTTATTCACTAGCCAGTGTCTAATAGTCTATCCATTTTTCTAGAAATTGAAATTGCTTTCCAAGAATTAATTGTCTGACCATCTTCTCTTGTATTGTCACTCGAGTAATAGAATTTAGCATCCGATGATCTAATGCACAAAACATCCGATGTTTGTGTGGGCTCTAGAGAGGGTTGATGAATAACAAACAAGAAAATTTTAGCTGTACAGACCTAATGATATAAAATCCAGTATTGCTCCAAGAAAGATTAGCATAATAAGAAAATTTGCTTCTGTACCGCATGCATAAACCCTTCATAAACGTGCCTTCACGAGAGGGAAATGTACTTATCTTCCCATTTCGCCTCCATAAGCATATTCGTGTGCCAACCAAACCAACAATCTACAAGAACATGCATTAAGCAATTGGGATAAAAACAGACACATTACATCAATGCCTCCCAATATGAGATACTTCAGAATAATGACAAATTACTAAAGGTACCTTCCTCTCATCAAAATCAAAGTCAATTAAGGGGCTTGCATCTTGGATTGAATATTCTTCCATACAATTGTATGTTTCTAATGACCAGAGACGCATAACCTACCATGATAGCTATACAAAAGTCAGCACAATTGAGTTATATAACATGTATCACATTTTGATTTGGGAGAACATCAGAGATAAGCCACAGAAGCAATCACATCAAAATAAGTTTAAGTTCTAGAACAACCATATAGCCAGCAAGTACTTTAGACAACTTTTACTGGTGTCAAACATGATATACAAAACATTGTGTGTGTGTGTGTGTGTGAACAGGTCGATAGTTAGACTAAAGTCATCAGTAACGGTAGGTTAATGCCACCATTTCAAACTATGTAAAAGAGAAGGTCACCAAAAATTCAAATGGAAGGATATTAAAAGGTGTGGAATCCTACCAATCTTTCTTTAATTTCTCCCAGTGCACCCGATTTGTAAATGAACTTTTTAATTCATAAACTCAAATTTGGTATAAATAAAAATTCATTTGGAATTCCATGTTTTAAATTCTACAGAATTGGTTTTTCTTGAACCAAATACTAACAAAATTGGTAGAATTTGCAAATGAATTCTCAACTTTAAAGGAACAGAAGTTACTAAAGTTAATGAAGTTTAAGTACAAGATATCAAAACATATTTAGAATGAATTCTATGAATGATCCAAGCATGAATTTCCATTTATTGATGAATTTTTTTAATGAAATTCATTTATAAAATGGAATGAATTCCATATGAAAATTATTCCAAAACTATGTAACAGAAATAGTAGAGAGTGATCCAATAGAATCTGCTTTAATAAAAGGGTAAATAACAAAGATGACTTATAATAAAAAAACCACCTATCAGACACCATATTTAATTAAAAAAGTGATCATACCTTGTCCCCCACACCAGTAAGAAGCAAGCCCATCTTCATTCGACACTGATCAACCCTAATACAAAGCAAGGTTAGAGAATTAACATATACAAGCTGCAAACTCCTGCATATATAATACCCACTAAATAAACCCCCACATATAAAAAAAAAAAAAAAAAAAAATCAACCTTTTATTATTTCGTCATCTTTCCGTAATAAATTTGATACCTTTTTATCGACTCAACAGAAAAATAAACATATAATTGTATTCAGCTGAAAATTAGCTGACAAGAAAATGAATGGGGAGAAAAAAAAGAAGAGGATAATTTTAATAATTACCCAAGTGAATGGCCTTTCCATTGGTCAATATCAACAGAAGAAGCTTGAACTAAAGATTGTCTATGATGCTTCATAGCTAGCTCCTCAAAGTACATATTTAAAGTCTTCTCTGAACCGCTATCTATATTTGAAATTCCTACATAATTATCCTTCGAAATTCCTACATAATTATCCTTCTGCTGCTTCAAATAAAGCGCTTGAAGTAACTTTGATCCTTTGATTATTGTATTCCTTTAAATGCACAAAAGAGAATAAAAAATAAAACAAAATTATACACAAATATTTGGGGAAGGCAGAGAGAAGGAGAGTAAAACAGAATTTACCAATAAAAAATAAAACAAAATTATACACAAATATTTGGGGAAGGCAGAGAGAAGGAGAGTAAAACAGAATTTACCAAGATTTGCGGACAGCAGAACAGCGAACAAGGTCAAAGAGGTCCAGGAATGAGAATATTATGCAAAGGATGTCATGCTACAAAAATTGGATTGTGGTCGGATCTCTCCAGCTCCTCTTCTTCGCCGGCGACCACTTTCCGCCTGGTGTGGGGCTCATATCTTCTCCGTGAACTGGGTTAATCAGAGGAAACGAGCGACTGAAAATCTCATAAAGCTGGAAGGGTGAACGTCGTTTCGGCAACGACACAATAAACACACTCACAAAATAAGATGTATTGTCGTTTTTAGGTAATTTAATTTACGAGTTTAAGAAAAAAAAATACTATTTAGTCCCTCGAATTTCTAAAATAAATATTTCAATATAATAAAATTTTTATTTTTATTTATTTATATAGTGCAAAATTTAGAAAGAAAGTGAGAAATTAGAGTGTCTGGATACAAGTATAACAAAATGCTAAGTACATGATATTTTAAAATGGTTTACTCAAACAAATACTTTCTTTACCATTAACAGTCATGCACTTTACATCAAACACAATGCCCGGTGATTCATCACAAGTAAGGGTGAGTATTTACTTCGATCAATTTGGTTAATTCGATTGATTCGATTAATTAGATCAATTTGATCCGATGAATAAATGTTCAGTTAAAAATTCGATTAAATAAAATTAACGCAGAAGCCGTGGGCCGTAAGGGATAACTTTGTAGAGTAAGGTATGATAATCCCCCTTAGAGAACTTCAACTCCCCTTCTTTCATAAGATAATTGGCTACTTCTTTCTCGTTCGATCCGCATAGTATTGGGCAGTGGATTAACAAGGATTATGCTTTGCTTTGTCTACCAATCCCTGTAAGAGTTCTTACATGAGAGCTTTAACTCCAGCTAAAAGATGAGACGAGACTCTTATTCTCCTCCCGCCCATATACCACATGCGAGTATAAGCTAAAAATTCGGTTAAAAGTTAATTTAATTAAATTAATTAAATTAATCAACTCTCAAAATTAAATCATTTTGATTAAATATATAATAAAATTAAAAATTAAAAATATTTCAATTTTTATTTTAATTAAATAGTGATCAAAAAGTTCGGTTAATCTTTATTTCGGTTAAATTCGATCGATAAATCAAATTTTTCTTTTTTTTTAACTTCCATTTGGTTAATGATTGAAATTAATCCGATCAAAACGGTTCGGTTAAGTTCAAAAAAAATTTCGATTAATTTATTTAGATTAATGATTAAAATTAATTCGACCAAAACAATTCGATTAAAAAATTAAGTCGCTTAAATTTAGTTAAGTCAAAATAAAAATTTTAGAAAAAATTTATTTCATCTAAAAATGCTATTTATATAAGTAGAATTAGCAAAATGCTGACCCGTAAATTCACAAAGTTCGAAATCGTTTTCTTTTTTATTATTTTTTTAAAAATTCCTTTTAAGTTTAATCCAATAGAAAAAAGAAATTTTTTCATTTTTTTTTAATAAAACTTTTTAAAATTCTTCTAACTTTACATGAAACAAAGGATATGCTTTTTCTCCTCTGGACAATTTTATTGGGGGGGCAACAATCCTGTTAAAGGCTGTCTTGTCAACTTCAATTTGGAAAATGGGGACCGCAAATACTAGAAAAAGCTGTTTTCTTCACGCGTTTATGAAAGTAACCAGAGAGTAGGAAGAAGAAAATAAATTTGTGTTGTACAACAGTTAAAAGTAAACGTCCTTCCTGTTAGTGAAAAAAAAAAAAAAAACACAAAATCCTGATAAATCAGGTTTATAAGGGAGTAAAATAATAACACACGATTTAATAACGAAGTTCGGCCAATCTTATTATATCTCCGAATTGCCATAGATCTTTTCATAGGAGAAAAATAAATAAAGTATTTACATACACTCACAATTCTCTATCCAAGAATATCCGAAAAATTAGACTTAATTTTTCTTTTTGGATAATTTCTCTATTTTTTTTTCTTACAATTGCTCTCACTCTCTCATTTACTAATATGCTTGTTGGTGTTTTTTTTTTTTTGTGTAAGTAGATCCAAATTCTCTTCTCTGTTTATAGGAGAGAAAATAGGTGAATGAGTGAATGAGCTGTACAATTCAAATGCAAATTGGCCACCAATTCTCTCTCTGTTTATAGGAGAGAAAATAGGGTGAAGAGTGAATGAGCTGTACAATTCAAATGCAAATTGGCCAACCAATTCCAATTTGCACAAATGCACATGTTTATTTATTATTTTTTTTTCTTCCTTTGTTGACTAAACTTTCTTCCTTTCATTTTTTCAAGGAAACGCGTTAGGACTTTCTTCCTTTCATTTATTTTCAAGAACGCGTAGGTCCCACTGCCAACATACTTTGATAATCTCCCATGTGAAGACCGATTTTAATTTGTCTTCACACATCAATCATGTGTCAATCTCACAAAATAAACCCAATATGAGATGTATTGTGGTTTTTAGGTAATTTAATTTATGAGCTTAAACAAAAAAAAAAAAAAAAAAACTATTTCTAAAATAAATATTTCAATATAATAAAAAATTAAATTTTTATTTATCTATCTAGCGCAAAATTTAGAACGAAAGTGAGAAATTGGAGTGTCTGGATACAAGTATATCAAACTGCCAGGTATAGGATATTTTTAATGATTTACTCGAAATAAATGCTTTCTTTACCGTTAACAATTATGCACTTTACATCAAACACTATACCCATGATTCATCGCAAATAAGGATGAGCATTTGATTAGGTCAATTTGGACCGGTGAATAAATGTTGGATTAAAAATTCAATTATTGAAAACTAATGCAAGAGCTGTGGGCTCTAAAGGATAACTTTAAGGAGTAAGGTATATATTTCCCCTCAGAGAACTTCAACTCCCCTTCTCTCAGTAGATAATTGGCTATTTCTTTCTCGTTCTATCCTTATAGTCTAGGCAGTGGATTAACAAGAATTATGCTTTGCTTTGTCTACCAATTCTTGTAAGAGTTCTTATAGGAGAGCCTTTAACTCCTGTTGAAAGATAAGACAAGACTCTTATTCTCCTCCTGCCCATATACCACACGTGCTTATTGGTATATTTAACTGAATTAATCAATTAATCGACTCTTAAAATTAAATCGTTTTGATTAAATATATAATAAAATTAAAAATATTTCAATTTTTATTTTAATTCAATAGTTATTAAAATGTTCAGTTAATTTTTATTTCAGTTAAATTCAATTTAATCAAGTTTTTATTTTCTTCAACTTCATTTTAATTAATTAATTCAACCAAAACGGTTCGGTTAAGTAGAAAAAATTTCGATTCATTTATTTAAATTAATGATTAAAATTAATTCGATTAAAAAAAGTTAATTAAAAATTAATTTATTAAATTTAGTTAAGTCAAAATAAAAATTTCAGAAAACTTTGATTTCGAGTAAAAATATTACTTAAATACACAATTAGCGAAATGCTGACACGTAAATTCACAAATTACGAAATCGTTTTCTTTTTTATTTTTTCAAAAAAATTCCTTAAGTTTTATCCAATAGAAAAAGAAAATTTTTCATTTTTTTTAAAAGAAACTTTTTAAAATTCTTTTAACTTTACATGGAACAAGGATATGCTTTTTCTCCTCTGGACAATTTTATTGGGGGGACAACAATCCTGTTAAAGGTTGTCTTGTCAACTTCAATTTGGATAAATGGGACCGCAAATACCAGAAAAAGCTGTTTTCTTCACGTGTTTTTGAAAGTAACCAGAGAGTAGGAAGAAGAAAATAAATTTGTATTGTACAAGAGTTAAAGTAAACGTCCTTTCTTGAAGATTACATAACTCTTCTTGGCCATTTTAGCTTCTCACTTTCAGTCACCAACCAATTTTTTTGTTTGGTATTGCATCTTCCTTCCTTTTGAGTCTTTGATATTGCAACTCCAGTTTCAATCACCAACCAATTCTTCAACTGCTGTATTGCATCTTCCTTCCTTTTGAGTCTTTGATATTGCAACTCCAGTTTCAATCACCAACCAATTCTTCAACTGCTCGAATTTTCTGCTGAAAATTTTGGTCATCCTCTCTTTGTGATGGACATTGCAATTGCAATTGGAGGTGCTCTTCTAGCACCTGCCTTTAAGTCTTTGTTTAATAAGTTAGGCTCCCAGGATTTGCTCAATTACGCCCGTAAAAGACGTGTGCTGACTCAAATCAACAAGTGGAAGGAGATGTTGGAGAGAATTGATGGGGTTCTTGAGGATGCAGAGGAGAAGCAGATGGAGAGCAGGTCGGTGAAGATGTGGGTAAGCGATTTGAGGAAGCTGGCGTATGATTTGGAGGACATTCTTGATGAGTTTGATTTTGAGGCTCGTCGATCCAAGTTGAAAGCTAAACCTATGACTGGTTCAAGTAGGGTACGAAAGCTCACCCCTAATATTCGTGCTGTTAAATTCAATAAAAAGTTGATTTCCAAGATAAAGGCAACTACTCCCCGATTAGAAGAGATCACCTCGCGAAGAAATGAACTAGATTTGAGTGAAAGGCCCGTTAAATTGTGGGAAAGAATTCCTGCGACGTGCTTGGTGAATCACGCCGAGATTTATGGGAGGGAGAAAGATAAGAAGGCGATTCTTGAACTTTTGAATTCTGAATCAAGTGATAGAAGGGTCGCTCTGATTTCTATAGTTGGAATGGGAGGTATCGGTAAGACAACTCTAGTCGTTAAGACAACTCTAGGGCAACTTATCTTTAATGAAGCTGGAAAAGGAAGTTTGATTTGACGGCTTGGGTTTCTGTCGGTAAGATTTTGACGTTTGGTTAGACTTACAACGTGGTTAGACTTACAAAAACAGTTCTTCAGTCGGTTGGTGGAGATCTTACTTCCAACGATTTGAATTCGCTTCAATTAAACTTGAAGGCAAGGCTGTCAGAGAAGAAGTTTTTTATGGTTCTAGATGATGTTTGGAACGAGAATTATGACCATTGGAGAAACTTTCTTCTCCCCTTTGAGAATGGGGCAAAAGAAAGTAGAATTATCGTCACAACTCGCAATCTTGGCGTTTCACGGACGATGGGTGCTATTCAAAGTTATACACTTAGAGTGTTGGAGAATGATGATTGCCTGTCTGTGTTTGCCCATCACGCTCTTGGAGTAACAAATTTTGAGGAGCACTTGCCCATCACGCTCTTGGAGTAACAAATTTTGAGGAGCACTTAGATCTAGAAGCAATAGGTAAGAAGATTGTGGAAAGGTGTCAAGGCTTACCTTTGGCAGCTAAAGCTATTGGAGGTCTCTTACGAGGTCAATCAACTCGCGATGCATGGGAACAAGTGCTAAACAGCCGCATTTGGGAGGAGAAAAGCGACATTCTTCCAGCATTAAAGTTGAGCTATCACCATCTTCCATCTCATCTGAAACAATGTTTTGCTTATTGTGCAATTTTTCCAAAAGGTTACGAATTCGATGAGGATGAGTTGGTTCTCAGTGGATGGCAGAGGGATTTGTACAGGACGCACAGGAAATGAAGGAAATGAAAGGCTCGGGTCATCGATATTTTCAGGATTTATTATTGAGATCTTTTTTTCAACAATCTACTTACAATGAATCACGATATGTGATGCATGATCTACTCAATGATCTAGCTAAATCTGTAAGTGGAGAAATATGCCTTCATTTGGATGATGATGAGTTGAAGGGCATAAAATCACATGCAAACGTTCGCCATTCAGCATTCACTTGTCATCGCTATGAAAGGTACCAAAGATTTGAAGACTTTTATGAGATGAGTAATCTGCGAACATTCTTAGCATTATCCACTGATCGATGGCGAGGTAATTTTTTATCTATTAGAGTGGTGCATGACCTAGTGCCAAAACTGAAACGTTTAAGGGTGCTATCACTAGCTCGATACCAGTTTGAAGAGTTGCCAAGTTCAATTGGCGCCTTAAAGCATTTACGATATCTTGACTTGTCTTACAACACTGGGATTATAAGATTTTGTCTTTACAACAGTTGCAGATTAAAAGATTTACCTAATTCACTGAGTTGGATTCTTCAAAAACTTGCAGGACACTGAATTTATGTTCGTGTGAGAATCTTATTGAGTTGCCCACAGGGCATTGGCCGCCTTTAATCAATTTTGGCGCATCTCGATCTAGAATTTACGCATGCTTTGCAGGATTGAATTGCCATTAGCGGGTTAGCAAATTTGACAAATCTTCAAAACATTGTCTAAGTTCTATCCGTTGGGAAAAGCGAAGTAATTGCCTTGCGGAATTAGAGAGCTAATGAAATTCTCCCTCATCTAGAAGGACCAAACTTAGTATTGAAAAGCTACCAGAAATGTTGGCAAGGATTTGCAGATGGCAAATCTCGTTGATTTAAAAGAAGATGAGAATCTTGGTGATTTGGCCCTTGGTATGGACCCGTAAATTGCGTGATTCACCATTGCGAAGAGATCATTGAATTCCAGGTTTCTCAACTTGCTAGGAACCTCATTCAAAAGTTTGGAAAGGGGCTTTCGCCGTTCGGTTTTTATGGCGGTAAGGAATTTCCATTGTGTATAGGGATCCTGCATTCACAAGATATGGTTGGCTTCATAAACCTTTGGTGTTCAGAATATTACCTCGCTTGCCACCACTAGCGTAGGACTATGTAAACTGAAATGGCTGAGCATCAAAGGCATGGATGAACTGCGTAGAAGTAGGGCTTGAGCTTTCCCCGTCTCTTGAGATTCTTAGAAATTGGAGGATATGTTGAAGTTTGAAGCAATGAGGCTCACTCTTTGGTGACGTCAATGCTGGAGGTTACAAGAAAATTTTCTAGGACTACGTAAAATTTTGGATAGGAAAATTGTCCTAAAAATTGGTTGTGACATTCGCCTACCTCCTTCCTTCCTTGATGAAATTGTACATTTGGTAGGATGTCAAGATATTATTCTACGAAAGGTGTGCATTGATCTATGTTCCCTTTCAAACCTTTGTCCATTGCAGTATTTCCAGCGCTTTGAAAATTTGCATCAAGTTGGTTGCGCAGTCCTTCGTGGCGCCTAAAGGCATCTGTGGATTTTCGTGCATTTTTGCAGCCAATTGATACACCTGTGGCGGGGTTCAACTAATTTAGACAAACTTTCTAGCTTGAAATCTTTACAGATCGAAGGGTGTCAGAAGCTAGTGTCATTGGTAGGAGGAGAAGAAGGGAATTTGCCTTGCAATCTTGAAATTTTAGTGATAAGGGAATGCGATGGATTGGAGATTCTGCCAAATGGGTTGCAAACCCTCACATCTCTTAGAGAGATGAATATTCAACGGTGCCGAAACCTTGTGTCCTTCCCATCTGCAGGTTTACCTTGTAGTCTTAAAAGTCTCAAAATCGTAAAATGTGATTCTCTGGAGTCCTTGCCTAAGGGCATTGTGCATGATAGTAACGCCAGGAATGAGATGTCTCATCTTGAGGTTGTGGGTGTCAATAGCTGTCCATCTCTTACATCGGTTCTAGTTGGTGAATTTCCCTATTCAATTAAAAAAATTGCAATTTGCTTTTGGACGACACAGCTATTGGAGTCGTTTCATAATAGGTTTTCGGAGTCGTTTCATAATAGGTTTTCGCATCTCACCACATTAATAATATATGGGTCTGAGTTGGAGTCTTTCCCAGAAAGTGGATTGGCCATCCCCAACCTTAGGGATTTAATCATACGAAAATGTGAAAATTTGAGGTTGCTTCCCAATCAAATCCAAAATCTCACATCTCTTCTCAAGTTAGCGATAACTAATTGTGCAGGTTTGGTGTCCTTTTCGGATGAGGGTTTACCCCCAAACCTTACTTATTTATTCATATGGAGTTGTGAGAATTTGAGATTTCTTCCCAATCAAATGCAAAATCTTACATCTCTTCAACGTTTACTAGTAAGTAACTGTGGAGGTCTGGTGTCCTTTCCAGATGGCGGTTTGCCCCCAAAACTAGGTAGTCTTACAATTTCGCGTTGCAAGAAGCTGAAACAGCCAATGTCAGAGTGGATACTCAATAGACTCACCTCTCTCACAATCAGAGGGCCATGTCCAAGTACAGATATGGATTCCTTCCCAGAGGAGAAGGGCCTACTGCTTCCCTCTTCCCTAACCTCTCTTAAGATCGAAGATTTTAAAAATCTGAAATCAATATCCAGGGGCATTCACCATCTCACCTCTCTTGATACATTAGTAATTCGAAAGTGCCCTAAACTCCAGTCCTTTCCCAAGGAAGGCCTTCCGAGCACGCTTGAAAGGTTGGCAATCTTCGAGTGCCCCCTCCTGGAAAGACGATGCAGAAAAGAGAAAGGAGACTATTGGCGCTTTATTGCCAATATCCCCTACCATAAAATAAAATGAGGTATAATCTTTTTACTTTTGCTTGCAGCTTAAACTATAACTGATATATGCAACATTTTGAAGCCAAAATAGAATAGATATAAAAAAATTAATTGCATTCAATTATGTGGTGTTTCAAGTTTCAACCATATTACCACATTCTGTTCAGAATGGCGGAACCATATTACCACATTCTGTTCAGAATGGCGGTTGAGAATGAATTGGTGGTTGAGAATGAATTACATGTTCTGTTCAGTTGGTTCTAACTCATAATGCATAAATTGGAAAAGTTTCTATAGGTTTTATTCTTTCATTGTTCCGACACTGACATGAGCTGATTTTATACATATCAAATCTTGGCTGCAAATAATGCAATTGTTTCTTCAGGTCTGCAAAAGCCGGGACTGCTTAGGCCAGGACATCGAGCATTTCATTAATCGTCTCAAATCCAATTTTTTTTTTTTTTTTTTTTTTCCCCCCCCTTTGCTGGGTTTTTTAAGGAATAACGGTTTCATGGATCTTAGCATTTCAATCCTTTAGGGAGGGGTGTATGGGCGGAGGGCCTGGTTTGGTCGGGTTTAGATGGATTTAGTTTATGTTAAGTTTTTCATGTTTTAATAATAAATTTTAATTTTCAAAAAAAAAAAAAAAAAAAAAAAAAAAAAAAAAAAAGAAACTACGATCTTGTTTTTGCTACATATGACTACAATGAGCAGTTGTTACCAATTTATCAGAAAAGAATTCTGTTTCCTATGCTGAGATACTTATATGAGCATATTTGTTTATTTATTAACAAAGATTTATCAGAGAAGAAAGTTTACAGACATTGGTTGACAATTTTTCAGATGGAAATTATCCTTTTTTTTTTTAAACTGGAATAGGGTCCATCCTTCCTACAAAACACCCAGTCAAGAGTGAATTTGAGATTTTATAAGTAACTATACTGGCAATGTGACTTTATTGAGTAAAATCTGATTCTGAATGAAAAAATTACATCAAAAGAATCTTTACGTGTCAAAACCTAGTAATAATTTATTTTCTTTTTCTTTTGCGTTAAGGAGGGAAATTTGAACTAGAATTTATAGTCAGGTTATATATTTATTTACCACTACTCTATTACGGCTTGTTGCGCATAAATCCAATAAACTTAAGCCTAATAATTTGGCTATTGTTTATAATAAATTAACACAATAAAATTCTAGTAATAAAAAAAAAAATTGAGTTACATAAATTATGAAATTTTTGGAAGAGGTTTGCCAAGAAGAAAGTGGTGAATAAGTGAGAGTGCTCTTGCAGGCTGGAAGGCAGGCACTTCATGTCCAGCCCCTCTCACAGTAGCAAAAGTAAAGTCTCCTTTATAAATCTCAGAGCCTACTCCAACAGGACACTCCAGAAACAGAACATTTGCAACTGAAAAGGAACATTTGCCAACTGGAAAAAAAAAAAAAAGAAAATTAAAATTAAAAAATATGCCCAAAAAGATTTATGAAATGTGCATGAGAAATGTTATTGAAATGTGCATGAGAAATGTAATTGTTGGCACACTATTAATTTAAATTTTGAAAATTAATTTTTCAGAGGGAATTCATTATTTTTTATAAATATTATTATTATTATTACAAACAGATAGTCCAATTCTTTAAGTTATTTCAAAAGTAAAATAATTAAGGAATTACCATTATTCCATGAAAATCTGTTCTTGTAAAGTGTTTTGCCATCACTATATACTCGAAATGGTCCAAGCTCTTGCATCAACCCATAAGCCAGAGATGAACAACCAGGGCCTGTAAAAATATTAATGATTGCTTTAAATAACAGACAGTAATATTATACATTCAAATTAAAATTTAACATAATAAAAAGAATACTATTTTCAGGAAATAAATAAATTTAGAACACAAAAGGGAGAAAAATGGAAAAAGAATACACTAAATACCTCCATTTAGCCACAGAAGAAGAGGCAAAGATTTCTTAGAAATTTCTTGAGCTTCAGCAAAATAATAATATAAGGCTTTTCCAGCTAATTTATCCACAGTAACATAACCTCCATATTGTGAAAACTTAACTTGAGGTTGGCCAGGCAATCTTTTGATCCTATCTTTTTCTTTATCTTTTCCATTTTCTTGATTTATAGTAATAATAGAATCAATTAATTCAATTGTCCTTAAAGTATGCTTGTGTCCATACCAGGAAATTCCCATTAAGCTTGGATTTGTAAAGATTGCCAAGAAACTTCACTTTGCCTCTGCATTATGGCTTTATGGCTCTGAGATGTTAAATAAGAAAAAATGAAAAAGAACAGGAATATCAAACATGGGTTTTTCCCCATTGCAGGAAAAGGTTTTAGGGTTTTTGATTTTTTGGAATTTTGTTTCTTGAATCCAAATAATGTGTTTATATAAGTATAGGGGTGTGCGTGTGCGCAATGGAGAGAAAGTATCTATAGAAGGATTTTGTTTTCTGATTTTCTAATTTAGATCAATATTAGTTATTATTCCCTCCATCTTTTAAAATTATGCTTGTTTCTATTTTCACGCAAACTAATTAAATGTAATTAATATTTTTGAATAATAAATTTGACCTATAGGTAGTAGAGGGTAAAAGTTTTTAATTTTTAAAACTAAATAAATAATAATTAATATTTCTTTGTTTATTTTATTTTTTTTATCAGTTTCATTTCATCTGTGGCCATTTGGGTATTCTATAATGTTTTATAAGATTCTTTATTGACTCAGCTAGTTAATTAACTTTGTTTTCTAACTATATGATTTACAGACAAGAATTGCTATGGCATTGCCCCATGCCTGTGTGAGCTGCTACTATGTTTGTTATGCAGAAAATCCTGACAACATTGTTATGCAGAAAATTCATGTTTGTTATGCAGAAAATCCTGACAACAGATTATTCGATAAAACAATCAAAGAACGCCAAGAATTGATAAAATCTGGCCGCGATGTGGTGGTTCCGACGCCTAGAGTACCCCGGCGGTTTGCATCATAGTTCATAAGCCAAGGCAAGATTTTTCCAGGAAAATGTGCAGAAGCAAATTAAAATTTGTGGTCACAGATTGAACATACTGTCAAAAATGTACTATTACTATAGTCCCTTTCAATTTGGGGTCCAGTAATTCAGAATTCAAGCTAATCAAGCTAGAGATGAGACAATTTAACATTATCATATTTGCATATTCATTTTAGGATATTCCTTATTCCTTGATTAAAGAGTTCCTCCATTATTTTATTTATTTATTTATTTATTTTTGTTCAGTTTTATGGTAAATTAAAAACACTTGCCATAGTTTAATGTAATTTTAGTATCTGTTTATGCAATCTCCATATGAGTTGTGCATTTTATATTAATCAATTCTTTTTTTTTTTTTCCTTATCATAGTTAAAGAATTAAAATATGGGTTTTTCTTAAATAAAATAATGCTTAGAACAGAAATGGTGTGTTAGGTTTGCCTTCATTAAAATATTGCACAAACTTATCAAAAATTCTGATTGATTTCGTAATTTTTTTAAAAATTATTAAATTAAGTATAATCTGATTGATTTCGTAATTTTTTTAAAAATTATTAAATTAAGTATAATCTGATTGATTTCGTAATTTTTTTAAAAATTATTAAATTAAGTATAATCTGATTGATTTCGTAATTTTTTTAAAAATTATTAAATTAAGTATAATCTGATTAAATTTTTTTCACCAACACCAAGGATGCAAGTTTTTTTTTTTTGGATAATTACTATATTATCCTTAAATTTTTATTAAATACATTAATAAGGACTTCGGCTTTCAAAATTACACTATTTAATCCCTGTATTATAATTTTGTTATACTATAAGTTCAAACAGTTAGTTTTTTTATTAAGCAATTATGAAATATCAAACACCCTTGAAAGTAACTACTATATAAGGACTAAATAGAGTAAACTTATGAAAATTGAGATCTTTATTAGTGTATTTCATCAAACCATAAGGACTACATAATAATTATGTTTAGAGGTTATTTTTGACATTTCACAGTCACTTAAAGGAAAAAATTAACAATTGTATTTTATAGTATAATAAAATTGTAATGAAGGACTAAATAGTATAATTTAAAATACTAATATCCATACATATTCGAGTAAAACCTAGAGACTACATCGCAATTGCTCCTTTTTTTTTTTTTTTTTTTTTTTTTTTTTTTTTTTTTTTTTTTTTTTTCTTTTTTTTTTTTTTTTTTTTTTTTTTCTTTTTCCTAATTGAAATTATATTAGAGTTCCTCATCAAATTAGCAACTTCTAAATATTCAAAACAGAAAGATGAAATGTTTTATTGAAATTTGAATTTATAATGTAATAAATACCATCAAGAAAGTCATCTTCAAAATTGCATAAAGCCATCTCTCTCTCTTTAAAAAGCCAAAAAAGGTTTGAACTTTGAAGGAATACATTGAATAGGACAGGCACTGTGTATGTAATCATAACATATAGGAAACTCTTCAATTATTGATTATTTCTTCCATGCTCAAAAAATGAAGATTTTATCTAGTGGGTTATGGAGTAGATTAGAGGCCAAGACTTTGACTTTTCATTGCCATTTTGACTGTTTGTATTATATTCCAACTCTACAAAACAAGAAACATAAAATAATTAATGAAGCAATAAAGCAGAGTCCTTTCCATGAATGTCTCTCTCAAATAAAGGCCAATTAGGTACTTTTTTTGTTTTTTCTTTTTTGATGATGCTATGGCTAGAAGGATTAGGTGGAGAAGGAATAATTTGGAACATTAACAATATAGCAAGAGGAAAATGCAATTCATTTTCCAAATCACATATGCTAATTTCTTTTGATTTAACTAATTATGAATGCTTGTTTTGATTTAGCTAATTACCAACGCTTGAATTGAGATAATATTTAAATAAAACTCTATTTTCAGTTGCAATTTCAAATTTCGAATATTGATCTTATTTTTTATTTTATAATTTATAAAAATTACAAAAATATTTATTGTCTTACAGTTCATTACAAGAATTAAAAAAACCTACAAAAATTCGAATGTTGGAAATTATTAATGCTATTTTTCACATGATTAATATTTTTTTTTTTGTGCAATAAGACAATAACTATTAATATTTCATATTTCATTTAGGCATATGGCAATCTAATTTATTTATATTTTAATTTGAAAACTAAATTATAAAAAAGGTGGATCAATGCCAATATGCATTCACCCAAGAAGTGCATATAAAAATTAATAATCTCAAAAAAATATATTAATGGATCAATGCCAATATGCATTCACCCAAGAAGTGCATATAAAAATTAATAATCTCAAAAAAATATATTAACAAAAAAAATAATAAAAAAGATCATTTACATCATGTAGATACATCAAGCGAAAAACTTTAGCAAATTCTATAATCATTACTACAACGAGTAATAAAGTATAAATGAAAATAATATATATATATTTGGATGCCTCATGCAAGTATTAAAAGAAATAAAAGCAAAGAAATTTTTAAATTTTGAATTTATTCCAAATATGAAAAAACCTATATTTGCATTTCTAGTATCAATGAAAGATTCTAGTAAAGAGAAACTGCAAATTCGCATGCATGGATTAGTTTATTCTCTCATTTCTTGAATTTCCATACTCTGATGTACTTGCTATTGTGTGTGGTAACCACCTTCTTCATTCCAACAGCCAGGCAAGTGATTGAAGGTCGATCACTTCTAGGAATCTGATCAATGTTGATGTCACTAGGGAGTTTTCGCCCTTTTCTTCTTTCAATTACTCCATGTGCATATCTAGAGGAGCTTGATGAGGTATCATGGTCGACAGTATAGCTCGAGAGAACAACTCCTGAGTCCTGATCCAGAATACGCAGCACCCCGTCTATTCCACCGGCTACTAATGCTGATTTGTCATTTGTCAGGTGCTGCAAAGAATATATAACATTTGGACTCACTCGTGTCTCCCATAATTGTCTCATCATCCTGCAAGATAACAATAAAAAATCAAATTGCAACCATGGGCAGGAGCTCCTATAACAAATATGCCATAGTCAGTTTCGACCTAATACTGAAATAAGGCAAAAACAAAATCAATTATCAGAGCAGCCATTTTGATAATCAACCCTACAGAGTAACAGGATAAAGCCTCTGTCATGTTTACTTCTGCTACAAACTAGCTATGATAGTACAAGTCCTAGAACCTATATCACAGTTTCGCTCTGGAAGCCTACTCAATCTGTGTATGGATGACAGGATACGTCACAAGCAAATGTCCTAGCAGCAGAGTAAAGAAAAGAAAATAGCTTGTCAATATCTCATTCTACATTCACATAGAGCGCAACAATGAAGGCCACCGACAAAAATTTAGGCTGGGTCAGAATTCAAAGTACACTAACTACCCAGTCATCATTTTTAACTCTGGCAGAAACATCTAATTTAGTGATTGAAATATCCTACTTATTGCTACCACAGATATTATATTACGGAGGAATGAAAAATAAAAGTTATTCATCTGGGAACAGTGAATTGATACCTGAGGTCCCAACAAGATGTATATCCAGCTGTTGTTCCAGCAAACACTAGATGAGAACGAGGGTTGAAACATAAAGTCTTTATGCCTGTACCAGGAAGTTGAATCAGAAATTCAGAATTATGTCAAGTCGCTTGTAATGTGCAGTGCATTATTAGTTAAAGAGAAGGTGCAGTGGAAAATTTATCATGTCTCAAACTGGCAGATTAGGAATCAAGAAAAGCACTCAGAGCCTGAAGAAGAAGCTGCAAGGAAACCACTGTTTTTTTCTTATGAATATCTCATCTGTTATTAACCAAAAGACAAGAAAGCAACAGCTTAAAAAAAGGAATGAAAGAATAACTGTAAAGAATGCAAGAACACATGATGAGAATGCAATCATAATCGTAGTTATTCTTGATTGAGTGAAAAACAGTACGACCTGTAGAATCAGTGGATCTCAGTGTAGCTGTCCACTTATCAGATGAATAACCAGACACCATGATCCTCCCTAGTGACGAACCACTAAGAATTAACTGATCATCCCCCAAACATAAGCAAGTCACAGGCTCTGGATGCATCCTACAATTTGGAGATGAAAACATAACCAAATAGAATCCATAGAGAAAAAAATCTTTACAAAATGTAAGAACATAATAAGAATACAGTCTACTTTCTTCTATTTCACAGGCATTCTTCTATTAAACAATTTATTCACTTGCCAGTGTCTAATAGTCTATCCATTTTTTGCACACCTCCAGAAATTGAAATGGCTTTCCAAGAATTAATTGTCTGACCATAACAGACCACCTTCTCTCGCATGTTCACTCAAGTAATAGAATTTAGCATCCGATTATCTAATGCACGAAGCATCCGATGTTTGTGGGGCTCTAGAGTGGGTTGATGAATAACAACCAAGAAAATTTTAGCTGTACATACCTAATGATTTTAGAACATTTCCTACTGTACATATCAAAAACACGAGCTGTCCCATCCTCACATCCAACAACAGCTTCTGGATCAAAGTAACTTTAGCTGTACATACCTAATGATTTTAGAACATTTCCTACTGTACACAAGAAAATTTTAGCTGTACATACCTAATGATTTTAGAACATTTCCTACTGTACATATCAAAAACACGAGCTGTCCCATCCTCACATCCAACAACAGCTTCTGGATCAAAGTAACTTCAAGCAAAGAATACATCGAGTTATTGGTCTGCTCAAAAGAAACCACACAACCTTGCACAAAGTTGAAGTCTCAAGACAATTCAACTGTGAAATAAATGAATATAAAATCCAGTATTGCTCCAAGAAAGATTAGCATAATAACAAAATTTGCTTCTGTACCGCATGCATAAACCCTTCATAAACGTGCCTTCACGAGAGGGAAATGTAGTCATCTTTCCATTTCGCCTCCATAAGCATATTCGTGTGCCAACCAAACCAACAATCTACAAGAACATGCATTAAGCAATTGGGATAAAAACAGACACATTACATCAATGCCTCCCAATATGAGATACTTCAGAATAATGACAAATTACTAAAGGTACCTTGACAAATTACTAAAGGTACCTTATGCCTCCCAATATGAGATACTTCAGAATAATGACAAATTACTAAAGGTACCTTGCTCTCATCAAAATCAAAGTCAATTAAGGGGCTTGCATCTTGGATTGAATATTCTTCCATACAATTGTATGTTTCTAATGACCAGAGACGCATAACCTACCATGATAACTATACAAAAGTCAGCACAATTGAGTTATATAACATATATCACATTTTGATTTAGGAGAACATCAGAGATATGCCACAGAAGCAATCACATCAAAATAAGTTTAAGTTCTAGAACAAACATATAGCTAGCAAGTACTTTAGACAACTTTTACTGGTGTCAAACATGACATACGAAACATTGTGTGTGTGTGAACAGGTCGATAATTAGACTAAAGTCATCAGTAACAGTAGGTTAACGCCACCATTTCAAAACTATGTAAAAGAGAAGGTCACCAAAAATTCAAATGGAAGGATATTAAAAGGTGTGGAATCCCACCAATATTTCTTTAATTTCTCCCACTGCACCCGATTTGTAAACGAATTTTTTAAAACTAATCCAAATAAATGAGCTTGTTAATTCACAAACTAATCCACTACTCCAAAATTGAGGTTGGCTAAATGAGATTACAATATCTAGTCGTCTATCCAAGAAATCAAACAAAACAGAAACTAAGAGCTTGTTTGGCATAAATGAATTCCATGAAATTTCATGGGATTCATTGACATTTACAGAGCCAATTTTTCAAATTTGGTACAAATAAAAATTCATTTGGAATTCCATGTTTTAAATTCTACAGAATTGGTTTTTCTTGAACCAAATGCTACAAAAATTGGTAGAATTTGCAAATGAATTCTCAACTTTAAAGGAACAGAAGTTACTAAAGGTAATGAAGTTTAAGTACAAGACATCAAAACATATTTAGAATGAATTCTATGAATGATCCAAGCATGAATTTCCATTTATCAATGAATTTTTTTAATGAAATTCATTTGCAAAATGGAATGAATTCCATATGAAAATTATTCCAAAACTATGTAACAGAAATAGTAGAGAGTCATCCAATAGAATCTGCTTTAATAAAAGGGTAAATAACAAATATGACTTATAATAAAAAACCCACCTATCAGACACCATATTTAATTAAAAAAGTGATCATACCTTGTCCCCCACGCCAGTAAGAAGCAAGCCCATCTTCATTCGACACTGATCAACCCTAATACAAAGCAAGGTTAGAGAATTAACATATACAAGCTGCAAACTCCTGCATATATACTGCATATAATACCACTAAAATAAAAAACCCCCACATTATACTTCAAAAAAAAAAAAAAAAAAAAATCAACCTTTTATTATTTCGTCATCTTTCCGTAATAAATTTGATACCTTTTTATCGACTCAACAGAAAAATAAACATATAATTGTATTCAGCTGAAAATTAGCTGACAAGAAAATGAATGGGGAGAAAAAAAAGAAGAGGATAATTTTAATAATTACCCAAGTGAATGGCCTTTCCATTGGTCAATATCAACAGAAGAAGCTTGAACTAAAGATTGTCTATGATGCTTCATAGCTAGCTCCTCAAAGTACATATTTAAAGTCTTCTCTGAACCGCTATCTATATTTGAAATTCCTACATAATTATCCTTCATTCCTAAATAATTATCCTTCTGCTGCTTCAAATAAAGCGCTTGCAGTAACTTTGATCCTTTGATTATTGTATTCCTTTAAATGCATAAAAGAGAATAAAAAATAAAACAAAATTATACACAAATATTTGGGGAAGGCAGAGAGAAGGAGAGTAAAACAGAATTTACCAAGATTTGCAGACAGCAGAACAGCGAACGAGGTCAAAGAGGTCCAGGACTGAGAATATTATGCAAAGGATGTCATGCTCCAAAAATTGGATAAAATTGGATTTTGGTCGGACCAAAGGATGTCATGCTCCAAAAATTGGATTGTGGTCGGACCTCTCCAGCTCCTCTTCTTCGCCGGCGACCACTTTCCGCCTGGTGTGGGGCTCATTATCTTCTCTGTGAACTGGGTTAATCAAATCATAGAAGATCAGAGGAAACGAGCGACTGAAAATCTCACAAAGCTGGAAGGGTGAACGTCGGCAACGACACAATAAACACGCTCACAAAATAAACCCAATATCAGATGTATTGTCGTTTTTAGGTAATATAATTTATGAGTTTAAACAAAAAGAAAAATACTATTTAGTCCCTAGAATTTCTAAAATAAATATTTCAATATAATAAAAAATTAAATTTTTATTTATCTATGTAGTGCAAAATTTAGAACGAAAGTGAGAAATTGGGATGTCTAAATACAAGTATAACAAACTGCCAAGCACAGGATATTTTTAATGGTTTACTCAAAGTAAATGCTTTCTTTACCATTAACAATTATGCATTTTAGGTCAAACACAATACCCGTGATTCATCACAAGTAACGAAGAGTATTTGATTCAGTCAATTTGGTTAATTCGATTGATTCGGTTAATGAGATCGATTTGGACCGATGAATAAATATTCGATTAGAAGTTCGATTATTGAAAAACTAATGCAGGAGCCGCGAGTTCTAAGGGATAACTTTTATTTCCCTCAGAGAACTTCAACTCCCCTTCTTTCAGTAGATAATTGGCTATTTCTTTCTCGTTTTATCCCTATAGTCTAGGCAGTGGATTAACAAGCATTATGCTTTGCTTTGTCTACCAATTCCTGTAACTCCAGTTGAAAGATGAGACAAGACTCTTATTCTCCTCCCATCTATATACCACATGTGATTATGGGTTAAAGGTTAAATTAAAAATTAATTTAACTGAATTAATTAAATTAATCAACTTTCAAAATTAAGTCGTTTGATTAAGTATATAATAAAATTAAAAATATTTTATTTTTTATTTTAATTAAATAGTTATTAAAATGGTTAAATTCGGTTGATTAATCAAGTTTTCATTTTATTTAATTTCAGTTTAGTTAATTAATTCCACCAAAACAGTTTGGTTAAGCAAAAAAAATTTCAATTAATTTAGTTAAATTAATGATAAAAATTAATTCGATTAAAACTGTTCAATTAAAAATTAATTCGATTAATTAAATCAAACTAAAAATTTCAGTTAAAAATATTACTTAAATACACAATTAGCGTTAAAAATATTACTTAAATACACAATTAGCGAAATGCTGACCCGTAAATTCACAAATTACGAAATCGTTTTCTTTTTTATTTTTTCAAAAATTTCCTTTTAAGTTTTATCAAATAGAAAAAAGAAATTTTTTCATTTTTTTTTATTGAAACTTTTTTAAATTCTTTAACTTTACATGAAACAAAGGATATGTTTTTTCTCCTCTGGACATTTTTATTGGGTGGACAACAATCCTGTTAAAGATTGTCTTGTCAACTTCAATTTGGATAAATGGGACCGCAAATACCAGAAAAAGCTGTTTTCTTCACGTGTTTATGAAAGTTACCAGAGAGTAGGAAGAAGAAAATAAATTGGTATTGTACAAGAGTTAAAGTAAACGTCCTTTCTTGAAGATTACATAACTCTTCTTGGCCATTTTAGCTTCTCGCTTTCAGTCACCAACCAATTTTTTTGTTTGGTATTGCATCTTCCTTCCTTTTGAGTCTTTGATATTGCAACTCCAGTTTCAATCACCAACCAATTCTTCAACTGCTACCAATTCTTCAACTGCTCGAATTTTCTGCTGAAAATTTTGGTCATCCTCTCTTAATTTGTGATGGAAATTGCAGTTGCTATTGGAGGTGCTCTTCTAGCACCTGCCTTTGAGTCTTTGTTTCATAAGTTAGGCTCCCAGGATTTGCTCAATTATGCCCGTGAAGGACATGTGCTGACTGAAATCAACAAGTGGAAGTGGAAGGAGATGTTGAAGATCATTTATGGGGTTCTTGCGGATGCAGAGGAGAAGCAGATGGTGAGCAGGGCGGTGAAGACGTGGGTAAGCCAGTTGAGGAACCTGGCATATGATTTGGAGGACATTCTTGATGAGTTTGATTTTGAGGCTCGTCGATCCAAGTTGAAAGCTAAACCTGTGACTGGTTCAAGTAGGGTACGAAAGCTCTCAAGTAGGGTACGAAAGCTCATCCCTAATATTCGTGCTGTTAAATTCAATAGAGAGATGGTTTCCAAGATAAAGGGAATTAGTTCCCAATTAGCAAAGATCACCTCACAAAGAAATGAACTAGATTTGATAGAAAGTACCGGTAGTTTGAAGGAAAGAATTCCTGCGACGTGCTTGGTGAATGACGCCGAGATTTATGGGAGGGAGAAAGATAAGAAGGCGATTCTTGAACTTTTGAATTCTGAATCGACTGATGGAAGGGTCGCTCTGATTTCTATAATTGGACTGGGAGGTATTGGTAAGACAACTCTAGCGCAGCTTATCTTTAATGAAGCTGGAAAGAAGTTTGATTTGACGGCTTGGGTTTCTGTCGGTGAAGATTTTGACGTGGTTAGACTTACAAAAATAGTTCTTCAGTCGGTTGGTGGAGATCTTACTTCCAACGATTTTAATTCGCTTCAATTAAACTTGAAGGCAAGGCTGTCGGAGAAGAAGTTTTTTATGGTTCTAGATGATGTTTGGTACGAGAATTATGACCATTGGACAGACTTTCTTCGCCCGTTTGAGAATGGGGCAAAAGAAAGTAGAATTATCGTCACAACTCGCAATCTTGGCGTTTCACGGACGATGGGTGCTATTCAAAGTTATACACTTAGAGTGTTGGAGAATGATGATTGCCTGTCTGTGTTTGCCCATCATGCTCTTGGAGTATCAAAAAGTTATACACTTAGAGTGTGGAGGAATTGATGATTGCCTGTCTGTGTTTGCCCCATCATGCTTCTTGGAGTAACAAATTTTGAGAGCACTTGGATCTAGAAAGTAATACGGTAAAAGATGGTGGAAAAGGTGTCAAGGCTTACCTTTGCAAGCTAAAAAGCTATTGGAGGTTCTTACGAGGTCAAACCAAACTCGTGAGTGCATGGGAACAAGTCGCTAAACCAGCGGGCATTTGGAGGAAGAAAAGCGACATTCTCCAGCATTAAAGTTGAGCTATCACCATTAAAGTTGAGCTATCACCATCTTCCATCTCATCTGAAACAATGTTTTGCTTATTGTGCAATTTTTCCAAAAGATTACGAATTCGATGAGGATGAGTTGGTTCTACACTGGATGGCAGAGGGATTTCTACAGCACGCACAGGAAATGAAGCAAATGAAACGCTGGGGTCATCGATATTTCCAGGATTTATTATGGAGATCCTTTTTTCAACATTCTACTGGCAATAAATCACGATATGTAATGCATGACCTACTCAATGATCTAGCTAAATCTGTAAGTGGAGAAATATGCCTCCATTTGGATGATGATGAGTTGAAGGGCATAAAATCACATGCAAACGTTCGCCATTCAGCGTTCGTTTGTCATAAGTATGACAAGTACCAAAGATTTGAAGACTTTTATGAGATGAGTAATCTGCGAACATTCTTAGCATTATCCACTGATCGATGGCGAGGTAATTTTTTATCTATTAGAGTGGTGCATGACCTAGTGCCAAAACTGAAACGTTTAAGGGTGCTATCACTAGCTCGATACCAGTTTGAAGAGTTGCCAAGTTCAATTGGCGCCTTAAAGCATTTACGATATCTTGACTTGTCTTACAACACTGGGATTATAAGATTATTGGCGCCTTAAAGCATTTACGATATCTTGACTTGTCTTACAACACTGGGATTATAAGATTACCTAATTCACTGAGTAATCTTCAAAACTTGCAGACACTGAAGTTATGTGAGTGTCGGAATCTTATTGAGTTGCCCACAGGCATTGGCGCTTTAATCAATTTGATGCACCTCGATCTTAAAGGCACGGATGCTTTGCAGAGGATGCCGTTGGGGGTAGCTAATTTGATAAATCTTCAAACATTGTCGAAGTTTATCGTGGGAAAAGGAAGTAATTGCCTTGGAATTAGAGAGCTAATGAAGCTCCCTCATCTAGAAGTACAACTTCGTATTGAAGAGCTACAGAATGTGGCAAGGATTGAAGATGCGAATCTCGTTGATTTAAAGAAGATTGAGAATCTTGGTGATTTGGCTTTGGTATGGACCCATAAATTGCGTGATTCACCACGCGAAGAGGATCATGAATTCCAGTTTCTCAACTTGCTAGAACCTCATCAAAAGTTGGAAAGGCTTTCGGTTCAATTTTATGGCGGTAAGCAATTTCCGTTGTGGATAGGAGATCCTGCATTCACAAATATGGTGGATCTAGAGCTTTGGGATTGTCGGAATATTACGTCGCTGCCACCACTAGGTAGACTATGTAAACTGAAAAAGCTGAGCATCAAAGGCATGGATGAACTGCTAGAAGTAGGGCTTGAGCTTTCCCCGTCTCTTGAGATTCTAGAATTTACGGATATGTTGAAGTTGAAGCAATGGGCTCACTCTGATGACGTCAATGAAGAGGTTACAAGAAAATTTCCTAGATTACGTGAAATTAGGATAAGGAATTGTCCTAAATTGGTTGTGACATTGCCTACCTCCCTTCCTTCCCTTGAGCATTTGGACATTGATGGATGTCAAGATATTATTCTCGAAAGTGTGCATGATCTATGTTCCCTTCGAACCTTGTCCATTTGGAGTATTTCAGCGCTTGAAAATTTACATCAAGTGGTTACGCAGTCCTTGGTGGCGCTAGAGTATCTGTGGATTACTGATTGCAGCCAATTGATACACCTGTGGCGGGATTCAACTAATTTAGACAAACTTTCTAGCTTGAAATCTTTACAGATCCAAGGGTGTCAGAAGCTAGTGTCGTTGGTAGGAGGAGAGGAAGGGAATTTGCCTTGCAATCTTGAAATTTTGTCGATATGGGACTGCGATGAATTGAAGATTCTGCCAAATGGGTTGCAAACCCTCACATCTCTTAGAGAGCTGAAAATCCTTCAGTGCCGAAACCTTGTGTCCTTCCCATCTGCAGGTTTACCTTGTAGTCTTAAAAGTCTCGAAATCAAATATTGTGATTCTCTGGAGTCCTTGCCTAAGGGCATTGTGCATGATAGTAACGCCAGGAATGAGATGTCTCATCTTGAGGTTGTGCGTGTCAAAGGATGTCCATCTCTTACATCGCTTCCAATTGGTGAATTTCCCTATTCAATTAAAAATATTGAAATTTGCTTTTGGACGACACAACTTTTGGATTCATTTCATAATAGGTTCTCGCATCTCACCGAATTAGCAATAGATGACTCTCAGTTGGAGTCTTTCCCAGAAAGTGGATTGGCCATCCCCAACCTTTGCCATTTAACCATCGCCAACTGTCGGAATTGGAGGTTGCTTCCCAATCAAACCCCAAACCTTACTTCTTTATCCATATGGCATTGTGAGAATTTGAGATTTCTTCCCAATCAAATGCAAAATCTTACATCTCTTCAACGTTTAGAAATACATTACTGTGGAGGTCTTGTGTCCTTTCCAGATGGCGGTTTACCCCCAAAACTAGGTAGTCTTATAATCTCGCATTGCGAGAATCTGAAACAGCCAATGTCAGAGTGGATACTCAATAGACTCACCTCTCTCATAATCAGAGGGTCATGTCCAAGTACAGATATGGATTCCTTCCCAGAGGAGAAGGGCCTGCTGCTTCCCTCTTCCCTAACCTCTCTTAAGATCGAAGATTTTAAAAATCTGAAATCAATATCCAGGGGCATTCACCATCTCACCTCTCTTGGTGATTTAATAATTCGATATTGCCCTAACCTCCAGTCCTTTCCCAAGGAAGGCCTTCCGACCACACTTGGAAGCTTGACAATCCATAGGTGTCCCCTCCTGGAAAGACGATGCAGAAAAGAGAAAGGAGACTATTGGCGCTTTATTGCCAATATCCCCCATTTCACAACTGAATATTCCAAACTCTAGAGGGAATAGAGAATGAAGGGAGCCCTGAAATACAATGAGGTATTAATCTTTTTACTTTTGCTTGCAGCTAAAACTATAACTGATATATGCAACATTTTTAAGCCAAAATAGAATAGATATAAAAAAATGAATTGCTTCTGTTCAGAATGGCTGTTGATAATCAATTGGTGGTTGAGAATCATGAGTTCATTATAGCTAAAACTACAGGTCGTCTGCACTGAGATGCAAATGACTTGCATTTGCAAGTGAATTTGAGATTTTATAAGTAACTATAATGGCAATGTGACTTTATGGAGCAAAATCTGATTCTGAATGAAAAAAATTACATCAAAAGAATCTGTATTTTTCAAAACCTAGTAATAATTTATATTCTTTTCTTTTGCTTTGAGGAGGCAAATTTTTTTTCTTTTTCTTATGAGACTGACCTATAAACCAAGATTCTTACTCCATTTTTAATTATATTCTTTTTCTTTTGCTTTGAGGAGGCAAAATTTTTTTTCTTTTTCGTATGAAGACTGACCTATAAACCAAGATCTTACTCCATTTTCCATGAACTCCTTGAGCAGGGCAAGAATTGTTTGAAAGGGCTATCTGTCCACTATCAATAACTATCACTACATGACTACATGGTTCCCAATCATGATCAAGCTTAGTGACATTGGCATGCAAAGCTTCTTGCACATCAGCCCTATTGAAATAAGCATGCACATAATAGTCACTGCATGGATCAAAATTATCCAGCTGCAAGATAAAACAAACCAATTTTAGTTATATATATAAAATCACATTTCTGCATCTATAAAAAAATTGTGTTAATCAACTTACTGAAGCCTTCTTGGGGTGAGCTGTAATATTCTCATCAAAGCACAAAGGAGCATTAATGTTATAAATGTCAACAGCTTGAGAATATTTGTCAGCCTTCTCAGTAGCTTCTCTGCACTCTTTGCATGGATGGTTGATATACTTGGGTGAGAAATTACAGTGTTTTTATATTTTTTGCAGTGTTTTTGGTGAAGATAAAACATGGGTTGTAAAGAAAGTATACATTCCTAGAGTATCTGTTTCATCATTTATCACTGCATTTCCAATCTGCATTTTCACAGATATAAACATACGGTTAGCTTCAATTTCAATAATTTATATGCACGGAAACTTCTAGCCATACTTCTAGCCATGAACGTTTTATGTTTCGGAAACGTTTCCACTTTTCCAGTATAAAATACCGTTTTTCCGAGTAAAATTATGTTTTATATGTTAGAAAGGCACATACTGCAATTCCTTTGAGGTTGATAATGGTTTTGTTGGTTGATAATGGTTTTGTTGGCCTTCTTGTTGTAGTAAAGGATGGTATGTGCAAGCTGAGGAACATAATGGCCTGCATAGCTTTCTCCAGAAATGTAGAAATCTCTTCCTTTATATTCTGGAAATCTTTGAAGCCAATTTACCAAAATCAAATAATTTTCTGTTGCTGTATATCTATCGCCAGAATTCTCATAATCTGATGTCCTGTTTGAGTATGAAAAGCCTACTCCAACAGGAGACTCCAGAAACGGAACATTTGCAACTGAAAAAAAAAAAAAAAGAAAAATTAAAAATTAAAATATGCCCAAAAAGATTTATTGAAATGTGCATGAGAAATGTAATTGTGGCACACTATTAATTTAAATTTTGAAAATTAATTTAAATTTTAAAAATTAATTTTTCAGAGGGAATTCATTATTTTTTATAAATATTATTATTATAACAAACAAATAGTCCAATTCTTTAAGTTATTTCAAAAGTAAAATAATTAAGGAATTACCATTATTCCATGAAAATCTGTTCTTGTTCTTGTAAAGTGTTTTGCCATCACTGTATACTCGAAATGGTCCAAGCTCTTGCATCAATCCATAAGCCAAAGATGAACAACCTGGGCCTGTAAAAATATTAATGATTGCTTTAAATAACAGACAGTAATATTATACATTATTAAAAATTAACTAATAAAAAGAATACTAATTTTCAGAAATTAAAGAATTTTTAGAACCACGAAAGGGAGCAAAAATGGAAAAAAGAATATATTAAAACCTCCATTTAGTCCCACAGAAGAAGAGGCAAAGAGTTTCTTAAACTTTCTTTAGCTTTCAGAAAATAATAAAAAATAATAATATAAAGCTTTTCCAGCTAATTTATCCACAGTAACATAACCTCCATATTGTGAAAACTTAACTTGAGGTTGGCCAGGCAATCTTTTGATCCTATCTTTTTCTTTATCTTTTCCATTTTCTTGATTTATAGTAATAATAGAATCAATTGTCCTAAAATTGATAAAGCTCCGGCCTCGCTTCCTCTCTCTTCTTTCTTTTCTGGCGTATACAGAAGGCGCAGGAGAGCCGCGACTTCCTTCGATCGGGAAATCGCGTCGGGCCTCCTGCTCCTCGACTTTCCGGCGACACCAGCTCATCACAGGCCCTCTCACCAGCTCATCACAGGCCCTCTCCTCATCTCTAGCATTTCTCCAGCCACCATCCTATTCATTTCCGACCAAGTTAGGATCGACAGGATTGGCTTTTGAACAAAGGAGCCGCTGCCGATTGTTCTAACCAGTAAAATTTCGATTTTCGGCGTGTATCGCAGCTGGGTAAGTCAATTCCAACCTTCATCAGTTTAGTTTATGAGTTCCTTGATCAAAGATGGAGGTTTTGAATCATGAATCAAACTATTGCATAAATTTAGACCCTAGCTCCTACTGTTTAAACAATTTTTTTTTTTTAAGGAAAAAAATGATTCTCTCATTTAGTTTAATTATTAGTTAAATTAATGGATAAGTGAGCATGAACAAGGGAATTTTAGTTTAAGAATAGATAGAGCATGATTATGACAGCAACATTGTCGCTAATGCTTGAGCTATTGCAGAAATTTATATATGTAGCTACTATTTAATTGAATGTGATTAGGAATTTCGGATTTTTGCTCTTTAAATTGGTATATAAACTGATTCCTATATTGAGATGGTTATGTTATTGTTGCGTCTATTATAAATCTTTACGAAGGATTAAGGGTTCTTTAGGTTGAAAATAACTAGTTAGCTATATGCTCAAGTTCTTAATATCCTACGAAGGAATTATTGAACTGTTTCCATTTTGAATGAGTTATAAATTGAACTGTTTCCATTTTGAATGAGTTATAAATTGAATTTTATTAAGTTATATGCAAACCAGTGGATATATTATGGGTATTGAGTAGAGAATTTTGAATTCCTTGAGCTAGCAGCAATTAATTAGTTGGTCCCTTGAATTATAGTGTTTAGGATGAATATGTGAAGTTGTAAACTAAGTTCTAGTAGGGTAGTGAGTTAGCTAGTGTGTAAAATATGAAAATAACTTTTGGATTTGGCAGCAGTTATTTCAGTTTATTTTTGTAAGTAATTTTCAGCTTTCTTCTTCATGCTATGTGATTTCTTGCGACTAGATTAAAGAATTTGAGCTTGGATGGTAGTTGTGATGGAGTTAGGGATCTTAAATACTGTTTATGCGAGATTATTGAAATAAATTCCCAAAATTTATGCTGCCATTGATATTGATATTATAAATTGAATTTCTATGAAGTATAGTATAAGAATGTAACACTTGAAGATATAGACTTGAGATTGAGCATGAATTTCTGTTTGTGAAGAGCCTTGGGATTCAAAAATGTGCTTAAAATAATTTGGGAATTTTGATATTAATCTCTAATTGAAATATAAACTGAGATTTAATGTAAAAATTGTTAGTTTATATGAATTAATAACCCCTTAGATGGCAGTAGTTAGATGGTTATTTGTATGAGTTTTGTTATGATAAGAAGCAAGTGATGTTTTATATCTGTTTCTCGGTGGAAATGAATAAGTTACTTTTTTGTAATGGCAGCAGCTATGTTACTTTTTTTTTTTTTATGAGTTTTGATAATATTAAGATGAGAACTTATGTTGCATATCTGAATCTTGGTGGAAAATAAAACAATTAGCTTATGTATTACAGGGGCCAATCGCAAACTTTGCTATTGTTCCTTAATGGAAGTATAACCTGGAAATTGCAAATGGAATAATAATTACATATAGTTATATTAGATTTTGATTTAGCGATTGAGAAATTTTTTTGCAACGGCAACAGCCATTCTTGTAATTTGCTTGGATTATTGTCTTGATATGAGTTATATGATGTTGTGAGTGAATTTTGTGATGGGGAATGAATTAATTATATACGGCGTATGAGTTTGGTGAAGTAAAACGATGATTTCTTGAAATTAGAGGTAGCTAAGTGAGTATTTCCCTAATTATGGATTGTAGCAAGTCAAGATATTAGGTGCTTTAGTTAGTTTCACATTGGTTACAAGATATTGGAAGTAGTTTCGTTTGGAATAAGATTTAATCATAATATTCTCATTCTTTGTGACTGAAAGGAAAAAGGAAGACATAAAAATAGTTGAATGTGAATTGGAATTTGAAATTTTCATTTTTATTTTTAGAATAGTTCATTTTTATTTTTAGAATTAACTTAGCTTGATGCATTTTTATTGTTATTTATTAGTTAGATAAGAGAATGAATATCAATACTTATATTTTTAGTACAATGATGAAGGAATAGAAAAGTCGGTTTTTGTTAACTAGGCTAGTTAAAAGCTAATTGTGTAAATATGCTTTATATATATTATATATATATATATATAATTATATATAACAATATATATACAAGGATTAATAAATGATTTCATTAAGAATGTAAATTAAAATTTATGAAGAAGTTGTGATGGTTGGATGACGATGTTGGTATTAAGAGGAGGTTGGGTATTTGATTTGATTGAATACCCAATAGATGGACTGTGTGTATTGATTGAAAATATTTGACATTATTATGATATTTAATCAGGTGGAAACTCCTATTTTTAGGGGAGGTTCTGCTAAAATTTCTGATACGGATCCGCCATCATTTATCCATGGAGCTCAAAGGAACAAGGAGAACAACATGGAAAATCCATTAGTGCTTCCTAGTGGATCAATTACAAGAAGTTATGCAAAGAAATATGGAACAACCATATCTTTATACATTCAAGAACAAGCTATACAAGAGCTCCATGACATTGCTTCCAACAAGTGCTGTGTAGAACTTCAAGACAGACCTAAAATTCTTGCACTAATTGAAGCATACGTTGAGGAAAACAAGAAGCATGCCCGTGCTAGTTGGCACACCCAGACCGTGCTAGAGTCTGACTTGAGGAAGGAAAGCAATAGCATGAAGCACGCCCGTGCCAAACAGCACGCCCAAACCGTGCTACATTAGCACGCCCGTGTCGGATAGCACGCCCAGGCCGTGCCAGAGTCTGCCTCCAGCAAGATTAGTTAGTTTATTTTGAGTTTTAACAATGTTAATGGGTTGGGCCTCCTATAATTTGGCCACCTTTGGTTATTTTATCCTTATTTTGTTTAGATTTAGCTAATCTTTAGTTAGTTAGGATTTGTTATTCCTAAATCCTTAAATTGTTGAGGTTTGTTACTCTTATCCTTAGTTGGTTTAGATTAGCTAAATCCTTATCCTTAGTTGATTTAGATTAATTATTCTAAATCTTTAAGGATCAGGACCTCTTAGATTTAGTATAAATAGCTTGTTATATTGTAAAACAAAACACAATTCAATGAAATAGAAATTCTTCAAATTTGTTGTTCATGCTTAGGCATGTCCTTTCATTAGAGAGATTGTGAGAGTGCATTACTCTAATTGCCATTCAAGAATCAAGGTTAAACTTATCAATTATGTGGCGTTTATCTTATTTCTTTTACTGCTATTTATTGATGTTCTTGCTTCTTTAAGCTTTGGGTCCATAGAGGGGAGTTTAGTTTTGAATCTTGATCTCTTTCCAAAATCTTATCATAGAGTTCTTGGAATTAATTTTCATAGGTTTCCGCGCAAATTTCTACAAAATCTTGAATAACATACTTAATAAATAGTTATTTAGATTTATTTAGATGATTTCTTATTCTGATTAGAAGGAATTCTTTATTTAATTTTTCTCCCCTTTCAATTCTAATTCATATAGATAATTCAAGATTTCTTATGCTTGTTGAAAAAAAAAAAAAAAAAAACAGAACTACAATTAGAGTATTCCCTTTCTTATTGCCGCGAGTTATAATAAATAGTATATTATCAATTGCATCGTGTATACATACATTATTATATAATATTACAATTTCTTGCTTATTTAATTATTATTTATTTATTTATTTAGTTTATAGTGTAAATATCCATTATTTTGCACTTGACTTATATATGTGTATATTTGAACATTTGCATAACAATGTTTGTTTATTTAATGTGCTTGCATTTGAATGCAATGTTTAATTGGATGTGTTGTGATGATGATATGCTTTGTTTGCGTGGAATTGAGACGAAGTGGGTCACCATTGGGTTTTTTAGGGCGGTCTACGATACCGTCAGTCATATACGGGGAGATCGGCGCAACCGTGTGCATCTGATGATATGGATTATATGAAAAACCACAGGGTGACCTCCTGTTGGTATAGAAAGAAAAGAGAGCATAAAAAAAATTAGTGGGCTGGTCAAGTGAGAATTAGACCGATCGGCCATGTATGAGGATCGGCCATGTATGAGGATGAGACCAGTTGGCCATGTATTAGTGGTTGACAATAAATTACATGTTCTGTTCAGTTGGTTCTAACTCATAATGCATAAATTGGAAAAGTTTCTGTAGGTGTTAGAAGTTGAAGAATCTCACCTCTCACCTTGCATATAGATGACATTTTCTCATGTCAGTACTTGAGTACTGCTATTATAGCTTTTGTTCTTCATTGTTCCGACACTGACATGAGCTGATTTTATACATATCAAATCTTGGCTGCAAATAATGCAATTGTTTCTTCAGACTTTCGGGACTGCTTAGGCCAGAACTCGAGATTGTCATAATCGTCTCAAATCCAATCCCTGCTGATAAGCATAAAACTTTGATGGATTATTTTCGATGTTTTTGGTTTCTACAATCTACAACTGTAATTTTATAAAGACTGCTATTAGTTAAGCTTGCAAAGTTTGGTGAGATACTCCAAATTTTCTATTGATGTTTTATTTTCAGATGTTATTCAGCCAGGTATTTTCACTTGGCATTTCTAATCCTAGGAGGGGTGTATGGGGGAGGCCTGTTGGTCGGGTTTAGATGGATTAGTTATGTTAAGTTTTTCTGGATGATGGCTTTAATAATAAAATTTAATTTTCAAAAAAAAAAAAAAAAAAAAACTTGTCATGGTGGGGACTGCTTTCGAGTGTCTAGGTGTACGAGAACTACTGCGTGGGTGATATGTGTTGTAGCGATTAAGTCGTTGCTTGCGAGCGAATCCGAGAGTATCCCGTCTGGGGGGCTGGTCATAAGCAAAAACTGGTTGGAGTGGGGGCATTATTTTGCATGTTGATTTGAGTGTCACAGTGTAACAAGCGGTAGATTGTGTATGAAATGAGTGCTATTAGGTTAAGCTTGCAAGGAGTTGGTGAGGATAACGGGCCAAATGTTTCTGGAGAGTGTAGTAGTATTGTATCTTCAGTATGTTAGTTTCAGCCAGGTATTTTCACTTGGCATTCTAATCTAGGAGGGGTGTATGGGGAGGCTGTTGGTCGGGGTTTTTAGATGGATTTTAGTGATGTTTAATTTTCTGGATGATGGGCTTAATAAATAAAATTTTAATTTTTCAAAAAAAAAAAAAAAAAAAGAAACTACGATAAAAAAAAAAAAAAAAAAAGAAACTACGATCTTGTTTTTGCTACATATGACTACAATGAGCAGTTGTTACCAATTTATCAGAAAAGAATTCTGTTTCCTATGCTGAGATACTTATATGAGCATATTTGTTTATTTATTAACAAAGATTTATCAGAGAAGAAAGTTTACAGACATTGGTTGACAATTTTTCAGATGGAAATTATCCTTTTTTTTTTTAAACTGGAATAGGGTCCATCCTTCCTACAAAACACCCAGTCAAGAGTGAATTTGAGATTTTATAAGTAACTATACTGGCAATGTGACTTTATTGAGTAAAATCTGATTCTGAATGAAAAAATTACATCAAAAGAATCTTTACGTGTCAAAACCTAGTAATAATTTATTTTCTTTTTCTTTTGCGTTAAGGAGGGAAATTTGAACTAGAATTTATAGTCAGGTTATATATTTATTTACCACTACTCTATTACGGCTTGTTGCGCATAAATCCAATAAACTTAAGCCTAATAATTTGGCTATTGTTTATAATAAATTAACACAATAAAATTCTAGTAATAAAAAAAAAAATTGAGTTACATAAATTATGAAATTTTTGGAAGAGGTTTGCCAAGAAGAAAGTGGTGAATAAGTGAGAGTGCTCTTGCAGGCTGGAAGGCAGGCACTTCATGTCCAGCCCCTCTCACAGTAGCAAAAGTAAAGTCTCCTTTATAAATCTCAGAAACAAACAATTCATCACAGCCAAAATATTTATTTCAATTTCTTTATTAATTACAATTTTATAATGTATAAGATTAATAAATTTTAAATAAATAAATATATTACCTCCCATTAAGGTACAAGGGTACATTCAGTTTTAAATAGGAACAGTTCAACTTGCGCATGTGAGTATTGGTAGAAGTAGGTACCGCTTCCCATCGTATAACCACGCATGGTGAAATATGTTAAGATGGTAAGATGTTTTTAAATAATAGTATGTCATCAGTTGTTGAAGTGTTTCTTTTGGGTTCTAAATTTATTTTTATTTAGGATAATAACATTAAATACTGCATTCCTGGCGTTAGTGTTTTATGCTCTTCAATGGTTGATTGATTTAACAATATCCAAGGTATATTCGGAAAGATTATTTTAGTAGTTATTAATAGTTTTCATAATTGCTAAAAGGCTAGACGTTCAGTGAGTTAAAGTTTTAATAATATACTATTAACCTTTAAAAATTAGTTCAAACGTTATGTTAGGAATACTTAAAAATAACCGCGTTTAGCATTTTAATGATCAGAACATTAAAATTATTTTAAAAAAGTTGTTGCCAAAAAGTTTTAAAGATATATCTATGTACATGGAAATTAAACGTAACAAGATAGAACGCGAAACAACTGGAAAATGAAAAAAACGCTATTAATTTGAAGTTCCATACATCATGAATATAATTTAATCTAATAAAAAAAAGGTTTTAGTTTAGGGGTAATAATATGTTTTTTTTTCCCTTTTTTCTATGAGCATACATATAACAAGATCTTAATCATTTTCTGAACTTCCTGAGCAAGGGAGAATGTTGAGGGCTATATCTTTCACAGATACAATAATTCTTACATGGTTCATCCAATCGACCCAGCTGGTGAATTGGGCATGCAAAGCTTCTTGCACATAGCCTATGTGAAATAGACATTGCACATTAATAGATCAATGAATGGATCAAAATTATCCAGCTGGCAAATAAGCAACAAATTTAGTTGGTATTATAGAAATCACTTTCCTGCATTATTAAAAACTTGTGTTCATCGAACTTACTGAGCTTCTTGGGGTGGAGCTGTGATATTTATCAAGCACAAAGGAGCATAAAATGTTATACATGTATAGCTGAGAATGTTGTATCCTTTCTCAGTAGCGTTGCTTGCAATCTTGGATGGATGGTTGTATACTTGGTGAGAAATTACGTGTTTTTTTATTTTTTGCAGTGTTTTTGTGTGAAGATCAAAATGGGTTGATAAAGAAGGATATCAACATTCGTAATTGTTTCATATTATAATGCATTTCTACTATGCTTTTCACAGATATAACATTCGGTTAGCTTCAATTTCACTAATTTTATAATGCACGAAATTCTGATGAAGGTTTTAAATGTTGGAAACGTTTCACTTTTCCAGGATAAAATACATTTTTTCCAGTAAATTATGTTTTTATAGGTTGAAAGGCCATACTGTGCAATTCCTTGAGGTTGATATGGTTTTGGTTGGCCTTCATGTTGTAGTAAAGGATGGTATGTGCAAGACTGAGGAACTATGGTTCTAAGCTTTCTCCAGAAAGGTAGAATCTCTTCTATATTAAGAATATTTCAAGCCAATTTACAAAAACACATAATTTGTCTGTTGCTGTATGTAATCAAAACCCCAGAATTCTTTAATAATATGAATGTTTGTTAGAGTATGAAAAGGCCTACTCGCACAGTGAGACCAGAAACAGAAAATTTCAACTGAAAAAAAAAAACAAACAAAAAAAAAAAAAAAAAATAAAAAAAAAGAAGTAAATAAAAATAAAATATGCCAAAAAGATTTATGAAATTAAATTTAAATTGTTGAAAATTAATTTATCAGAGGGAATCATTTATTTTTTATAATATGTATTATTAAGAAAAACAGATAGTCCCAGGTTCTTTAAGTTAGTTCGAAAGTAAATATTTAAGGAAATTACATGTATTAGCCATGAAAATTGTTTCTTGATAATGTGTTTTGCCATCACTATATATCGAAATGGTCAAAGTCTTGCATCAACCATAAGCAAAGATGACAACAGCCCTGTAAATAATATTAATGATTGCTTTAAATACAGACAGTCATATTAATAAGCATTTTTAAAATTAAATTTAAAATAATAAAAAGAATAGCTGATTTTTAGGAAATAAAGAAATTAGAACACAAGGGAGAAAAATAGAAAAGAATATATTAATAACCTCCATTTTAGCAACAGAAGAGAGGCCAAGAGTTCTTAGAACTTTACTTGGAGCTTCAGCAAAATAATAATATAGGCTTCCGGCTAAGATTTATCCACAGTAAATACTCTATATTGTGAAAAATTAACTTGAGGTTGGCCAGGAGATCTTTTGATTCTGAATCGTTTTCTTCTATTTTTCCATTTCTTGATTTATAGTAATAATAGAAGCAAATCTGCCTATAAATGCTTGTTGTCCCATACCAGAATTTCCCATTAAGCTGGATTTTGTAAAGATTCGCAAGAGATTCACTTTGCTTTGCTATGGATCTGAGATGTATAAAGATAAGCAAAATGAAAAGAAAAGGAATAACAAACATGGGTTTTTCCCATTGCAGGAAAAGGATTTAGGGTTTTTTTGATTTTTTGGATTTTGTTTGATTGAATCCACTTAAGTTTTATATACAGTATAGGGGGTGTGTGTGTGTGCATGGAGAGAAGTATCTGTAGAAGCGTTTGTTTTGATTTCCCTAATTTAAGATGCAATATAGTCTATTATTCCTCATCTTGATAAAATTATGTGTTGTTTCTATTTTTCTTCAAAACTAATTAAATGTAATTAATATTTTTGATAATAAATTATGACCTATGTTTTCTCTTTGATATACCCTATTGTAAATTTGATCATTTTTTTTCTAGTATATCATCAGGTAGTGATAATTTCATCAGCCCCTGGGCAGTAGATAAAAGTTTTTTAATTTTTGTAAATTGAGTTTTTCAGAAAATCGAACTTGTATTATGCCTTATTGGAGATGAAGATATTATACGATCCAATAAGAAGCTTATTGATAAATGTTTAGAAATCAGTTCAAATAAGAAGTAGCGAGAAAAATTTTAATAATAGGACTATTAAATAAGAGTATATAAAGAAATTAGTTATATTTTCCAGCAAAGTAAGTATAATTGAACAATAAATAAAAAAAGGAAAGAAAAGTATTTTCCAAAAC
>NW_023590999.1:5078035-5111143 GCF_014843425.1 Jatropha curcas | reverse complement strand
AAAAGAGGCGAGAGTATTGTTCCAAGCTGTTCACCTCTTAGAGCATTTCAACTAATTAAACTATCTTTGTCGATTGGCAAACACCTTTTGTGTGGTGGGGTCCTTGTATATGTGTATGGCAACAACCCAAGAAGGGGGGGTGAGAATTGGATTTTCTAAAAAACAGGAATATGATGAATTTTAGAAATATCTGAATATACAATAATATAAAATTCTGAAGTGCAGGGCGAGAACAAGAGAACTTTGTGAGAATAGATAGTATGTGATTAGAATCAACTCGTCACAGTGGTTTATTTTAATAAAAGATAGAGAAGGTTTGTGCAAGTGCAGCTTGATTGATTAGTAACAACTTCACACGTTACTGTAGTTCATATAGAGCTTCTTTATGAGGAAAGCTATTGAAATTAGATACTTCCTCAATAAAGTTAGAATAATTATAAAGCTATGTGAAGACATAGTTATTGAAGTTTCAGGAACTTCTTTCACAGAGCCTTAATCAAGTATTAAGCAACTTGGTAATTGATGGAAGAGCTTATTGTGATAGAGAGCTTCCTCAATGAAAGTTAAGGAATAAATTAATTTAGAAACCCAGAGCAGCGTGAAAATATATCTGTGAAATAGAACAACTAGTTTAAGGACAATGGTATATCACTTATTTAGGAATTCCAAGTTCTAGTATGTTCAAGAAAAGATTAAAGGAAAAAAAAAGATATAAAAAAAAAAAAACCCTTTTATGAACCCGGTTTTAAGTACTATTCTGAGATTCGATTACAATTTTAGCGTTGTTCGATAAAAGTAAACGATGTGTTAATAAGACAGGTATCAAGCAAACTTCAGATAATAAATAGATTTATGAGTGGTTCGCACTCCTCGCCTAATCCACTTCCCCAAGATACGCATCCTTGAGATCGCTCAACTATGTTATCCTCTTTTAAAAGGTAAGACAACAAACAGTTACAGAGGCAATAGGATCAACCTAGATCTACCTTTTGTCCCGACTAGATTTTCCAACAGGTTTAGTTAACCTCAACCCTTCCTGGTTTTTGTTAGCAGAGTACAAGAAACTATTCAAGCATTAAAATTCCCCGACATTGGAGAAGGTTCGCTTGTAATAACCTCTTTTATCACAAGTAGCTTTCTAATCTTAAGCTATTACACACGAATAAGTTTAACAAGATAAAAAGTCTGTCTACTATAGTATTACAGAATTAAAAGAATAATCTAGAGAGACGCAATCACTAGCAGAAGTGAAAAATAGTGTATCAGATTAGAAGATGATGTTAGGAACAGCCGAACTCGTTTTTCAATAAGTAAGTTGTAAAAGATTCTTTTCACTTAAAGATAGATTGAATCGTTAAGTGTTAAAGATGAAAAAGAAAAATGGGGGTAGAGAGTAAGTTTTGAGAGATAAGATTTGATTGCCAAGTGTGAGAATGATCTAAAAAAAAATACTCTTACTTCAACTCATATTAAGACGTGAAAGCTCACTATTTTTAGGAGCATTCGTGTCCCTGTGCTTTTGGAAAGTGGATATTTCATTTGAAGAGTCAGAATATCCTCTTTCCTTATTTTAGAAGATAATGAAAATTTCTTTATGTACCAAAAATTTATGTTTGAATCTCTTTTTGGTAATGAGCAATAAACACGGATTTTGCTTGTCCTTTTAAACATACAGATTTTCTGGCAGCTTTGATTTGGAAAATGATTTTTAATGGAAGGGATTGCTCGTTACTGAAAAAACGAAAAAGATCTCCTTGCGTTTTTTAAGGTAAAATAATTAAATTTATATTACTTTAGATCTTTTCAAAAAAATATTTTTCTGGAAAAGCTGTAATGAATTTTATTGACCAAAAACATTAAGAGAGAGAAATCCTTTAGTTTAGGAATTAAATCATTCGATTTACAAATATTTTTTTGAAGACAAATAAAAGAATTTATTTTGAGAAATCTAATTTTAGAAAAGATATTTTGAGAGAAGAAATAATTTAGTGCTTCATATATGGACTTTTCTCTCTATCCTACAAAGTACCTAAATACTAGCTACTAGTGTCTTCGGATATCTTACGCTCATATTAGGACTGTGCCGTTTGGGTAGCGCATTTCCTTGTCCAAACAAATTCTGCATAAAAGTATTAGCTACAATAATATTAAGTTAAATTATTTTGTTTTGTATTAATCATCTAAGAATCCTAGATTAGAATTGACCCTGTGAGCCAACAATCTCCCCTTTTTTAATGAATGACAAGAACCAAAATATAAGTTTAGTAATCATAAAAACATGTGCTGCCCCCTTGAAATGTTTATGCATATTAAGTTCCTAAATATGCCGCAAAAGATTTTTAATATGGAAAGCATTAGAACATGTTTTTTGCTCCCCCTGAATAGAAGCAATAAAATGGTTTTTGTGAAAAATTAGAACTAGGGAGGCCTTTAGAAATTTGATTTTAGAACTAGCAAAAAATAGGCAATGATATTTCTAAGTTCTAAATAATCCAGACCATATGGTCAAGCAAAAGAATAAGAATAGGAAATTGATATAAAAAATAGAACAAAATATCTAGTCCCAACCTGCAAATACAGTCGTTAGAATAAGAATCTAAGTTCTAAAAAAAACACTCAGAACTTATCATATAGAGAAATATGCTCAAACAAAGAATAAACCATAATGAAAGCACGTAGCGCAAACAAACATAAATATAAGTACTTGGTTACTAAGGTAAGTACCAAATTATGTTTAGATTACCACCACAAATGACCTGTTTCCCCCTTTTGTCATCATACAATAAGGGTTTAGGACAAAATCGACAGCAAATAATAAGAAAAATAAACAGTTCCAAAAAAAAATAGTATATCCTATACCGAAGATAAAGCAAAAATTAAATTGTTCATAACACAAAAAAAAAAAAAAAACCAAATCAGAGAGGCCTAGAACCAGTTCTAAGTTCTCTTAAGACTCCTCAAATTCGAGCTGGAGCAAGTGCTCAGAAGAACTTTCTGGCCTTTCTTAGAAGATGAATGCAGGTGGTAGGCTTTTCTTCCATGAGTCTGTGCTTGCCAGCTAGTTGGCTTCTACGTTCTGTTGTTTTTTCTGAGGAGGGATGTAGTGGTGTTCCTTTCACCTCTGAGAGTAGTAAACCTCCTTTGTTTTTTTACATCCTTCATTCTTTCCAAAGTCTTGATGAGAGACTGATTCTGTCCAATTACAGTCTGGCAATGCTGTATTGCCTCATCAAGTTCTTTGTTATGCTATTCTATTAGCTCCTTCTCTATTCTTCCCAGCATGACTTCCCTACTTCATTGAGCCGACAGCAACTCAGATTCTTTCTCTGTCTTATCCTCAGTAGTCTTCTCTTCATCACTAATTTCTAGCTTTTCAGTTTCAGTATCACTAACTTCCTCTACTTTCTTCCCTTTTTCCATCTTTTCAGGCTCTTTCTTCTTTTCTGTTTCTTCTTTTTCTGACTCTTCTTTCTCAACAGCACTCTCCTTTTCAGTTTCATCTTTTCTTCAATCTTTTTCTTTCTTCTTCCTAGTTCCTCTTCTTTCTTGCGGTTCTTCTTCCAATTCTCTTCTTCTGTTTTCCTCTTTTTGCCTTCTTTCCTCTTCTCGTTACTTTCTCTGTCTGATTTCCTTTTCTTCTTTCTTCTATTTCACTTAACTTGGCTTCCTTTTTTCTTTTCTCTTCCTTCTCAGTCCTCCTCTTTGTCTTTCCTTTTTCTTTCTTCAATTCTTTCTTTTTCCTTCTTTTAAATTTTTCAATCCTCTTTTCTTGCTTCCTTTCTCAGTTTCTTTCTCTCCCCTTTTCTTTGCTTTTTTCTTTTTCTTTCTTTAATAATATCATTGAAATATTGCTCGTAGGCTAATATAAACGTATTGATTTAGTTGGTTTGGAGGCTATTAATTGAATAGTGTTGTGTGGATGGATGACGTATGTAGTCTAAGAGAAAATGGGTTATTTGGATTGAGCGTGCCCGATGGACCTGTGTGTGTGAATTGAGTAAGAGATTAAATAAATGATTATGGTTATGGCGGATGGGATGAGTTGATGTGAATTGCCCGATGGATGGGCTTTGAAAATTTGTTATTGAATTATAGTTTGATCAAATTCTAGGGGAGATTCCGCCGAAATTTCGATAAGACCTAGGTTAGTCTTAATCAATAATCAAATTAATTGGTTTATTAGATTAATTCTTTAACTTAATACATATTAAATAAAGTTTTTCTAATTATTCTATTATTATTATTATTATTATTATTTATTTATTTATTTATTTATGTATTTAGTTATTTATTTATTTTCGATGGTTCAATTATTATAATAATATGTTGTTGATTACTATTTCTCTATTTAATTATAATTATCTATAAATGTCTACTTGTGTATTTGCATCATGTTAATTAATTGTTTGCTATGCTTGCATTTAATTGCAATACTTGATTAATTGTTTTGTGATAATGCCATGCCTTGTATGTGTGGAATTGGGATGAAGGAATTGGGATGAAGTGGGTACCATGGGTTTTTTGTGAGGGCGGTCCTACGAGATCGTTGGCCGTATGGGAGATTGCGCCCTTGTGGCACTTGATGAAGAATGATGCACTTAATATGGATAAACCACAATGGTGGCCTCCGTGTTGGTGATGGAAAAAAAAAAAGAGGAGATTGAAAAAAAAATGAGAGGGCTTGGTCCCACGTGAGGATTAGACGCGGTCGGCCATTATGGGGATCGGCTCCCTGATGCACAAGTTACTTATGAGAGCGTGGGCCATTTGTGGAAACGACCTCATGGGGGTTCGGTGACGCACAGACCAATTTCCACGTTGAATGTTGATTATGTGGAAAATGGTTAATAATTGTGGAGTGCCTGGTGATATGCCATTTGGGTGGACTGGCTGCGTGAGCTATATTAATAGTCCGGATGACTAGCTTGATATGTTTAACACATTTGTGTGAATGGCGTTGTTGTGCAATAAAAATTACTCCTTAGAAAATTCACATGTCTTGTTTAATTTTTCAGGAAGTAAGTTTTCTTTAATTCGGGTTTAATGCTTATGTTTCTTCGCCGCAGGGCGTAAAGAAATTTTCCTTAGTTCCATAATTATTTTGCCTATGTAAATCTATGATGTCTATGTAACTATATGTATAAGAAGCTATGTATATCAAACAGTTAGTGACTCCGCAGTTGTAGAATTTACATACATTTAATCGTGTATTAACATAGATAAAATAATTCTGTGAGCCCATATTAGAAATGTGCTGTATTGTAAATTGAATCGAACTGTGGAATGTTGAAGATGATAAATTTGGGCCGAGGTATAATAAAATCTTGAGCTTTATTTTTCCTAGTAATAAAATTATATTGAGATAGTAAATTTTTAGTGATTCAGGCTTACTACGGGCCTCGGGGGCCTTAAGCTTACCTGGGTCCTAATGCCGGTCCGGCCCAAGGAAATGGGTCGTGACAGTAGGAGATGGACTCAGTGCAACAATTGACATGAGCAGAGCGTCAAAAATATCTATGAGCTCTAATCCTCAGGTGCTTTATGAGCGTCAAAAATATCTATGACATGATTTAAGGGTAAGATTTACACATCCTAGACCGATAAAAATCCAAGGAGGCGATTCTACAGGTGCTCGAAATGAAATGTAATATTTTAGTAAGCTTTGAGTATTACTTAAAGGGTCTTAATGACAAAACCAAGAACTTCCATTCGCTTTTCTTGTAGTTCTTTCTTGATACTATTGAATTAAGACGGTTTATTTTTGGAAAATAATTTATCTTTGAATTGAATAATATTTTTCAAATGATTTATTTTTCTTGTTTAGTTCAATAATTAAAAATATTGTTTAGTTGCAATAATTTTTCAAATGATTTATTAAGAATTTAAAATATTAAATTATTTAACTCGTAAGACCACAAAAATATTAGAAATATTAAACTCATTGTAATTTCTCATAATAGAAACTTTAAAAATTTTATTCTTAAATATGAGAAAAAAGCAAAAAAAGGTAAATTATGAAAGCTAATGGTCATGGCCGATAGTTGGTCGTGGCCGATAGTTGTTACAGTTTGGAATTTTCCAAAGAAAATAAACAAAAAGGGGAAAAAAAGTAAAAATAATTGAGTTTATAGTGGAGGGTAATTTTATCAATAAATATTTTAATGGTCAATTTTGTGGAATTCATTTACAAATTTCATCAATTTTAGTAGAATGTAGAATTTAAGTTAGATATGTTCAATTCTGTAGAATATAAATCTGTATTTTTTTTCATTCCAACCATAAAATTTTAAATTTCCAAATAAATTCCACAAAATTTTGTAAAACTCATTTATTCCAAACCGCTTTTAAATATTAATTTGCAAATTGTGCTGTATTTGGGTGTGTAGGTGTATAATAAGTGATTCTTTTCTTCTATTTCTTAATTGGTATCATTGAATTAAATATTTGATTTGCAAATTCTCTGGAATTGGATTTTGGATTTGATTTGCAAATTCTCTGGAATTGGATTTTGGATTCTTGAAAATCTGGGTGTACAAGTAGTGATGAATATATGTAATATTGATTGAATTTAAAAAAAAAAAAAAAAAGAAGTAAATGCATTAGTCAAATGGGTCAAGTGTTTGATATGGAAAAATTAAGCTGTAAGTGAATATAAATTTAGGAACGGTGTATGGATATACTGTAATAGTAGGTAAGTAGTTTTTAAAATTTAAACGGTTAATAATTAATTAATAATATATTGACTAAATTAGAAAATTAGAAAATAATTAATTAATAATAATGTTTGTGTTTCAGGTTGGTGGGTATACTGAGACTTATTAAGGAGACTTTACTTTTATTACTGTGAGAGGGGCTGGACATGAAGTGCGTGCCTTTCAGCCTGCAAGAGCACTCTCACTTACTCACCACTTTCTTCTTGGAAAGCCTCTTCCAAAAATTTCATAATCTATGCAACTCAATTTTATTATTTTTATTAGAGTTTTATTGTGTTAATTTGTTATAAACAATAGCCAAATTATTAAGCTTAAATTTATTGGATTTATACGTAACAAGCCGTAATAGAGTGATGGTAAATAATGCATATATAACCTGACTATAAATCATGATCCAAATTTCTCTCCTCCAAGCAAAAGGAAAAGAAATTAAATTATTATTAGGTTTTGACACGTACAGATTCTTTTGATGTAATTTTTTCATTCAGAATCAGATTTTACTCCATAAAGTCACATTGCCAGTATAGTTACTTATAAAATCTCAAATTCACTCTTGACTGGGTGTTTTGTAGGAAGGATGGACCCTATTCCAGTTAAAAAAAAAAAAAGAATAATTTCCATCTGAAAAATTCTCAACCAGAGCGTGAAATCTTTGTCAATAAATAAGCAAATATGCTCATATAAGTATCTCAACATAGTCAACAGAATTCTTGTCTGATAAATTGGTCACAATGCTCATTATAGTCATATGTAGCAGAAACAGGATTGTAGTCTTTTTTTTTTTTTTTTTTTTTTTAGGATTGTAGTCTTTTTTTTTTCGTTTTTTTTTTTTTTTTTTTTGAAAATTAAATTTTATTATTAAAAACATCATCCAGGCAAAACTTAACATAACTAATCCATCTAAACCCGACCAACAGGCCTCCCCCATACACCCCTCCTAGGATTAGAAATGCTAAGTGAAAATACCTGCCTGAATAACATCTGAAAATAAAACATCAATTGAAAATTTGGAGTATCTCACCAAACTTTGCACGCTTACCTAATAGCAGTCTTTATAAAATTACAGTCGTAGATTGTAGAAACCAAAAACATCGAAAATAATCCATGAAAGTTTTATACTTACCACCAGGGATTGGTTTTGAGACGATTATGAGAGTCTCTGAGTTCTGGCCTAAGCAGTCCCGGTTTTTGCAGACCTGAAGAAATAATTGCATTATTTGCAGCCAAGATTTGATATGTATAAAATCAGCTCATGTCAGTGTCGGAACATCAGTGTCGGAACACTGACAAGTATAAAAGCTATAATAGCAAGTACCAGTACTGAACATGAAAGATGTTTCCATCTATATGCAAGGTGAGATTCTCGAACTTCATACACCTATAAAACTTTCCAATTTATGCATTAGAGTTAAGAACCAACTGAACAAACATGTAATTGTGAATTCTCAACAACCAATTCACTTCTTCGAACCGCCATTCTGAGCAAATGGGGCTAGTATGGTTGAAACTTGAAACTATACCACATAATTGAATGCAATTCATTTTTTTTTAGTATCTAATTCTATTTTGGGCTTAATAAAATGCATATATCAGTTATAGTTTAAGCTGCAAGCAAAAGTAAAAAGATTAATACCTCATATTATAGAATGGTAGGGGATATTGGCAATAAAGCGCCAATAGTCTTCTTTCTCTTTTCTGCATCGTCTTTCCAGGAGGGGACACTCGAAGATATTCAACCATTCAAGTGTGGTCGGAAGGCCCTCCTTGGGAAAGGACTGGAGTTTAGGGCAATCTCCAATTCTTAAATCACCAAGAGAGGTGAGATGGTGAATGCCCCTGGATATTGATTTCAGATTTTTAAAATCTTCGATCTTAAGAGAGGTTAGGGAAGAGGGAAGCAGTAGGCCCTTCTCATCTGGGAAGGAATCCTTCTCATCTGGGAAGGAATCCATATCTGTACTTGGACATGGCCCTTCGATTGTGAGACAGGTGAGAGAGGCGAGTCTTTTGAGTCTCCACTCTGAGATTGGCTGTTTCAGATTCTTGCAATGCGAAATTATAAGATGACCTAGTTTTGGGGGTAAACCGCCATCTGGAAAGGACACCAGACCTCCACAGTTCCATATATGTAAAGATTGAAGGTTTGGGGGTAAACCCTCATCTGGAAAAGGTTTGGGGGTAAACCCTCATCTGGAAAGGACACCAAACCTCCACAACTATGTATATCTAAATCGAGAAGAGATGTGAGATTTTGGATTTGATTGGGAAGCAACCTCAAATTCCCACAGTTGGCGATTTTTAAACGGCTAAGGTTGGGAATGGCCAATCCACTTTCTGGGAAAGACTCCAACTTAGAGTAACATATTGCTAATGTGGTGAGATGCGAAAACCTATTATGAAACGACTCCAATAGTTGTGTCGTCCAAAAGCAAATTTCAATTTCTTTAATTGAATAGGGAAATTCACCAACTAGAAGCGATGTAAGAGATGGACATCCACTGACACTCACATCCTCAAGATGAGACATCTCATTCCTAGTGTTACTATCATGCACAATGCCCTTAGGCAAGGACTCCAGAGAATCACAATATTTGATATCGAGACTTTTAAGACTACAAGGTAAGCCCGCAGATGGGAAGGACACAAGGTTTCGGCACTGACAGATATTCAGCTCTCTAAGAGACACAAGGCTATGCAACCCATTTGGCAGAATCTCCAATCCATTGCAGCACATTATCTCCAAAATTTCAAGATTGCAAGGCAAATTCCCTTCTTCTCCTCTTATCAAAGACATTAGCTTCTCACAACCTTGGATCCTTAGAGATTTCAACCTAGAAAGTTTGTCTAAATCAGTTGAACCCTGCCACAGGTGTATCAATTGGCGGCAATTATCAATGGACAGATGTTCTAGCGCCACCAAGGACTGCGTAACCACTTGATGTAAATTTTCAAGCGCTGAAATACTCGAAATGGACAAGGTTTGAAGGGAACATAGATCATGCACACTTTCGAGAATAATATCTTTACATCCACGAATGTCCAATACCTCAAGGGAAGGAAGGGAGGTAGGCAATGTCACAACCAATTTAGGACATTTGCCTATCCAAATGCGACGTAGTCTGGGAAATTTTCTTGTAACCTCTACATTGACGTCATCAGAGTGAGCCCATTGCTTCAACTTCAACATATCCTCAATTTGTAGAATCTGAAGGGACGGGGAAAGCTCAAGCCCTACTTCTTGCAGTTCATCCATGCCTTTGATGCACAGCCTTTTCAGTTTACATAGTCTACCTAGCGGTGGCAGCGAGGTAATATTCTGACAATCCCAAAGCTCTAGATCCACCATATTTGTGAATGCAGGATCTCCTATCCACAAAGGAAATTGCTTACCGCCATAAAATTGAACCGAAAGGCTTTCCAACTTTTGATGAGGTTCTAGCAAGTTGAGAACCTGGAATTCATGATCCTCTTCGCGTGGTGAATCACGCAATTTATGGGTCCATACCAAAGCCAAATCATCAAGATTCTCAATCTTCTTTAAATCAACGAGATTTGCATCTTCGATCCTTGCCACGTTCTGTAGCTCTTCAATACGAAGTTGTCCTTCTAGATGAGGGAGGTTCATTACCTCTCTAATTCCAAGGCAATTACTTCCTTTTCCCACCATAAACTTAGACAATATTTGAAGATTTATCAATTTAGCTACCCCCAATGGCATCTCCTGCAAAGCATCCGTACCTTTAAGATCGAGGTGCATCAAATTGATTAAAGCGCCAATGCCTGTGGGCAACTCAATAAGATTCCGACAAGCACATAACTTCAGTGTCTGCAAGTTTTGAAGATTTATCAGTGAATTAGGTAATCTTTTAATCCCGGCGTTGTAAGACAAGTTCAGATATCGTAAATGCCTTAAGGCCCCAATTGAACTTGGCAACTCTTCAAACTCGTATGGAGCTAGTGATAGCACCCTTAAACGTTTCAGTTTGGGCACTATGTCATGCACCACTCTAATAGATAAAAAATTATGTCCCCATTGATTAGGGGATAATGCTAAGAATGTTCGCAGATTACTCATCTCATAAAAGACTTCAAATCTTTGGTACCTGTCATAGCGATGACAAGCGAACGCTGAATGGCGAACGTTTGCATGTGATTTTATGCCCTTCAACTTATCATCGTCCAAATGAAGGCATATTTCTCCACTTACAGATTTAGCTAGATCATTGAGTAGGTCATGCATCACATATCGTGATTTATTGCCAGTAGATTGTTGAAAAAAGTCATTGAGTAGGTCATGCATCACGATATCGTGATTTATAGATTGTTGAAAAAAGGATCTCCATAATAACTCATGGAAATATAGATGACCCGAGCGTTTCATTTGCTTCATTTCCTGTGCGTGCTGTACAAATCCCTCAGCCATCCACTGTAGAACCAACTCATCCTCATCGAATTTGTAATCTTGTGGAAAAATTGCACAATAAACAAAACATCGTTTCAGATGAGGTGGAAGATGGTGATAGCTCAACTTTAATGCTGGAAGAATGTCGCCTTTCTCCTCCCAAATGCCGCTGTTTAGCACTTGTTCCCATGCATCGCGAGTTGGTTGACCTCGTAAGAGACCTCCAATAGCTTTAGCTGCCAAAGGTAAGCCTTGACACCTTTCCACAATCTTCTTACCTATTGCTTCTAGATCCAAGTGCTCCTCAAATTTTGTTACTCCAAGAGCATGATGGGCAAACACAGACAGGCAATCATCATTCTCCAACACTCCAAGTGTATAACTTTGAATAGCACCCATCGTCCGTGAAACGCCAAGATTGCGAGTTGTGACGATAATTCTACTTTCTTTTGCCCCATTCTCAAAGGGGCGAAGAAAGATTGTTTGCCCCATTCTCAAAGGGGCGAAGAAAGATTGTCCAATGGTCATAATTCTCGTTCCAAACATCATCTAGAACCATAAAAAACTTCTTCTCTGACAGCCTTGCCTTCAGGTCTAATTGATGCGAATTCAAATCGTTGGAAGTAAGATCTCCACCGACCGACTGAAGAACTGTTTTTGTAAGTCTAACCACGTCAAAATCTTCACCGACAGAAACCCAAGCCGTCAAATCAAACTTCTCTCCAGCTTCATTAAAGATAAGCTGCGCTAGAGTTGTCTTACCAACACCTCCCAGTCCAACTATAGAAATCAGAGCAACCCTTCTATCACTTGATTCAGAATTCAAAACCTCCCAGTCCAACTATAGAAATCAGAGCAACCCTTCTATCACTTGATTCAGAATTCAAAAGTTCAAGAATCGCCTTCTTATCTTTCTCCCTCCCATAAATCTCGGCTTGATTCACCAAGCACGTCGCAGGAATCCTTTCACTCTTTCTACCGGGCCTTTCTTTCAAATCTAGTTGATTTCTTCGTGAGGTGATATCTTCTAGTCGGGAACTAATTCCCTTTATCTTGGAAATCATCTCTTTATTGAATTTGACCGCACGAATATTATGGAAGAGCTTTCGCACCTTACTTGAACCAGCCACAGGTTCAGCTTTCAACTTGGATCGACGAGCCTCAAAATCAAACTCATCAAGAATGTCCTCCAAATCATACGCCAGGTTCCTCAACTGTCTTACCCACATCTTCACCGGCTTGCTCACCGTCTGCTTCTCCTCTGCATCCTCAAGAACGCCACAGATGCTCTCCAACATCTCCTTCCACTTGTTGATTTCAGTCAGCACATGTCCTTCACGGGCATAATTGAGCAAGTCCTTGGAAGCCAACTTATTAAACAAAGACTCAAAGGCAGGTGCTAGAAGAGCACCTCCAATAGCAGATGCAATTTCCATCACAAAGAGAGGATGATCAAAATTTTCAGCAGAAAATTCGACCAATTGAAGAATTGATCGGTTATTGAAAGTGGAGTTGCAGTATCAAAGACTCGAAGGAAGTTGTAATACCAAACACAAAATTGGCAGGTGATTGAAACTGAAAAGCTAAACAGGCATTTCTAGTGTTTATGACTATTTTCAGTGAATGAAGAGAAATTGGTTCCTTCCTAAGGTCCCCACCTACTCCATTGAAAAGACCCGCTTGAGCTTCAAGAAAAGAATACCATTATTACGTAAAAAAAAAAAAACAAAGAGTGCCTATAAAGCCTCGAATTTCTTTGGCACCATTGCTTTTTATTTTATTATTATTGTCCTATTGATGTGTAATAACCTTTAATGATTTTTTGATGTATTAAAAAAATGATCAACTGCTTGAGTAGTTTCCTTATCTTTTTGGTATTAGATGCCAACCTACCGTTGGAACAAAGAATCCTTAAGTGGTGTTTACCCTAATTTTAGTTTCTAATTTTTATCTTGTTAGTTTTCAATTTCCATTTTTCTAAATTAAAATTTATTTTTCAGAAATTGAATTAAAAAACAAAGAATGAATTTTGTGAATTTTCTTTTAAATTTCGACACTCAATTCTTTTTTTTGTTTTAAAAATATGAAATAACAAAAATAATAAATTTAAACGATAGGTATTTCTTTCAAAATTGAAAAATAGAAAAACAACAAACGGGGCATTACGGGGTTCACATTTTGGAGTAGACAAGCACTAACTAAAGTGGGTAGAGCATATCACTTAATGAATGGACTAAAGTCTTCTTTATCAACAAAGCATTATATTAAAATCATCCTTTACCGACAAAAATACAGCTGGGACCATTTTTAAGAAGGGCCCTTGATGAGGCCACAAAAGGAGTGATTCCCCAAAATTGTGAAAATTAAATATATTATATTCTCTCTCATAACACCTGTCTACATAATATAAACACATAATTTGGATTCAAGAAACAAAAATCAAAAACCCTAAAACCTTTTCGTGCAATGGGGAAAAACCTATTTCTTTTCTTTTTCATTTTTTCTTATTTAACATCCCAGAGCCATAGCATTAGCAACAGGCAAAGTGAAATTCTTGACAACCTTTACAAATCCAAGCTTAATGGAAGTAACAACTCACTCGCCAAAGTTAAATTTTCCTATTAAAACTGAATGTTTGTGTTTCAGGTTAGTGGGTATACAGAAATTTATAAAGGAGACTTTACTTTTGTTACAGTGAGAGGGGCTGGACATGAAGTGCCTGCCTTTCAGCCTGCAAGTGAGCTTTCACTTATTCACCACTTTCTTCTTCGCAAGCCTCTTCCAAAAATTTCATAATCTATGTACATCAATTTTATTCTTTTTATTAGAATTTTATTGTGTTCATTTGTTATAAATAATAGCCAAATTATTAGCTTAATTTTATTAGATTTATGCGCAACAAGCCGTAATAGAGTGATGGTAAATGCATATATAATCTAACTATAAATCCTGGTTCAAATTCCCCCTGCTCAATGCAAAAGAAAAAGAAAATAAATTATTATTAGGTTTTGACACATATAGATTCTTTCGATGTAATTTTTTCATTCAAAATCAAATTTTGCTCCATAAAGCCACATTGCCAAATAATTACTTATAAAATCTCAACTCCACTTGCAAATGTAAGTCATTTGCATCTCGGTGCGGACGAGCTGTCGATTTGCATGAATAGGAAATTATTTGAGATCATTTAATTCTTGACTAGATGTTTTGTATGAAGGACAGACCCTCCTAGGATTAGAAATGCTAAGTGACAATACATGGATGAATAACATCTGAAAATAAAACATCAATAGAAAATTTGGAGTATCTCACCAAACTTTGCAAGCTTAACTAATAGCAGTCTCTATAAAATTACAGTTGTAGATTGTAGAAACCAAAAACATCGAAAATAATCCATGAAAGTTTTATACTTACCAGCAGGGATTGGATTTGAGACGATAGTTTTATACTTACCAGCAGGATTGGATTTGAGACGATTATGACAATCTCGAGTTCTGGCCTAAGCAGTCCGGTTTTATCGCCTGAAGAAACAATTGCATTATTTGCAGCCAAGATTTGATATGTATAAAATCAGCTCATGTCAGTGTCGGAACAATGAAGAATAAAAGCTATAATGAACTCATGATTAAAAAAAAAAAAAAAACATCAATGTACTCAAGTACCGCGAAGAGATAATGTAGCATGTCATCTACTTCAACACCTATAGAAACTTTTCCAATTTATGCATTGTGAGTTAGAACCAACTGAACAGAACATGTAATTGATTCTCAAACACCAATTGATTATCAACCGCCATTCTGAACAGAACGGGGTAATACTGTTGAAACTTGAAACACCACATAATTGAATGCAATTAATTTTTTTATATCTATTCTATTTTGGCTTCAAAATACGGCATATATCAGTTATAGTTTTAGCTGCAAGCAAAAGTAAAAAGATGAATACCTCGATGTATTTGAGGGCTCCCTATAGAAGAGGAACGGTTCAGTTGTGAAACGGGGGATATTGGCAATAAAGCGCCAATACTCTCCTTTCTCTTTTCTGCATCGTCTTTCCAGAAGGGGACACCTATAGATTGTCAAGCTTTCAAGTGTGGTCCACATCATCACAACACATCTAATCAAACATTGCATTCAAATGCAAGCACATTAAATAAACAAACATTGTTATGCAAATGTTCAAATATACACATATATAAGTCAAGTACAAAATAATGGATATTTACGCTATAAACTAAATTAATAAATAAATAAATAATAAATAAATAAGTAAGAAATTGTAACATTATATAATAATGTATGTATACACGATGTAAATGATAATATACTATTTATTATAACTCGCGGCAATAAGAAAGGGAATACTCTAATTATAGTTCTGTTTTTTTTTTTTTTTTTTTTTTTTTTTTTTTTTTTTTATTATTACAGCATAAGACATCTCTGAATAATCTATATCGAAGTCAGAATTGATAGGGGAGAGAAATTAAATAAAGAATTTCCTCCTAAATAAGAAATAAGACAAATCATTCTAAAATAAATTAAATAACCTATATTATATTAAGTATGCCTTTTTCAAGATTTTGTCGAATTTGAGGCAAACCACTGCCTCTAAAAAAAGATAGGAGTTTTCCACATATAAAATATCATAGAATAGAGGTACAAATATTGTTCGAAATCAATTAAGCACAGTCACATCCATAGGGTTATGTCACAATCATCAAATACCCAACCTCCTCTTAATACCAACATCGTCATCAACCATGCACAATTTCTTTATAAAATTTAATTTTAATCTCTAATAAAATCGATTTATTTAGTCCTTGTAACGTATGAATAGTATATATATATATATATATATGCATATTTACACAATTAGCTTTAACTAGCCTAGTTAACAAAAACAGACATTTCTATTCCCATCATATTGTACTGATAATAAAAGTATGACATTCATTCTCTTTTCTAACTAAATAAATAACAAATAAAAATGCACCAAGCTACTATTCTAAAAATAAAAATGAAAATTTCAAGTTCCAATTCACATTCAACTATTTTTATGTCTTCCTTTTTCCTTTCAGTCACAAAGAATGAGAATATTATGATTAAATCTTATTCCAAACGAAAATACTTCCAATATCTTGTAACCAATGTGAAAATTCTTGTAACCCTAATGTGAAACTAACAAAGCTACAAATTATCTTGGACTTGCTACAATCCATAATCAGGGAAATATCCACTAGCTACCTCTAATTTCATAGAAATTCATCGGTTTTTCTTTCTCACCAAACTCATAGCCTTCATATACTAATTAAATTCATTTCCCCATCACAAAATTCACTCACAAACATCATATATACTACTTGCCATCTCAGGGGTTTATTAATTCATATTTAAAACTAACTTTTTACATTAAATCTCAGTTTATATTTCAATTAGAGATAATATCAAAACATTTCCCGAATTATTTTCAGCACATGTTTTTTGAATTTCCCAAGGCTGCTTCACACAACAGAAATTCATGCTCAATCCGGCAAGTCAATATCTTCAACTGTTACATTCGTTATACTATACTTCATAAAAATTCAATTCTATAATTATCTAATGCATCATAAATTTTGGGAATTTATTTTGAATAATCTCGCGATAAACCAGTATTAAGATCCCAAACTCCATCACAATCTACCATTCCCAAGCTACAATTTCTTTAATCTAGTCGCAAGAAATCAACATTGCACGAAGAAGAAAGCTGAAGATTACTTACAAAAGGATAAATCTAAATAATGCTGCCAAATCCGAAAAGTCCTTTTTGTTTGAGTTTATTCGAGTTGAGTTGCAATAATACATACTTAATTATGGTAGATGGGTGCCTTTTGTTATCAAGTGTTTTATATAAGCAATAATCCATTACTATTATATATACGGTATATAGTTTAACCATATAATCCTCTCCACACTCCACCACCTCTCACTCTTGAAATGATTGCCTGTAATGAAGTGAAAAACACACATATAAATAAGTAGTGATTAATAATTTATATGGAAGTTTCCATAAACATAATAATTTTGTCTCTTGGGGGAAATAAGGCAAATGATAAAACTCACTTAAAAGGGTTTCCTTATAATGACAAAACCATTGATACTTTCACGTTGCTTTTCTTATATTCTTCCCGGTTGATATGAATTTACATGCGTTTTGTTTTTTGCGAAATTTTATTTTGACTTAAATAATATTTTTTCAAACGACTTATATTTCTGTATTTTAATTTTATATATATAATCTAAAACATATTAGCAACATCTCTCATCAAGCACTCACTCAAAACCCATTCACCCATTAACAACAATTAAAAATTTCGTATTTTTAAAAATTTTTTTAATTAAATATTGATGGAAATTGTAAAATAGATGGATGATGGATTATTGAGAGCCGATGGTATGTTGTGAGTGTAGTGCTCGGCTAATTGATAGTTAGGTGGTACACGGTGCCACGGGTGGCAGTGGCTATAAATGCACTAATAGTATAATTTAAACTAATTTTATTCACGTTATCATTTTATATAGTATATTTTCCTCTCTTGAAATTGGAAAAGTCATTCCTTAAAAATGCATTAAAATATTTTCGTTTGATTTATTTCTTGAATGGCCCTAATAATGGGGAATTGTGGAAAAATATGTTTCTTGAAAGTTTATTTTACAGGAAACACGAAGCCTAAATATTATAAGTGATTTCCACTATCTTATTAAAAAATTTTATTCTCTCAAAAAAAAAAATTAAATATAGAGGGGTAAATGCATGCCAACGAGTCAAAAGTGCCTCCATATGGAAAAAATTTAAAGCTGTAAGTGAATATAAATTTAGGAATATCATATTATTGGGTTTGTGTCGAACTTACGGTAGATGAGATTATTGGTAACGTAGTTGTTGTTAAAATTCTTAAACGGTTAATAATCATTATTCTGGCAGTTTCTCAATAGAAAAAAAAAAAAAAAAAAAAAAAAAAAAAAAAAAGATAATTATTGCACATTACACCCAACTATGGTTGCCCATGCAATAATTGGCACATTACACCAATCATTGAGAGTACTCTAATAGGACATCGGATTATGGGTGACAACAATGTAGCATAAAAGAAACAAAGACAGAACGTATATGGATAAAAGGTATTCTTTGGTAAAAATTGGGTGAAGAGATTTCTTAATACAAAGACTTAGATGCTTTCTTAACATTTTCGTGTCAGAGAGCTATTTCAGAAGCAATTTTGTTTCAACAAACAACTTCCACATATAAACTATGCTCCAGTAAATAATAGCGAATTATAAACTGTTCAGGGACCTCGGTTTCTTTTACATTTTTTTAATTTTGCTCCTGTCGTGCGAATCTCTTAATTTACCGCGCCAAACAGTCATAAACGGCCTACCTTATACTGTATAAGATATAATTTTTGAAAAATAATAAATTTTTTGAGAAATTATATAAAGTACCTTCATTTTTATTATCAAATTTTATATACTAATTATAAGAAATCTCAATCTCTCATCTACTTTACTCTCTCTATTAATATTACTACACTTCTACTACGCTCTACTTTATATTTATTTCTCCTCTTCTACAATCCTAACAATATATATTATTGTCTCATTATAATAATATCTCTTAATTGTTATTAATAATTTTTTATGATAATATTATACATATAATGCACATGTGTGTGAGGTATATAAGACTCAAAATATCGGGTTAAGTAATGTGTAGAGGAGAAACACGATATTTATCATATCCCTACAGTCGACATCTCTATTGATTTCCCACTCCTTCTAGACCTAAGTTTTAATTTTGGGAATACCAATAATTAAAAATTTGGAATTCCAAACTCAAGAATTCTAATTAATGGCCAATTACAGAAGAAGTAAGAGTCAAGTGTAGTAAGCTTAGCAACCGAGCCACACAATATGTGGTTGGAAGAGCAAGGCATAAAATTCCGACATATTCGCCATTCATTCACGAAAAAAAATTCAGAAGGCTGAGAACATTGTTACGATGTAATTGCATTATTATTGTGCAAAAATCTTTATAAATTTAAACAAGCCGGGCGGCTATGGATCATTTTGGAAGCCATTTTGGAGACAAATAACAGTCACACCAACATTAGGAGATATAGATCCCGTCTCTCAAATCACCAGATTTTCCGGCGTAGCACCTTCGTAACTTTCTTAAGAGTTGCTATTTTCAATATTCTGAAAATACAAAAAGAAGACATTAGGCAAAAAAATCATTTCTATGGAACATTTATCTTTAGTCTTTGGTGAAAAAAGTAGGTTTAATTAAATAGTATGTGTTCAAAAGCTTTAAATCCGTTCTGCCCTAAAAGAGGTATCAGAAATACTGTACAATACGAACTTATTATTTTTTATATAATAAAGGAAAATATAAAAGAGTTAAGCTTTTTATTTTCTGAAATTGAAAAATGTCTGCGTTTTCAATTTGTTGTGATATTTGGAGTGTTTCTATTTGGTCAAATAAATTGCGAGTTACCCTCTATGTGAAGGTATTATCATGTCATTGATTTGGATGTGATTTACAGAAAATTCAACAAAAGAATTATTGCTTTTCGTGTTTTTTGCATGATATATATGCCATACTGCACACATAATTTATTTATAGAATATTGTTTCAATTTAGAGAATATTAGTTGACAAGAAAAATTTTCAACCTGTTTTGATAATGCTTTCATAACAATATAAATCAATTATTGAATACTTAAAAATATTTGTGAACATAATTATTGGTGGGATAAAATTTTTTTATTATAAGTATAGCATGCCATGGTTTGTTAAAATATGTGTAACAAGATGGAGTTTAAATAATTTCTTGAATCTTTTATTTCTTCGGATTAAAAAAGCTTGTTGTATATTTGATGGCGGTACATCCAAGTGTTGTACAAAGTTAGGGCATATAATTTTGTTTAAAGAGGGAAATAATAAAAGACCAAAACGTTTTCCCAAGTTATGTCTAACTCGTTGGGCAATTCAACATTATGACATTACTAAAACGAGTCTTTTTCTTTATAAAGTAAATTATTTATGTTTTGGTTCTATGTATATATTGAGAATAATTAATTATATTCCACAAAATTTGAGTATTTGTGCAAAAAATTTAGATATTTTAAAAATTTTTAATTTCGATGCTTTACTTATAATTTAGTGGGGTTTATGTAGTGCCCACATTCTCATTTATTTTTACCTATGTGTTTGATGTTATAGTGCATCTCAAGGAATGTTGGAATATAATTGATGATTTATTAAAAAATTGTACTTTTTTTCTTTAATGAAAAAAAATGGTTATCTTATTTTAAAAAGTATACCACTTTTATCTGTTGTTATTTATTTGATTCCTACATGTAAGTGACTTCTCTCATTTATGTGAATTATTTAAAAACTATTTACTCTCTGAAGCTATTAAATCTTGATGTAGAAAATAATGTTAATATAAATGATAGTAAATGAAATGAAGTTAAAAAATTTTTATGCAACTATATAATGAATTTGTTCAATTTTCTAGTTCATTACTTCTACTTCTTCTCAATCTAATATTCAACGAAGTTCCAAACACCAAAGGGTAATGGTGTTGGTGTTGGGCTCACAAGAATTTTAGCTACAAGACAAAAAAGAAACAAGGAATCCAGTTTCTTTTTCTGAATTTGAAAAAATTAGGCTAATCACTTGTTTTGAGTTTTTGGTTGGATGAATTATGCATAATACTGATTTTCTAATTTTATTGATATGGAGTCGTCACGTGCAGTAATATCTTTTACCAATTGCTTTCTTTATATGCAAAACAAGTTCTCTCTCGCTCGGTCTCCGACTGTTGCCGGTGGTTCTAAATGAATCAATGGCCCTTATTTAGGATAAAACATAACTTGATTGAATACACCTATCTTTCGTAATATGACACAACGAATATACAAATTAAAAGACATCATGCGTGGATGCTTTGGCAGCAAGGGGCGAAGGACTAAGAGCCAAGAAAATCCAAAAGAAATGGAAGATGTTTATATGTGATTTATACGATGGGTCCTCAAATGGAACATCAACACAACAGTGTGTGGTTCAACCCTAAATAAAAAAATTATAAGGGTGGAAATTGTATAAAGCAGATATAAGTAAGAACTCGTTGGCTTATGATTCCTCTAAAACTCCAAGAGGAACATAGGCAACTTAATTTTTTTTTTTATTTTTAAAAATAAAAAATCTAAGTTGCAAGCCCCCTTTTTCTTTTTTAAATTAATGTTCAAACTTTTTTAAACAAAAAAAATAAATTCAGTTGAAAAAATTTTTTTTAAAAAAATTAATTATGTTCAAGTCTTTAAAAAATAAATTTAGAATTGAAGTATTATTTAATTTTTAGGTGTATTTTTTAATTATTTTAATATGTCAAATATATATTTTTTTAAAACCTTCAAAAAATTTAAATTAAAATTATTGCTATTCGCCGGCAAAAAAACTGATCGGGAACGTCGCTTTTAGTCCCATCCGAATCGAATCGAACCGGACGTGGTCCAAACCGAAGCCGGAACCAGAACCGGACCTTTTCGGTCTCGGGGGTTCCGATTTCCAGGTTTTTCGGAACCGCGAACTGCCGGTCTCACACCGTTTGGTAGCCCTCTATATAGCAAGACACACCTGGACTTCAGTGACCTTGAAGGTCATTGGGTTCTGAGAAATGACAAAGCCATTAGCGTATAGCAAAATAAAAAGTCAAATGTCTTATATGGAATAATACAAGCTGTATATTTTGACAATGACTCATTCTGGAATAAGGTCTCCCTTCTCCCTCACTATACTTCTTATTGAAATATTTCTCTTATTAAAATTTTTCTCACTTAAATTTTATTTAAAGTGATTTTCTAATTTAGCTTAATAGAGTTTTGTTGTTGGATATCGCGTAAATTTAATACATTCTCTCTCAATCTACTTCATAAGGCGATAATACAAGTCTTTCTCTGAAAATCTTCAATTCGTGCACAGAAATTAAAACTTTACGCTCTACTGTACCTGGTGGAGTATATCTATTGAACCACCACCTGATATCTAATATTACAATACGGTTAGGGTATATCAAGATGAAATATGTGGAGTCAAAAAATTATTATGTTCAAAAAATATTTAATGTTCTTACATTAAGTTAGTTTGTGAGGAAAATAGAAAACAAGCATTATTTTTATAAGCATGGAGGAATAATAACTAATATGCATCTAAATAGGAAATACAGAAAACAAAATATCTCTTCTACAGATAACTTCTCTCTCCTAATTGTCGCGCACACACACTATACATGCACCTATACTTATTATAAACAACATAATTTGGATATTCAAGAATTATCTATAAAAAATCCAAAAAATTTAAAAAACCGTAAAACCTTTTCCTTGCATGGGGAAAAACACCCATGTTTTGATATTCCATTTTCTTTTTCATTTTTATCTTATTTTAAAGACATCTCAGAGCCATAGCAAAAAGCAAAGTGAAGTCTCTGAAAATCTTTACAAAATTCCAAGTCCTTGAATGGGAATTCTGGATGGATTACAAGCAATTTTAGGACACATTGATTTATTGTTATTTACTATTAAGATCAAGAAAATGGAAAAGATAAGAAAAAGATTAGGATTCAGAAGATCCTGGTCTCACCTCAAAGTTTAAGAGTGTTTGTACACATATGGAGTGTTATGTTATCTGTGGATAAAGTTAGCTTGGAAAAGCCTCTTTACTATTATTATTTGCTCGAAGCTCAGAAAAGGGTCTAATAACTCTTTTTGCCTCTTCTTTCTGTGGTTAAATGGATGGTATTTAATTATATTCTTATTTCCATTTTCTCCCCTTTTTGTGTTCTAAAATTATTTAATTTCCTGAAATAGTATTCTTTTTATGATTGTTATTATTATTAGTTAAATTTTTCCCAATTTAAAAATTGTATAATTATTTACTGTCTGTTCGCTTAATAGCATCATTAATATTTTTACAGGCCCTGTGTTGTTCTTCTTTGCTTATTGGGGTTTGATGCAGATCTTTCTGACCATTTTCGATGTATATGTGATTGGGCCAAAAACACTTTACAAGGAACATATTTTCATGGAATAATGGTAATTCTCTCGAATTATTTTACTTTTGAAATAAACTTATAAAAAAACTGGACTATCTTTGATATTTTTAATAATAATAATTTATAAAAAATAAAATGATTCCCTAGAAAAATAATTTTCAAAATTAAAATTATGCTGTGCCGAGGGCAATTACATTTCTCATGCACATTTGCAATGAAATGGCTGTTATTGCGGGGCATAGTCTCTCCTCTTAATTTTCTTTTTTTTTTTTTCAGTTGCAAATGTTCCGTTTTCTGGGATGTCTCCTGTTTAAGAAAGTAGGCTTTTACATACGCCATAAACCAGGACATCGATTATGAGATTCTGCGATAGATAATTACAGCAACAGAGAAATTTATCTTATAATTTTGAAGTAAAAAAATTGGCTTCACACTATTTCTTCGATGAAATATTAATGAATGAGATTTTTTACCATTTCTGGAGGAAAGTATGCTAGCCATTTATTTCCTCAGCTTGCACATACCATCTTTTATCTAACAATACTCAATGAAAGTGTCCAACAATACCATTATGTGTCTAACCTTCAAAGAATGTGTGCAGTATGTGCCTTTTCTTAAAACATTATAAAACAAATTTTACTTGGAAAAACGGCTTTTTTATAACTTATGAAAAGTGTGGAAAATCTTGTTTTCCGAACATTAAAACATTTCATGGCTAGAAGTTCTCTCGTTTGACATAAGTATAAGATATGAAATGAGAATGCTTACCGGGATTATATGATTGCTGTGGAAAATTTTGCAGATGAATGCGCGTGTTTATTTGTTGTGTTAGTTTTTAGTGTGTTAATTTTGCTTCCTCGTCAATTTCTAGCAAGGATGTTATTCTTTGGCTTTGGTGTCATAGGTTCTTTGTTTGTGCTGAATAGGGATACTGTGTGTGGTGGGTTCTTTTATATAGTGATAAATGATCGAATACAGATACCTTGGAAATGTATACTGTTCTTTACAACGCCATGTTTTATCCACCTCAAAGAATCACTGTGCCAAAACAAAATAAAAAAAAACACTGTAATTTCTCACCTAGTATATCAACCATCCATCCAAAGAGTGCAGAGCAGCTACTGATGAAGGCTGATTCCAAATATTCTTCAAAGCTGTTGACATTATGAGACATTTATGCGCTTCCTTTGTGTGGCGTTTGATTGAGAATATTCACAGCCAACCCAAAGAAGCTTCAGTAAGTTGATTAACACAATTTTTTGTATAGATGCAGAATATGGTTGATGTTTATTTAAATATATAAACTAAAATTTGTGTTGTTTATTTGTGCTGGATAAATTTTGAGTGCCCCATGCAGTGTACTATATATGTGCATGCTTTATTTCATTTTAGGGCTGATGTTGTCAAGAAGCTTTGCATGCCAATGTCACTAAATGCTTGATTCATGATTGGGAACCATTCGCTTATTGATATTAATTGATAGGTGGACAGATAGCTCCTTCAACAATTCTTCCCTTTGCTGCAAGGGAGCGTTCATGGAAAATGGAGTAAGAATCTTTGGTTTATAGGTCAGTCTCATAAGAAAAAAATATAATATAAGTAATATTATATATAGTCACCTAAGTTCTAAACATTTTTATTAGATTAAATATTATATTTTATTAAGGTATTGAAAAACTCCAAGGATTATAAGCTCCGTTTCGCATTCTTTGTTTCTGTGTTTCTACGCTAGTTCGTTTTAATTTCCATGGAAACATAGATTTATATCTTTAAACTTCTTAGGCAACAATTTTTTAAAATAGATTTTAGTTTTGACAATTAAAATGCTAAATTGTATTATTTTAGATTTCTGTAACATACGTTTGAATATTTAATTTTTACATTGTTAAAGTAGCGTTTATAAAAATTTTATCTCCACTGACGTGTCTAGCTTTTTAGCATTTTTTTTGAAGAAACTAAATAACTAATCTTCTGTTATCGAATAGAACCTAGATTGTTATAAATCAACTCAAACCAATTGCAAGAGCTAAGCAGACGGAACAGTTCAGGGAATGCAGTATTTAAAGTGTAATTTTAAAATTCAAAAATTAAAATATTAAATTTAGGATACCAAAAAGAAAACACGCTCAACAAGCTTGTGAAATACTGTTATTAAAAACATTTTACCATTTTAACATTTTTTACCATGCAGTGTGGATACGGATCGTGAAGGTAGTACCTGTTACTTCTACTCACTACGTCACTCGCCAAAGTTTTGAAGCTTCCTATTAAAAACTTGAATGGTACCCCTTGGGTACCCTTAATGGGAGGTAAATTATCATTTACTCCTCTCATTAAATAAATTTAATTATATTAATTTATTAAATTGAAAATTGGAATAAAGAAATTTGAAATAATATAAATTGTTTTTGCTTGTGATGACTGTTTGTGCCTTTCAGTGGTGGGGGCCATACTGAGATTATAACAGGAAGACCTTACTTTGCCTACTCGGGAGAGGGCCTGACATGATGCCTGCCTTCCAGCCTGCAAGAGCCACTTCTCAGCTTGATTCCATCCACTTCTTCTTGGCAACCGTTTGTTCCAAAAATTTCTAGCTAAGTCCTCTTGTCTACGGGCTCAATTTTATTATAATTTATTATTTTTATTGTTGTTATAGATATAAAAACAATAAGACCAAATTTATTAGGGTGCTTAATTTTATTGGGGAATTATGGCGCAATAAAGCCGTAACTTTTATGTAGTGGATGTAAATGGATATACAAAAAAAACCTGACTATAGAATTCATGTTCAAAAATTCCCTCCACATTAAGCAGGAGAAGAAAATGATAAAATAAATTAATTATTGAAGGCATTATAAGATATCTTTTGATGTATATTTTTCTTCATTCAGCAATCATGATTTTGCCTCCATAAAGGCCACCATTGCCAGTATAGTATACTTATAAAAACTCAAATTCACTCGCAAATGCAATGTCATTTGGTTATTCTTGGCAAAGACGACCTGTTCGTTTGCATGAATAGCAGTATTCCGAGGATCACCTGACTCGGTTGACCTGATTGTTTGTAGAAGAACGGACCCTATTCCATTATACAAACTCACAAATAATAAAAAAAAAATAAATTTCCATCTGATATATTTCTCAACCAATTCTGTAAAACATTGTGCTTCAACTTTAAGATAATTTACTTACCAGAGCCTTAAATCTGTCAATAAATTATAACAAATATTTTGCTCATATAAGTATCTCAACATAGGAGAACAAATTCTTCGTCTGAGTAAATTCGGTAACCAAAACTTGCTCATTGTAGGTCATATGGTAGCAGAAAACAGGATTGTATTTATCTCTCTTTTTTTTTTTTTTTTTTTTTTTTTTTTTTTGAAAATTAATATTTATTATTACAAACATCATCCAGGTAAAACTTAACTAACTAATCCACTAAACCCGACAACAGCCTCCCCCATACTTAACCCCTTCCTAGTATATAGAAAAGTGCTAAGTGAAAAATAAAACATCTGAAAAATAAAACACTCATAAAACATCCAAAAACTTTGCAAGCTTAAGCTAATACAGGTTCTTATAACAATTATGACAATCTACCCTTACCAGCAGGATTGATTTACGATTATGACAATCTCGAGTCCTGGCTAAGCAGTCCAGGCTTTGCCAGACCTCGTAAGATGTAATAACATTGCATTATTTGCAGCCTTGATATGCGTTATAAAATCAGCTCACTTCTAGAGTTCAGATCTCTCATATGGAAAGGGTAAACATTGGTTGGCAAACCTTGAAACAACCACACAATTGAACGCCTCAATCATTCTTTTTTTCATATATCTATTCTATTTTGCTTAATAATATTGTCATATATCAGTTATAGTTTTACAGCTCTGTCAGAAAAAAGATTAAAAGACTTAATACCCTTCGTTGTATGTGAGACTCCCTTCATTCTCTTTTATTCTCTATTCAGTTAGTGAAAACGGGTATATTGGCTCATATATAAGCCGCACTAGTCTCCTTTCCTGCATTTTCTTGCTATTCGTCTTTCCAGAATGTGGACAACCATATCGATTAGATCAATATTTCCATAGCCTGTGCGTCCAAGGCACCTCCTAAAAAGGAACTGGAGCTTAGGGCAATTTCGAATTCCTAATGCATTAAGAGTAGGTTGAGATGGGTGATTGCCTTGATATTGATTTCAGATTTTAAAAATCCTTTCCACTCCCATAAAGGTTAAGAAGAAGGGAAGCAGTAGGGCCCTTCCCATCTGGAAGCAATCCATATCGTGCTGGTATTTAACATGCTCTCTGTGTGATAACGTGGTGAGAGAGGGCGAGTTTCTGATCTCCAACATCTGACATGGCTTGTTTCAGAATTCTTGCATTTAAAAATGTTGAAGACGACATATTTTTGGGGTCCAACCGCCATCTGGAAAGGACAACCAAGACCTAAACAGTCATAACTTAAAATATTCATACTATCTTGAAGGGATATATGTGAGATTTGCCATTTGTGGTAAGAAATCTCAAATTCTCAACTCCGTATGTATAAAGTTAAGTAGAGTCTTGGGTAAAACCTTCTATCTGGAAAGGACACAAGGACCTCCATGCATTATTTATCTTCTATTAATAATTAAGAGAGTAAAGATTTTTGCATTTGTTTGGGAAGCGACGCTAACCACTAATATATCACAGTAGTTAACTGATGATTATTATAAAGCTTAAGGTTGGGGATGTGGCCAATACTACTTTCTGGTGGATAGACACTACAATCTCAGTGCTCCCATCTCCATATTGTTAATGTGTGGAGATGCGAGAAACTCTATTTATTCGAAATGAATCCAAAAGTTGTGTCGTCCTAAAGCAATATCCAATTTGCGTCTAATTGAATAGCGGAAATTCACTCGATTTGAAGCGATGTAAGAAATTGACATTTTTTTTGACACGCCAACTAACCTCAAAGTTAATTTGACACATCTACATGCCTGGCGTTCACTATCATGCACAATTTGCCATGTTTCGGCAAGGATCCAAGAGATGGGGATTATTCTCGTTTCTCGAGACTTTTTTTCATACAATCGGTAAATCACTGCAAAGAAGGACACAAGGTTTCGTGCACCGATATTCCATGCTCTCTAAGAATGTGAGGGTTTTGCAACCCATTTGGCAGAATTTCTCAAATCATCGCATTCCCGATATCCCCAAAATATTTCAAGATTGCAATGGCAAATTCCTGCCTCTCCGCCTACCAACGGCACACTTAGCTTCTCACACTCATGATCCATAAAAGATTTCAAGCTAGAATAGGTTGTCTAAATTTAGCTGAAAATCTCCCCTGCCACAGGTGTATCAATTGGCTGCAATTACCACATGTGACAGATATTCTAGCGCCACCAAGGACTTGCGTAACCCAACTCTTGACTGTAAGGTTTTCAATTGGAAAGCTGCTACTCGAAATGTCGCAAGGTTTGGAGGGAACATAGATCATGCACACTTTCGAGGAGATAATATTCTTTGATCTTATCCATCAATGTAGCAATTCCTCAAGAAATGAAGGGAGGTAGGCAATGTCACAACCATTTAGGACATTTCTTATTCCTGAATTCACGTAGTCTAGGGACATTTTCTTGTAACCTCCACGTGACTACCAGAGTAGAGCCATTGCTTCAAGATCTATCAACATATTCCCAATTTTTAGAATCTCAAAGAGACGAGGAAAGCTCAAGCGCTTACTCTGAGCAGTTCATCCATGTCTCTGATACTCAGCTTTTTCAGTTTACATAGTCTTAACCTAGTGGTGCAGCCGAGGTAATATTCCTACAATCCAAAGCTCTGAGATCCACCATCATTTGTGAATTGCGGATTTCCGATTCCACAATGGAAAAATTGCATTACCGCCATAAATATCGAACCGAAAGCCTTTTCCAGACTTTTGATGATGCTTTTTCTAGCAAGTAGGAACCTTGATTCAAATGATCCTCTTCGCATTGGTGAATTCACGTCGATTTACGGGTCCATACCAGCCAAATCACGCAAGATTCTCAATATTCTCTTAAATCAACTCGGAAGATTTGCTTCAATCTCCTTGCCACATTTGTTAGCTTTGGCAATACGGAAAGTGGTCCTCTAGAGAGGAGTTCATTTAGCTCTCTAATTCCTAAGGCAATTCTACTTCTCTTTCCATCTCGATTACACTTTTGATCTAATATGTTTAAGATTTGTCAAATTTGCAACCCTCCCTAATGCTAATAACAATACAGAAAATCTATTTACGTATCTTTAAGATCGAGTGCCAACAACATTGATCAAAGCGCTCTCAATGTCTTGTTGTGTTTACACACTCATAAGATACTCTCCACAACTGTAGAAACTTCCATTGTCTGCCAAGTTGAAGAATACTCAGTGAATTAGGTAATCTTATAATCCCCAGTGTTATAAGGACAATCAAGATATCGTAAATGCTTTTAGGCCGGCCCAATTAACTGGCAAACTTCTTCAAAACGTGTATCGAGCCTAGTGATAGCACCCTTTAGACGTTTTCATTATTTGCTAACTTAGGTTCATGCACCATTCTACTTAATAGATATAAATTTTTCTTCTCGGGACCATTCGGATATCTGTGGATATTGCCAAGAATGTGTCGCAAGTTACTCATCTCTATTAAAAGTGCTTCAAATCTTGTGTTACTTGTTAACAAACATGTATCAGCGGAAAACTGCTGATGGTCGTAACGTTTTGCTATATTTTATGTCCCAATACATATCACATTCATCAATCTAATATCGAATGGCTCATTTCTTCTCGATACAGATTTAGCTTAGATGATTGAAGTAGGGGTTCATGCATCACATATCGGGACTTCCATGCCAGTAGATTGTGAAATAAAGGGATTCTCAATACTATAATCCAATGGATAAAATATCGCATCTCCCCCCAGCCGCTTTCAATTTGCTTCATTTCGCTGCGCGTGCTGTTAGTAAATCCTCTGCCATCCACTGTAGAAACCAACTCATCCTCAGTCGGCAAATTCGTAATCTTTGGAAAAAATTGCTACAATAAGCAAAACATGTTTTCAGATGAGATGGAGATGGTGATAGGCTCAACTTTAATGCTGAGAGAATGGCGCTTTCGCCCCTCCCACGATGCCCGTCTTTTCCTCCCTCCCAAATTGCCGCTGTTTAGCCACTTGTTCCCATCATCACGAAGTGGTTGATTTCTCGTAAGAGACCCTCCAATAGCTTTAGCGTGTGCTGAGGCCTTGTCGCAAAGCTAAGCCTTGACACCTTTCTTACAATCTTCTAACCTATTGCTTCTAAGGATCCAAGTGCTCCCTCAAAATTGTTACTCCAAGAGCATGATGGGCAACACAGACAGGCAATTCATCATTCTCAAACACTCCCAAGTGTATTAACTTTGAAGGACATCCCATCCTCTGTTGAACGCAACGATTGCGAGTTGTGACGATAATTCTACTTTCTTTTTGCCCACTTCTCAAACGGAGAAGAAAGATTGTCCAATTGCTCATAATTCCTGTTACTCTCCAACATCAGATCTATACCATAATAAAAACTTTTCGTCACCTCAGGTTTAACTGAAAGCGCGAATTCAAAATCGTTGTAAAGTAGAAATCTCCACCAACCGACTGAAGAACTTTTTTTATAAGTCTAAACCACGTCAAAAAATCTTCACCGACAGAAAACCCAAGCCGTCAAATCAAACTGTCTTTTCCAGCTCATTTGAAAGTAAGGCTGCGCTAGCAGTTGTCTTACCGATACCTCCATTCTTCAACTAGAGAAATCAGAAGCGGACCCTTCTATAACTTGATCAGAATTCAAAAGTTCAAGAATCGCCTTCTATCTTTCTCCTCTCCATATTCATACGCGCGTGATTCCACCCAAGCACGCTCTCGATAGAATTCTTTTCCCTCAATCTACCGCGATCCTTTCATCTTCAAATCTAGTTTACTTCTTCGTGAGGTGATCTCTTCTAAAGTCGCGGAAACTAATTCCGCCTTTATCTTGAAAATCATCTCTTTTTACTAGAATTTATATTCTCAAGCACGAAGTGTATCTAGGCAAGAGCTTTCGTACCATACTTGCAAACCATCACAGCTCCAAGCTTTTACAACTTGGACCGACCCCCTCTCAAAATCTCCTAAGGAGCTAATCGAATGTCCTCATAATTTCATACGCAACTAGTTCCCCTCTTTATCTTGCCTTACCCCACATCATTCACCGGCTTGCTCAGCTTCTGCTCTCCTCGCCATTCCTCAAGTACCCCATAAATTTGCTCTCCAAACAGTCCTTCCCACTTGTTGATTTCTCTCAAGCCCACAAATATTACGGGCATAATGAGCAAATCCTTGGAAGCAACTTATTGAGACAAAGACTCAAAGGCAGGGCTAGAAGAGACCTCCAATAGCAGCTGCAATTTCTCCATTACAATAGAGTGATGAACCAAACACTTTTCAGCGCAGAACAATTTCGAGCAGTTGAAAACACTTGCTTGCGTGATTCATTGAGTTTTGCATATAATCAAAGATTTCCTCCAAAAGGCATGAAGATTACCCAAACAAATAATAATTGCTCAGTGATATGAAACTGTAAAAGCCTAAAGGAGGCCAAGAATGAGTTATTAATAAATTCAAACAAAACAGAGTAAATAATCTTCATGATATTACATCGAAGAGCTCGATTCGACTTTGGTAAATATGACATTTACTTTGACTCTTGTTTACATGCAAATTAAATCTTTTCTTCTTCCTATTCTCTTTGGTTACAAATTCATATGCATAGAAATAAAAGAAAGAAGAAAGGATGTATCCTATAATAAGTATCGACAATTAGAAAATAATACTTATGTACTGACATTAGTTCGTAATAATGTGATAGTTTGGGCCCATTTGACACAAAATCCATCTGTTCCTTATACTGTAAAACACACCCACCACTCTTACTTAAGCTCTGCTTTTTATATCAAGCGATGCAGTGTATCACATATTTTGCTCGTAGGAATTTCTTAAATATAAGTAGCGGTTCAACGAAGAGACTTTAAAAACATGTGCTTTGAGGATTAGCGTTCATAGGAGGCAAGATACTTTTATATATTTAAGAGCAGATTCTATATGGATCGCTATATGCTCTTTCAGTAATCTACGTAGTGTTTTGGAATTATATATTATATGGAATTCATTCAATTTGCAAATTGAATTTCATTAGTAAGAATTTTTTCTATTGTCATAAACTCGGAATTCATTGCCTTTGGTTATCAAGTGCGCTATACATTTCATTCCAATGTGTTCTTCGATCCATTTTTGTACTTAAGATTTATTCACGTAGCTTTAGGTAACTTCTGTTATTGAACTTGAGGAATTCATTTTGTGCAATTTTCTTTACTAACTATAATTCGGTGGGTTAGCCGTTTTGGTTTTCAGGTGGATACACCAAGATTCAGAATTGTAAATATTCAAATTTCCACATTATGTATCTTTATTTTAAATAATATTTTAAAAATATGCTTTTTTCAAGTGTTTTCATTTCCCTGCCGCCATTGTTTGACATGTGCTTTTCATTTCCATTTCCATAGCAACGAAATTATATGTTTCAACGTGCTTACTTCGAGTTTTATTTACTCACATCCACTGAATTCATTGGTATCTTTAACCTAACGGGTGCGGATTTTCAATTTGACCAAATTCCAATGGGCTTAAACCCACTAAAACCCGCTAGAAAGGCGCAATATTAAATATGTCCTATAATCTTCTATCCTAAATTGGAAAAATAAATTCTTTGGGATTACTGAAAAACGAATACCACTCAAAGGTTTTCTTTTTTTTTTTTTTTTTTATCACATCGATTATCACTCTTCTCCTTTGTATTCCTTTAACCTCCCTTCTGTG
>NW_023590999.1:4801604-5077535 GCF_014843425.1 Jatropha curcas | reverse complement strand
AACGCCAAACCCGATGCAAATTGTTGAATGATTTAAGCAGAATATAATTGGAATTGAATGAAAAGCACGATCTTATGGGTGAAGATAGGACCGGATTCAGATGAAGAAGAGGAAAGAAGATCAATCAATCAGGAGTACCGTCAGAAAGACGAATATGAAGAAGAGGAAGCCTGATGCGACAGAGAGAGTGAGGACAGCAAGATGAATTCAAGCACACTAAATACTTTAGAACGCAATTTTACTGTACATGAATTTGATAAACTGTATAGTGTGAATTAATATTATTCAACGAAGAAATGTTCAATGGTGTCTTCACTTGTTTACCTCATATTTTACCCCTACATGTTCTACAATTCATATAACGTACTACAATTCATTTATCTCGCGTTCTGATATCTGCAGTACAGATGGCTGAGAAGGCAGAACGCCGGTGTATTGATATGAGGTGTCTCGACGCCGTCCGCACGTGGTTCGCGGGAGGTCAAATGGCCGCGAGCCACGTGCCCCGTGGACAGGAGGGTCGATCCCTCGATCCTTCGCCAGGTACGTCTGGGCTTCGTCATCTGCTGCAAGCGATCAGTACACGCCATTAAAGGACGCTATCACATCCTTCTTCAGGTACGTCTGAGAGAGGCTTTATCCTCAGCCAGCTCCCGTACTCCTAGTTAATTATTAAACACGCGGTTCCGGGATATACTCGGCATGCACGGCCTGTCAAACCATAGGCTTCCCTGCTCCCCTTCCTCTATCTGCTTATTCCTCTTCGGCTCCTATCCTCCATTCTGGACTCAGTACAACGGACTTCCACCCAAAAGCTGCAAGCATGTCACCTGATCTGTGCAGAGTGTAAATCACTAAACTGTCAATAACTGTCATTCTTAGATTATATATTACCATTATCTAAAAAATTTATAAACATTTGTCATTCTTTTGTCAGCTTCATTCAGATCCACGTTATCCACCCTCAAGCTTTTGGTAGGCCGGGACATTGTAAGTACTTTATCAATTTTTCTGCAGGCATATTGTAATTTATAGTTTTTTTGCAGGCATATTTTGTAATTATATTTTGTACTTATTCGTAACTGTGATGCTTTCGTGTAATTATATTTCACTTCTGTTTTTTTTTCAGCATATATCCACCTTCTTGAGCAGCGAGGCAAATTTTGAAGATAATCAAGCTACAGCTGCATAAAGAAGGATGCACATGGGATGCCGTACCGCAAGAGGTGAGAGACTTTTATTGGGAGGAATTCCAGGTACTCTTTGGTTTAAGTTATATCATCATTCAATGTTTACAATTCAAGATACATCCTTAGTATTTAAACGCTATATTTCATTTTTTAGCAGAAACATTTCATATGGGACGAGGCCATTACGGCTATGCTGAAAGTAGCCTGGGAGAAGATATGCACCGATCAATACGCTGACTTCACCTATAGGATGAGAAGAAGCGGTAATAAGCAGCAGTGCGTGTCTCAGGAGATATGGGAGAGCTGGCAAAAGGCTTGGGAGGATCCCTGGCGAAGAGCCATGGCCAAAATAGCTTGGAGGATCCTGCATCTCAAGAGAAAAGCGGGAGATATTATGACACAAGAATGAGGACGCAGTAGAGACTGGCGGTGATGGAGCAGAACGACCTCGCGAACACAATAATTAGCCAGGAGCGGATCTAATATCTGCTAATAAGAGACAGCTCGATTATTACTAAGTCGAACTAGTCCCTTTACAAGAAACTGATGTTTAATGAAAGGACACTATATATATTTAATATATCATGCATAAAAATCATATACAAAGGCTAAAGAATTTAGGTTACGTGAGCCACTACCAGATGAGGAGGTTGTTCTACATAACCACTACACGAAGGAGACACCCACGATCAGTTCATACCATTTGTATCGAACAGATCGATCGCGCTGAGCGTACACAGATGTAGTTAACAAATGAAATATATTATTATATTCATTTATACCTCTAATCATCATGTGAAGATGTATAACAAGTTGAATATAATCCAAAGCTTGCAATTGCATTGATAATTAAAATTTTTTCGTTATTCAAAGGAGAATATTATACACTTACAGCTCGGTGAGCGTATAGTTAACTTCAAGACCGATGTGATCCGAAGCTGAGTCAAAAGAATTGACGAGGTAGCGCTTCTAGATCATCCGAGAGAGCTGTAGGAGGCGAGAAGAAGAGGAAAGTAATCATCGCATCGAGCGATCTACAGGTCATCACAAGTTTTACACGCTTCAAGCAGCTCACAGCTTCTACAGCCCAGCGCAGCACGACCAGCGCAGCACGACTTCGAGACTCGCAGTATAATGATCGATATATCGGGCTTCAGCTGTGCTGATTACAGCAGAGACAACAGCTTTGCGAGCTTTAAGAGCGGCTGTGATGCGAGTCTGTCGCGTTGAGCGCTCCGAGTAGGTACTTCATTCCTTCTGGATCCAGAGCGCCTGCTACAGTGACCGAACCAATTTCGATGTCTCAGCAGCAGCCACTTCCCGATGCTGCAATAAGGAGATCGATAGTAATATTTTCCGCCACCTTGGTCACCCCTCCCTGGCGCTACATCAAGCAATTCCAGCAGGTACTCGCTCCCGGCGATCCGAAATCGGATCCTGCAGATGAGCCAGCAGCATAGGATTTGATTTTTGGAAAACCTTTAAGTTTTTTATTTATATTGTAAATTTTAATTGTCGCTACAAAAAAATTTCAATTTTTACATTGTTTGATTTGCTGTGTGTATATATAATGTGTATATATGTCAATTTTCACAGGTCGTGAAAATTTTGGTTTATAATAAATATTTAACTGCTTTTTTTATTTTTTTTTTAATTTGGCCGACCGATTTGCGACGATTAAAAATACTTTGCAGAACCGTGATTTTCCTGCGACCAAATTAGGCGACTGAATTCAAATTAAACCACGACCCAAAATTGCGACCGATTATTCCGCTTTTGGGCGACCGAATTACTGGTCCGCAAATACGCGACCGATGGTATAATCGGTCGCTATTCATATTTTTTTTTGCGACCAGGTAAATTTTGCGACCCGAATGTCGTCGCGGTCGCAGATCGGTCGCAAAGTACAATTTGCGACCGATGTTAGCCATTTTGCGACCGATTTATCGGTCGCAAAATGGCGTTTTTTTTGTAGTGAAATAATCTCAATCTCCATAAAGGAGACTTTACTTTTGTCACTGCGAGAGGGGCTGGACATGAAGTGTCTGCCATTCAGCCTGCAAGAGCGCTTTCACTTATTCACCGCTTTCTTCTTGGCAAACCTCTTCCAAAAATTTCATAATCTATGCACCTCAATTTTATTATTTTTATTAGAATTTTATTGTGTTAATTTGTTATAAACAATAGTCAAATTATTAGGCTGAAGTTTATTGGATTTATGCGCAACAAAGCCGAAATAGAGTGATGTTAAATGCATATATGACCTGACTATAAATCATGGTTCAAATTTCTCTCTGCAAAGCAAAAGAAGAAAAAAACAAATTATTATTTGGTTTTGAAACATACAGATTCTTTTGATGTAATTTTTTTCATTCAGAATCAGATTTTGCTCCGCTCCATAAAGTCACATTGCCAATATAGTTACTCATAAAATCTCAACTCCACTTGCAAATTAAGTCATTTGCATCTCAGTGCAGACGAGCTGTCGTTTGCATGAATAGCAAGTTATTTGAGATCACTTGACTCTTGACTAGATGTTTTGTAGGAAGAACGGACCCTATTCCATTTATAAAAAAAAGGATAATTTCCATCTGAAAAATTCCATCGAAAATTTTCCATCTGAAAAATTCTCAACCAATGTTGTAAACTTTCTTCACTTTAAATAATACTTCCAGAGCGTTAAATCTTTGTCAATAAATAAACAAATATGCTCATATAAGTATCTCAACGTAGGCAACAGAATTCTTGTCTGATAAATTGGTACCAACTGCTCATTGTAGTCATATGTAGCAGAAACAGGATTGTATTTCTTTTTTTTTGAAAATTAAATTTTATTATTAAAAACATGATCCAGGAAAAACTTAACATAACTAATCCATCTAAACCCGACCAACAGGCCTCCCCAATACACCCCTCCTAGGATTAGATATGCCAAGTGAAAATGCCTAGGAGTATCTGACCAAACTTTGCAAGCTTAACTAATAGCAGTCTTTACAAAATTACAGTTGTAGATTGTAGAAACCAAAATCATCGAAAAAGAATCCATGAACGTTTTATACTTACCAGCAGGGATTGGATTTTTGGATGAGACGCATTACCCACCAATCTCGACGTTCTGCTAAAGCAGTCCCGTTTTAGCGGACCTGAAACATAAGCATTCATTATTTGCAGCCAAGATTTGATATGTATAAAATCAGCTCATGTCAATGTCGGAACAATGAAGAATAAAAGCTATAATAGCAGTACTCAAGTACTGAAATGAGAAAATGTCATCTATATGCATTATGAGTTAGAACCAACTGAACAGAACATGTATTTGATTCTCAACCACCAATTGATTATCAACCGCCATTCTGAACAGAATGTGGTAATATGGTTGAAACTTGAAACACCACATAATTGAATGCAATTCATTTTTTTTTATATCTAGTCTATTTTGGCTTTAAAATGGTGCATATATCAGTTATAGTTTAAGCTGCAAGCAAAAGTAAAAAGATTAATACCTCATATTATAGTATGGTAGGGGATATTGGCAATAAAGCGCCAATAGTATCTCCTTTCTCTTTTCTGGCCATCGTCCCCTTTCCAGGAGGGGACACTCGATTATTGCCAAACTTCAAGCGTGCTCGAAGGCCTCCTTTGGAAAGGACAGGAGTTTAGGGCATTTCGATTCTAATGCATCAATGAGAGGTGAAATCGGTGAATCCTGGATATTGATTTTTCAGATTTAAAATCTTCGATCTAAGAGTGGGTTAGGCGAAAGAGGTAAGCATAGGCCTTCTCATCTGGGAAGGATCCGTATCTGTACTCTGGACTGGCCCCCTTTGATTATGATCCAGGTGAGAGAGGCAAGTCTTTTGAGTCTCCACTCTTGAGATTGGCTGCTTTCAGATTCCCCGCAATCGAAATTGTAACCCATGACCTACGTTTGAGGTAAACCGCCCACCTGAAGGACACCAGACCTCCACAGTCAATATCTCCTAAACGCGTTAAAGATAAAATGTTTGCCATGATTGGGAAGAAATCTCAAATTCTCACAACACGATATGTATAAATAAATAAGGTTTGGGGGTAAACCCTCATCTGGAAAGGACACAAGATCTCCACAGTGATCTATTCCTAAATGTTGAAGAGATGTAAGATTTTGCATTTGATTGGGAAGAAATCTCAAATTCTCACAACACGATATGTATAAATAAATAAGGTTTGGGGGTAAACCCTCATCTGGAAAGGACACCAGACCTCCACAGCTACGTATGTGTAAATCGAGAAGAGATGTGAGATTTTGGATTTGATTGGGAAGCAACCTCAAATTCACACAGTTTTTTATGGTGAAATGGCTAAGGTTGGGGATGGCCAATCCACTTTCTGGGAAAGACTCCAACCTTTCTGGGAAAGACTCCAACTCAGAGTCAGATATTGTTAATGTGGTGAGATGCGAAAACCTATTATCAAACGACTCCAATAATTGTGTTGTCCAAAAGCAAATTTCAATATTTTTAATTGAATAGGGAAATTCACCAACTAGCAGCGATGTAAGAGATGGACATCCATCGACACGCACAACCTCAAGATGAGACATCTCATTCCTGGGGTTACTATCATGCACAATGCCCTTAGGCAAGGACTCCAGAGAATCACATTTTACGATTTTGAGACTTGTAAGACTACAAGGTAAACCTGCAGATGGGAAGGACCCAAGGTTTCGGCACTGACGGATATTCAGCTCTCTAAGAGATGTGAGGCTGTGCAACCCATTTGGCAGAAACTCCAATCCATCGCATTGCGATATCTCCAAAATTTCAAGATTGCAAGGCAGCAAGGCAAATTCCCTTCTTCTCCCCTACCAATGACACTAGCTTTCTGACAGCCCTTTTGGATCTGTAAAAGATTTCAAGGCTAGAAAGTTTGTTCTAAAATTTAGTTGAACCCCGCCAACAGGTGTTATCAATTGGCTGCAATCACGAAATCCACAGACCGGTCATAGGCACCACAAGGACTGCGCAACCACTTGATCGGTAAATTTTCAAGCGCTGAAATACTCCAAATGGACAAGGTTTGAAGGGAAACATAGATCATCGCACACTTTCGAGAATAAATATCTTGACATCCAAGAATGTCAAGTCTCAAGGGAAGGAAAGGGGGTAGGCAATGTCACAACCAATTTAGGAGCAATTGAATACGTAATTTCACTAATTTCACGTAGTCTAGGAAATTTTCTTGCAACCTCTACATTGACGTCATCAGAGTGAGCCCATTGCTTCAACTTCATCATATTCCCAATTTCTAGAATCTTAAGAGACGGGGAAAGCTCAAGCCCTACTTCTAGCAGTTCATCCATGCCTTTGATGCTCAGCTTTTTCAGTTTACATAGTCTACCTAGTGGTGGCAGCGATGTAATATTCCGACAATTAAAGAGCTCTAGATCCACCATATTTGTGAATGCAGGATCTCCTATCCACAAAGGAAATTCCTTACCGCCATAAAATCGAACCGAAAGCCTTTCCAACTTTTGATGAGTTTCTAGCAAGTTGAGAACCTGGAATTCATCATGATCCTCTTCCCGTGGTGAATCACGCAATTTATGGGTCCATACCAAGGCCAAATCACCAAGATTCTCAATCTTTTTTAAATCAACGAGATTTGCATCTTCAATCCAAATTCCTTGCCACATTCCGTACTCTTTGATAAGAAGTTGTCCCTTCTAGATGAGGGAGGTTCATTAGCTCTTTTTCTTTAAAATTCCAAATAAAGGGCCCAAATTTACTGCTTCTTTTTCCTCAACGATAAACTAGACAATGTTTGAAAGATTTGTCAAATTTGGCTACTGCCAAATGAACATCTCCCTGCAAAGCACCCGTACTTTAAGATCTTAGGTGCATCAAAATTGATTAAAGCGCCAATGACTGTGGCAACTCAATAAGATTGCGACACATAACATACTTCAATGTCTGCAAGTTCTGAAGATTGCTCAGTGAATTAGGTAATCTTTTAATTCGTTGTTGTAAGACAAGTCAAGATTCGTAAATCTTTAAGGCCCCAATTGAACTTGCAACGTCTTTCAAGACTGGTATCGAGCTAGTGAAGCACCCTTAAACGTTTCAGTTTGTGGCACTAGGTCATGCACCACTCTAATAGATAAAAAATTAAGTCGCCATTGATCAGTCCATAATGCTAAGAATGTTCGCAGATTACTCATCTCATAAAAGTCTTCAAATCTTTGGTACCTTTCATAGCGATGACAAGTGAATGCTGAATGGCGAACGTTTGCATGTGATTTTATGCCCTTCAACTCGTCATCGTCCAAATGAAGGCATATTTCTCCACCTACAGATTTAGCTAGATCATTGAGTAGGTCATGCATCACATATCGTGATTTATTGCCAGTAGATTGTTGAAAAAAGGATCTCCATAATAAATCATGGAAATATAGATGACCCGAGCGTTTCATTTGCTTCATTTCCTGTGCGTGCTGTACAAATCCCTCAGCCATCCACTGTAGAACCAACTCATCCTCATGTAGAACAAACTCATCCTCATCGAATTCGCGTAATCTTTTGGAAAAATTGGCACAATAGCAAAAACAATCGTTTCAGACGAGGTGGAAGAATGGTGATTAGCTCAACAGTTTTAATTGCTGGGATAGAATGTCGGCTTTCTCCCCCAAATGCCGCTGTTTAGCACTTGTTTCCCATGCATCGCGAGTTGGTTGGACCTCGTAAGAGACCTCCAATAGCTTTAGCTGCCAAAGGTAAGCCTTGACCCTTTCCACAAATCTTCTTACCTACTTGCTTCTAGATCATAGTGCTCTCAAATTTTGGTTACTCAAGAGCATGATGGCAAACACAGACAGGCAATCATCATTCTCCAACACTCCCAAGTGTTGTGTATAACTTTGAATAGCACCCATCGTCCGTGAAACGCCAAGATTGCGAGTTGTGACGATAATTCTACTTTCTTTTGCCCCATTCTCAAAGGGGCGAAGAAAGATTGTCCAATGGTCATAATTCTCGTTCCAAACATCATCTAGAACCATAAAAAACTTCTTCTCTGACAGCTTTGCCTTCAGGTTTAACTGAAGCGAATTCAAATCGTTGGAAGTAGAATCTCCGCGAACCGACTCAAGAACTGTTTTTGTAAGTCTAACCACGTCAAAATCTTCACCGACAGAAACCCAAGCCGTCAAATCAAACTTCTTTCCAGCTTCATCAAAGATAAGCTGCGCTAGAGTTGGAGTTGTCTTACCAATACTCCCAGTCCAACTATAGATATAGAGCGACCTTCGCTAGTCACTCACGATTCAGAAATTCAGAATTCAAAAGTTCAAGAATCGCCCTCTTATCTTTCTCCCTCCCATAAATCTCGGCGTGATTCACCAAGCACGTCGCAGGAATCCTTTCGCTGGATCTACCGGGCCTTTCTCTCAAATCTAGTTGATTTCTTTGTGAGTTGATCTTTTCTAATCGGGAACTAATTTCCTTTATCTTGGAAATCATCTCTTTATTGAATTTAACAGCACGAATATTAGGGAAGAGCTTTCGTACCCTACTTGAACCAGTCACAGGTTTAGCTTTCAACTTGGATCGACGAGCCTCAAAATCAAACTCATCAAGAATGTCCTCCAAATCATATGCCAGGTTCCTCAACTGGCTCACCCACGTCTTCACCGAGCTGATCACCATCTGCTTCTCCTCTGCATCCTCAAGAACGCCATAGATGCTCTCCAACATCTCCTTCGACTTGTTGATTTCAGTCAGCACATGCCTTTTACGGGCATAATTGAGCAAGTCCTGGGAAGCCAACTTATTAACCAAAGACTCAAAGGCAGGTGCTAGAAGAGCACCTCCAATAGCAGCTGCAATTTCCATCACAAAGAGAGGATGATCAAAATTTTCAGCAGAAAATTCGACCAATTGAAGAATTGGTCGGTTATTGAAAGTGGAGTTGCAGTAATCAAAGACTCAAAAGGAAGGAAGATGCAAACTCAAAAGGAAGGAAGATGCAATACCAAATAAAAAAATTGGTTGGTGATTGAAACTGAAAAGCTAAAGAGGCCAAGAAGAGTTATGTAAAAACAAAAGCAACTAATAATCTTCAAGAATTACATGGAAGCTGCAGGATTGGACTTGGTCAAAAACAAATGTATTGACTCTTGTTGTACAATTACAAATGTCTTTTCTTCTTCCTATTCTCTGGTTACTTTCATAAGAAAGAAAGAATGAATTATCCTATTTAATTATCAGCAATTAGAAACAATCACTTATGACTACATTAGTCTACATTACTGAAAGCGCTTTATTTGGAGCAGCAGAAGGATAATTGTGTAGGAATTTCAAATATAAGTAGCGGTTCAGAGAAGAGTTTAAACATGTGCTTTGAGGAGTTAGCTATGAAGCATCATAGGCAATCTTTATATTAAAGCAGATTCTATATGCTATTTCAGTTACATAGTGTTTGGAATAATATTCATATGGAATTCATTCAATTTGCAAATGAATTTCATTAAAGAATTCATTGATAAATGGAAATTCATGTCATTAAAGAATTCATTGATAAATGGAAATTCATGCTTCGATCAATCGTAGAATTCATTCCAAATCAGAAAACAAAATCCTTCTAGATACTCTCTCCATTGCGCACACACCTACACCTATATAAACACATAATTTGGATTCAAGAAACAAAAATAAAAAAAAAAAAAAATCAAAAACCCTAAAACCTTTTCGTGCAATGGGGAAAAACCCGTGTTTGCTATTTCGTTTCTTTTTCATTTTTTCTTATTTAACATCTCAGAGCCATAGCAAGAGGCAAAGTGAAGTCTTTACAAATCCAAGCTTAATGGGAATTCTGGTATGGAAGGGTACCTGTTACTTCTACTCAATACTCACTCGCAAAGTTGAATCTTCAAATTAAAACTGAATGTTTGTGTTTCAGGTTGGTGGGTATACTGAGATTTACAAAGGAGACTTTGCTTTTATTACTGTGAGAGGGGCTGGACATGAAGTGTTTGCCTTTCAGTCTGCAAGAGCAATCTCACTTATTCACCACTTTCTTCTTGGCAAACTCTTCCAAAAATTTCATAATCTATGTACCTCAATTTTATTATTTTTATTAGAGTTTTATTGCATTAATTTGTTATAAACATTTAGGTTCTTTAGGAAAAAAAGATTGATGCTTTCACAAATATCTTAAAAATTGTTAACAGATATTTGATTTATAGGCATTTAACACATATATAGATTCTTTTGATGTAATTTTTTCGTGCAACTTATTTTACGGAAAAAAATAGAGCACAACAGCCTGTTTGGAATAAATGAATCATGATTGTAAAATTCATTTATAAATGAATTTCAAGTAGAATTCATTTAGAAATGAATTTGTCATATTTGGTATGCTACAATTTAAAATAAGGAATTCAATTAAATTCCACAAAATTATGTTTGGAATAAATTTTTAAAATAAAATTCGTTTGTCCTTATTTCTGATAATACCCTTGACATAATAATTTAACAAAAATAAATAACAAGCACTTATTATATTTAGTATGTATAATATAATAACTTGACATTTTTTATAAAAATATAAACAATAAATTTCATATAAATAAGTACAATATTCCACGCTAATTAATTAATTGCATAAGCAGTAATATTAATCATAATGATTATTTTTAATTAATCAATGTTGATTTAAGAAATTAATTTAGAAACTAAAAAAATATTAAAAATGTTACTATTGTTTTTAATTGCATTTGCAAACAATTGTTGTTGTTGATACTCAGTTTTTATAGTTTCACAGTAATAATAACTAACATTATTACTATACTTAAAAAAAAAAAAAAAAACTAACATTATTACTATAAAAAAAAAAAAAAAACATCATTACTAGATTTGAATTTTTCAAAAAAAAAAAGGAAAAAAATAAAAATATAAACTTACGTTTATTATTGGATTAAAAAAAAAATGTTGTTACAGTTTGGAATTTTCCAAAGAAAATAAACAAAAAGGGAAAAAAAGTAAAAATAATTAAGTTTATAGTGGAGGGTAATTTTGTCTATAAAAAATTCAATAGTCAATTTTGTGAAATTCATTTACAAATTTCATCAATTTTAGTAGAATTTAAATTAGACATGTCCAATTCCATAGAATTTAATTCGTAAAATTCAAATCTATATTTTTTTTTTTCATTCCAAACATAAAATTTTAGATTTCTAAATGAATTCCACAAAATTTTGTGAAATTCATTTTTTCCAAACGGCCTTTAAATATTAATTTGCAAATTGTGCTGGATTTGGGTGTTTTGGGTGTGTAGGTGTATAAGAAGTGATTCTTTTCCTCTATTTCTTAATTGGTATTATTGAATTAAATATTTGGATTTGCAAAATTCTTTTGCAAATTCTCTGGAATTGGATTTTGGAATCTTGAAAATGTGGGTGTACAAGTAGTGATGAATATATGTAATATTGATTGAATTAAAAAAAAAAAAAAGGAGTAAATGCATTGGTCGAATGAGTAAAGTGTTTGATATGGAAAAATTAAGCTGTTAGTGAATATAAATTTAGGAACTCAATTATTAGTTTGGTGTATGGATATACCACAGTAGTAGGTAAGTAGTTTTTAAAATTTAAACGGTTAATAATTAATTAATAATATATCAACTAAATTAGGAAATTAGAAAATAAAATTCTTCCAAAACACTATTTTGATCACACAGAAATTTGTCTAAATTAGATCTATAATCTTACGTATAAACCAAACTGATGAAAATAAGAATTTTTAAAAAAATTGTTCATAGTTTTTTTTTTCATTTTTTATTATTTAATATATTAAAGCCATAGCAAGGCAAAATAAACGTCCAATGTCTTATATGGAAAATAAAGCTGTGTATTTTGACATTGACTCATTTTGGAAAACAGGTTTTCTTTCCTTTTTTTTTTTTTATTTGTTTCAAATTATAGTTACTTTCTCTTTTGAAAATATAACTAATTTCTTTATATACTCTTATTTAATATTCCTATTATTAAAATTTTTCTCGCTTATTTCTTTATTTAAAGTGATTTCTAAAATTACGTATTGATTGGATAGATAAATAATCTCAATCTCCATAAGGGCGATAATACAAATTCGATTCTCTGAAAACTCATTTTGCACGGAGAATTAAAAACTTTTACCCTCTACTACCCGAGGGGCCGATAAAAATTACACCATTTGATTATATCAAAAAAGAAAATGATATTTAATATTACAATAGGGGTATATCAAGAGAAATATAGGACAAATTTATTATTCAAAAATATTAATTACATTTAATTAGTTTGTGAGAAAATAGAAACAAGCATAATTTTATAAGATGGAGGGAATAATAACTAATATTGATTTAAATTAGGAAATCAGAAAACAAAATCCTTTGATTTAAATTAGGAAATCAGAAAACAAAATCCTTCTATAGATACTTTCTCTCCATTGCACACTCACACACCCCTATACTTATATAAACACATAATTTGGATTCAAGAAACAAAAATGCAAATTATAAACGTTTTCGCATTTCTTTGTTTCTGCGTTTCTACGTTGTTTCGTTTTAATTTCCATAAAATATAGATTATATCTTAAAATTTTTTGACAATAATTTTTTAAATAGATTTTAGTATTTTGATCAGTTAAAATGCTATTATGTTTTGATCGAAAACGTAATATTTGAACTAGTTTTTACAGGTTAAAGTAACGTTTTATAAAAATTTAACTTACTGAACGTCTACCTTTTAACATTTTATGAAAAACTATCAATAACTACTAATACAATTAATCTTACCGAACAAACCTTAGATTATTATAATCAATCAACAATTGAAGAGCTAAAAACTAACTGTCAGAAATGCAGTATTTAATGTAATTATCCTAAATAAAAATAAATTTAGGATACCAAAAAGAAACACTCAACAAGCTGATGAATAACTGTTATTTTAAAAACATTTTACCATGCAGTGGGGATACGGATGGAAGGGTACCTGTTACTTCTACTCAATACTCACTCGCAAAGCTGAGGCTTCCTATTAACTGAATGGTACCCTTGGTACCTTAATGGGGAGGTAAATTAATTATTTATTAAAATTTAATTAATTATATAATTTATAAATTGTAATAAACAAATTGAAATAACTATTTTTGCTGTGGATGAATATTTATATTTCAGGTTGGTGGGTATACTGAGATTTATGAAGGAGACAGGAGACTTAACTTTTGCTACTGTGAGAGGGGCTGGACATGAAGTGCCTGCCTTTCAACCTGCAAGAGCACTCTCACTTATTCACCACTTTCTTCTTGGCAAGCCTCTTCCAAAAATTTCATTATCTATGTACCTTAAGCTTAAGTTTATTGGATTTATGCGCAACAAGCCGTAATAGATTGATGGTAAATGCATATATAACCTGACTATAAATCCTGATTCAAATTTCGCTCCTCAACGCAAAAAAAAAAAAGAAAATAAATTATTATCAGGTTTTGAAATATACAGATTCTTTTGATGTAATTTTTTTCATTCAGAATCAGATTTTGCTCCATGAAGTCACATTGCCAATATAGTTATAAAATCTCAAATTCACTTGCAAATGCAAGCCATTTGCATCTCAGTGCAGACGACCTGTAGTTTGCATGAATAGCAAGTCATTTGAGATCATTTGACTCTTGACTGGATGTTTTGTACGAAGGACGGACCCTATTCCATTTAACAAAAAAAAAAAAAGGATAATTTCCATCTGAAAAATTCTCAACCAATGTCTGTAAACTTTCTTCACTTTAAATAATACTTCCAGAGCGTTAAATCTTTGTCAATAAATAAACATAAATAAAAAATATGCTCATATAAGTAATCTCAAACATAGGAACACATAATTCTGTCTGATATTGGTAGGAACTGCTCATTGTAGTCATATGTAGCAGAAACAAGGATTGGTATTTTTTTCTTTTCTTTTTTTTTTTTTTTTGAAAATTAAATTTTATTATTAAAAACATCATCCAGAAAAACTTAACATAACTAACCCATCTAAACCCGACCAACAGGCCTCCCCCATACACCCCTCTTAGGATTAGAAATGCTAAGTGAAAATAAAACATCAATAGAAAATTTGGAGTATCTCTCCAAAATTTGCAAGCTTAACTAATAGCAGTCTTTATAAAATTACAGTTGTAGATTGTAGAAACCAAAAACATAGAAAAGAATCCATGAAAGTTTTATGCTTACCAGCAGGGATTGGATTTAACAGCAAGAATATTAAGGAAGAGCTTTTGTACCCTACTTGAACCAGTCACAGGTTCAACTTTCAACTTGGATCGACGAGCCTCAAGATCAAACTCATCAAGAATGTCCTCCAAATCATATGCCAGGTTCCTCAACTGGCTTATCCACATCTTCACCGACCTGCTCACCATCTGCTTCTCCTCTGCATCCTCTAGAACCCCATAAATGCTCTCCAACATCTCCTTCCACTTGTTGATTTCAGTCAGCACATGTCCTTCACGGGCATAATTGAGCAAATCCTGGGAGCCTAACTTATTAAACAAAGACTCAAAGGCAGGTGCTAGAAGAGCACCTCCAATAGCAACTGCAATTTCCATCACAAATCCATCACAAAGAGAGCATGACCAAAACTTTCAGCAGAAAATTCGAGCAGTTGAAGAATTGGTTGGTGATTGAAAGTGGAGTTGCAATATCAAAGACTCATAAGGAAGGAAGATGCAATAACAAACAAAAAAATTGGTTGGTGATTGAAAGTGCGAAGCTAAAATGGCCAAGAAGAGTTATGTAGTCTTCAAGAAAGGACGTTTACTTTAACTTTTGTTCAATACAAATTTATTTTCTTCTTCCTACTCTCTGGTTACTTTTATTAGTTTTTTTGCTTCTGTTACTTCAAACTCACGTGCTTGTCATGTGTCTTTTATTTATTTATTTTCCTAAATGTTTTAAATCGAGTTTTTAGGAATCTGCAGATTTTTTCTTTCTTGCTATCAAGCACTACTTCAGTTGGTGCTATTGTGGCGTCGTGTTTGCGTCAATTTCTGTTTTCAGTTCAATTCATCACTATAAATGTAAAGGATTCTTATGAATGAAATATCACCTTTACATCAATATTTCTTTTCTTTCACTTTCAGTATTCTCTTTGCTTATAAAGAAACTTTGTCTTATTTCTATGTTTTCCATTATTAAACCTTCAATTGGTATCAGAGCCCTATTCTTAAGGGACTTGTGTGATGGAATCTGAAGGGAATTTTTCTCCAAATGCTCCAATCATCTTTGACGGAGAAAACTATGAAATTTGGGCAATCAGAATCAAGCCCACTTGGATGCTCTTGATCTTTGGGAAGCTGTGGAAGAGGATTATGAAGTTGTTCCGCTGCCTGCAAATCCCACCATGGCCCAGATCAAAAACCATAAGGAGAGGAAAACCAGAAAAAAACCAGAAAATCAAAGGCCGAAAAAAAATTGTTTGTTTTCCGCTGTTTCAAACACTATTTTCACCAGAATTATGTCTCTCAAAACAGCTAAGCAAGTTTGGGATTATTTGAAGGAGGAGTATGCCGGTGATGATAGGATTCGTGGTATGAAAGCTCTCAATTACATAAGAGAGTTTGAATTGCAAAGAATGAAGGAGTCAGAGACAGCCAAAGAATACTCTGAAAGGCTGCTCGATATTGTCAATAAAGTAAGGTTACTTGGCACTACTTTTGACGATTCAAGAATTGTTCAAAAAATATTAGTTACTGCTCCTGAAAAATATGAAGCATCCATTACCACTTTGGAGAATAAAAGGGATTTGTCCACAATCACCTTGGCAGAGTTATTAAACTCGTTTCAGGCTCGAGAACAGAGGAGATCTATGAGGCAGAATGGTTCTGTTGAGGGAGCTCTCCCAGTCAGACATCATGAAGAAAAGGACTTTCAGAGGAAGCAAGCTGGTTCAAACGATGAGCAAATCACAGCTGATCGCAATCGTGGTAAAGGTGGAGGCTTAAAAGAATATCCTCCTTGCAAACATTGTGGCAAAACAGGTCATGCACCATTCAAATGTTGGAGAAGGCCAGATGCCAAATGTAAGAAATGCAATCAGCTTGGACATGAAGCTATAATTTGCAAAAGCAAGAATCAGGAAGCTAATGCCCAAAGCTAATGCCAAGTTGTTGAATTCAGGATGAAAGAAGATCAAAATTTTTGTGGCAACAGGTTTTTCCACCAGGTGGCACATCTGAAAGTTGGTTGATCGACAGTGGCTTACAAAACCACATGAAGTTATGAATAACTCTATTTAAGGAATTGGAGTCCTACTGAGATCACTAACGTCAGAAATTGAAATGGTGTCTATATTCCAGCAAAGGGAAAGGAACCATTTGCAATTACAACAAACGTCAGGTATAAAACAATTTTCTGATGTCTTTTTGTTGCTTGAACAATTGACCAAAATTTGTTGAGTGTGGGCCAGCTTGTTGAAAAAGGATTCAAAGTAACATTTGAAGATCGATATTGTGCCATTTATGATGCAAAAGGGGAGCAGGTTCTGCGAGTTAAAATAAGGGTTAAAAGTTTTTTTTTCGATCCAACAGCAGAGGAGCATGCTGTCTTTTCTGCAGAAACCAACATCACCGAGATTTGGCATAAGAGACTTGGCCATTGTCATATTCAACGCATGTTGGAGATAAAAAAGAAAGATATGATAAGAGACTTGCCGATGCTTACTGAACAATTGCCAAACTGCGATGCTTGTCAATTTGGTAAACAAACCAGATTGCCCTTTCCAAAATCAACCTGGAGAACTTCACAGAAGTTACAATTAATTCATACAGATGTTGCTGGACCACAAGTGCCTGGAACCAAAGAAACTCCATCTCTCCAAGGTAAGCCTCTACTTTTATCTGTTTTATTGATGATTTTAACAAGAAAATGTGTTGGGATTTTTCTTCTTGAAATAACAGTCAGAAGTGGCTGAAGTTTTTTGGAAGTTCAAAAATACTGGTGGAGAACCAAAAGTGGTTTGCAAAATTCAAGCTGTAAGGTCTGAATAAATGGGATGGAATACACCTCTTCTCAATTCAAATTCCTTGTGTGAAAGCTGGCAATTGAACATCAATTCACAGCACCTTACACGGCGCAACAAAACGGAGTCAGTGAGAGGAGGAACAGATATGTGATGGAGATGGTGAGATGTTTATTGCATGAGAAGAATTTGCCTAAAGTTTTTTGGGCAGAGGCTGCCAACACAGCTGTATTTCTTCAAAATCGACTTCCAAGTAAGGCATTGAAGGATCAAACACCATTTGAGGCCTGGTATGGTTTTAAGCCTTCATTGAAATTTCTTAAAGTGTTTGGAAGTTTTTGTTTTGTTCATGTTCCACAGAATAAGTGTGACAAACTAGACAAAAAAAGCCATTCCTGGTATTTTTGTCGGTTACAGCTTAGTCTCCAAAGCTTACAAAGTCTATCATCCACAAACTGGAAAGATGACTATTACCAGAGATGTTCACTTTAATGAATTTAAATGAAGAGGAGCAATGGGATTGAATGCTCACCAGGACCTTCTCCGAAGAGCAAGTTGAAAGACAAATGGTAAGAGGAACATTGATGATTCACCAGTTAGAAGGAACAGGTCACTCTCTGAAAATTATCAAAAGTTGTAAATATGGCAGTCTATGAGCCGGCTGGACATGAAGAAGCTCTTAAGAGATCCCAAAATGGAAAAAAGCAAATGGAGGAGGAGATGTTCGATGATTTCAAAAAGAATAACAACATGGGAGTTAGTCGACAAACCTCTGACAGAAAAATCATAAGGAGTGAAGTGGGTGTTCAGAAACAAAATTAAATGCAGATAGCTCCATCAATAAACACGAAGGCCAGCCCTGTTTTTTAAGGGTTATGCCAGATTTTTGGTGTTGATTACCTTACTCAGACACCTTTGCTCCTAATGGCTCGATTGGACACAATCAGAATGCTTCTAGCATTGCCGTCAAAAAAGGTGGAAAGTATTCCACTTAGATTTCAATCTGCATTTTTTAATGGTGTTCTGCAGGAAGAAATATATGTTGGAGCAGCCTGCTGGTTTTTGTTATGCAAGGTGAAAGAAGATAAAGTCTACTTGCTCAAAAAGGCTCTTTTATGGGTTTTGAAATAGGCACCACAGGGCATGGTATAGCAAGATAGATGATTATTACAAAGCTTAGGCAAAAAAAGCTTATCAGAGGCAACTCTTTATATTAAACATAAGGACAATAATGTTCTTATAGTTTCTCTTTATGTTGATGATATCTTGGTGACAGGAAATAATGCCTTGCTGATTGAAAAATTCAAACAAGAAATGGAGCAGGTTTTCGAAATGACGGATCTTGGTCTCATGAACTATTTTCTTGGAATGGAAATTACACAAAGCCAGAATGAAGTATTCATTTGTCAGAAGAAATATGCCAAAGAAATTCTGAACAAAATTCCAAATGGAGGAATGCAAAGCTGTTGCTACACCCATGAATCAAAAGGAGAAGCTGAGCAAAGGAGATGGAACCGAGAAAGTTGATGAAGGCTACTGGATGCCTTATGTACCTTACTGCCACCAGACCTGACATTTTATTTGTTGTAAATCTCTTATCCCGCTTTATGCATTGTGCTAGTGAGTTACATTTAATTGCAGCAAAGAGAGTGTTTAAGGTATATTAAAGGTACAATCAGTTATGGTGTCAAGTTTGGAAAAAGTTATGATTTCAAACTATGTGGATTCTCGAATAGTGATTGGGCTGGCTCTGTTGATGACATGAAAGTACATTAGGCTATTGTTTCAGTTTTGGTTCAGGTTTCTTCTCTTGGTGCTCAAAGAAGCAAGAGATTGTTGCACAATCTACTGCAGAAGCTGAGTTTATTGCAGCAACAGCAGCAGTCAATCAAGTTTTATGGATAAAGAAGCTTATGTGTGATCTGAATATGGAGCAGAAAAGTGGTGTTGAGATTTTTGTTGACAATCAAGCAATAATTGCAATCTCTAACAATCCAGTTTTTCATGGAAAAATAAAGCATTTCAACATCAAACTGTTCTTCTTTTTCAACATCAAACTGTTCTTCTTGAGAGAGATACAAGAAAATGGAGGAGCAACTCTGGTATACTGCAAAACTGAAGATCAAATAGCAGACCTGTTCACAAAACCTCTTCCAGTTAACAAGTTTGAGCTTCTAAGGCAGAAAATTGGAGTTTACAGTAACAAAAGCAAGGAGAAGTATTAGTTTTTTGCTTCTGTTACTTCAAACTCACGTGCTTGTCATGTGTCTTTTATTTATTTATTTTCCTAAATGTTTTAAATCGAGTTTTTAGGAATCTGCAGATTTTTTCTTTCGTGCTATCAAGCACTACTTCAGTTGGTGCTACTATCAAGCACTACTTCAGTTGGTGCTATTGTGGCGTCGTGTTTGCGTCAATTTATGTTTTCAGTTCAATTCATCACTATAAATGTAAAGGATTCTTATGAATGAAATATCACCTTTACATCAATGTTTCTTTTCTTTCACTTTCAGTATTTTCTTTGTTTATAAAGAAACTTTGTCTTATTTATGTGTTTTCCATTATTAAACCTTCAACTTTCATAAACACGTAAAAAAAAACAGCTTTTTCTAGCATTTGCGGTCCCATTTATCCAAATTGAAGTTGACAAGACAATCTTTAATAGGATTGTTGTCCACCCAAATAAAATTGTCTAGAGGAGAAAAAGCATATCCTTGTTTCACGTAAAGTTAAAAGAATTTTAAAAAGTTTCATTAAAAAAATGAAAAAAATTTCTTTTTTCTATTGGATAAAACTTAAAAGGAATTTTTTAAGAAAATAAAAAAGAAAACGATTTCGTACTTTGTGAATTTGCAAGTCAGCATTTCACCGATTCGATGTATTTAAGTAACATTTTTATTTCAAATAAATTTTTTCTGAAATTTTTATTTTGACATAATTAAATTTAATAGAATTAATTTTTTAATCAAATCATTTTGATCGAATTAATTTTAATTATTAATTTATATAAATTAATTGAAATTTTTTTTTATTTAACTGAACCGTTTTTGGTCGAATTAATTAATCAAATTGAAGTTAAAGAAAATGAACTTGATTAATCGATCTAATTTAACCAAAATAAATATTAACCAAACATTTTAATCACTACTTAATTAAAATAAAAATTGAAATATTTTTTATTTTTAATTTTATTATATATTTAATCAAAATGATTTACTTTTGAGAGTCGATTAATTTAATTAATTCAATTAAATTAACTTTTAACCGAACATTTAACCAATAATCACATGTGGCATATGAGTGGGAGGAGAATAAGAGTCTCGTCTCATTTTTCAACCGGAGTTAAGGCTCTATTGTAAGAACTCAAAACTCATACAGGAATTCGTAGACTAAGCAAAGCATAATGCTTGTTAATCCACTGCCCTAGACTATACGGATCGAACAAGAAAAAAATAGCCAATTATCTTCCAAAAGAAGGGGAGTTGAAGTTTGAGGAATATCATACCTTACTCTACAAAGTTATCTCTTAGAGTCCGCGACTCTTGCATTAATCTTCTTTAATCGAACTTCTAACCGAATATTTATTTATTGGATTAAATCGGCCTAATTAACCGAATCAATCAAATTAACCAAATTGACCGAACCAAATACTTACCCTTACTTGTGATGAATCATGAGTATTGTGCTTGATGTAAAGTGCATAATTGTTAATGGTAAAGAAAACATTTGTTTCGAGTAAACCATTTAAAATATCATGTATTTGGCATATTGTTATACTCGTATCCAGACACCCCAATTTCTCACTTTCATTATAAATTTTGCACTATATAGATAAATAAAATTTTAATTTTTTTTTATTATATTGAAACATTTATTTTAGAAATTCTAGGGACTAAATAGTATTTTTTTTTCTTAAACTCATAAATTAAATTACCTAAAAACGACAATACATCTGATATTGGGTTTATTTTGTGAGTGTGTTTATTGTGTCGTTGCCGAAACGACGTTCACCCTTCCAGCTTTATGATGTCGTTGCCGAAACGACGTTCACCCTTCCAGCTTTATGAGATTTTCAGTCGCTCGTTTCCTCTGATTAACCCAGTTCACGGAGAAGATATGAGCCCCACACCAGGCGGAAAGTGGTCGCCGGCGAAGAAGAGGAGCTGGAGAGGTCCGACCAGTATCCAATTTTTGGAGCATGACATCCTTTGCATAATATTCTCAGTCTTGGACCTCTTTGACCTCGTTCGCTGTTCTGCTGTCTGCAAATCTTGGTAAATTCTGTTTTACTCTCCTTCTCTTTGCCTTCCCCAAATATTTGTGTATAATTTTGTTTTTTTTTTTTTTTCTCTTTTGTGCATTTAAAGGAATATAATAATCAAAGGATCAAAGTTACTTCAAGCGCTTTATTTGAAGCAGCAGAAGGATAATTATGTAGGAATTTCAAATATAGATAGCGGTTCAGAGAAGACTTTAAATATGTACTTTGAGGAGCTAGCTATGAAGCATCATAGACAATCTTTAGTTCAAGCTTCTTCTGTTGATATTGACCAATGGAAAGGCCATTCACTTGGGTAATTATTGAAATTCTCCTCTTCTTTTTTTTCTTCCCATTTATTTTTTTCTTCCATTCATTTTCTTGTCAAGCTAATTTAAAACAGCTGAATCACATTATGTTTTATTTTTTCTGTTGAGTGGATAAAAAAAGGTATCAAAATTTTATTATGGAAAGATGACGAAAATAATAAAGGTTTTTTTTTTTTTTTTTTGAGTAATATGTGCGGTATATTTAAGTGTATATATGCAGGAGTTTGCAGCTTGTATATGTTAATTCTCTAACCTTGCTTTGTATTAGGGTTGATCAGTGTCGAATGAAGATGGGCTTGCTTCTTACTGGTGTGGGGGACAAGGTATGATCACTTTTTTAATTAAATATGGTGTCTGATAGGTGGTTTTTTTATTATAAGTCATCTTTGTTATTTACCCTTTTATTAAAGCAGATTCTATTGGATCACTCTCTACTATTTCTGTTACATAGTTTTGGAATAATTTTCATATGGAATTCATTCCATTTTATAAATGAATTTCATTAAAAAAATTCATCAATAAATGGAAATTCATGCTTGGATCATTCATAGAATTCATTCTAAATATGTTTTGATATCTTGTACTTAAACTTCATTAACTTTAGTAACTTCTGTTCCTTTAAAGTTGAGAATTCATTTGCAAATTCTACCAATTTTGTTAGTATTTGGTTCAAGAAAAACCAATTCTGTAGAATTTAAAACATGGAATTCCAAATGAATTTTTATTTATACCAAATTTGAAAAATTGGCTTTGTAAATGTCAATGAATCCCATGAAATTTCATGGAATTCATTTATGCCAAACAAGCTCTTAGTTTGTGTTTTGTTTGATTTCTTGGATAGACGACTAGATATTGTAATCTTATTTAGCCAACCTCAATTTTGGAGTAGTGGCCTCAATTTTGGAGTAGTGGATTAGTTTGTGAATTAACAAGCTCATTTATTTGGATTAGTTTATGAATTAAAAAATTCGTTTACCAATCGGGTGCACTGGGAGAAATTAAAGAAAGATTGGTAGGATTCCACACCTTTTAATATCCTTCCATTTGAATTTTTGGTGACCTTCTCCTTTACGTAGTTTGAAATGGTGGCGTTAACCTACTGTTACTGATGGCTTTAGTCTAATTATCGACCTGTTCACACACACACAATGTTTCGTATGTCATGTTTGACACCAGTAAAAGCTGTCTAAAGTACTTGCTGGCTATATGGTTGTTCTAGAACTTAAACTTATTTTGATGTGATTGCTTCTGTGGCATATCTCTGATGTTCTCCTAAATCAAAATGTGATATATGTTATATAACTCAATTGTGCTGACTTTTTTTGTATAGCTATCAGTATCATGGTAGGTTATGCGTCTCTGGTCATTAGAAACATACAATTGTATGGAAGAATATTCAATCCAAGATGCAAGCCCCTTAATTGACTTTGATTTTGATGAGAGCAAGGTACCTTTAGTAATTTGTCATTATTCTGAAGTATCTCACATTGGGAGGCATTGATGTAATGTGTCTGTTTTTATCCCAATTGCTTAATGCATGTTCTTGTAGATTGTTGGTTTGGTTGGCACACGAATATGCTTATGGAGGCGAAATGGGAAGATGAGTACATTTCCCTCTCGTGAAGGCACGTTTATGAAGGGTTTATGCATGCGGTACAGAAGCAAATTTTATTTTCTTATATCAACCTATCAAACTAGTTTATATTCATTTATTTCACAGTTGAATTGTCTTTAGACTTCAACTTTGTGCAAGGTTGTGTGGTTTCTTTTGAGCAGACCAATAATTCATGTATTCTTTGCTTGAAGTTACTTTGATCCAGAAGCTGTTGTTGGATGTGAGGATGGGACAGCTCGTGTTTTTGATATGTACAGTAGGAAATGTTCTAAAATCATTAGGTATGTACAGCTAAAATTTTCTTGGTTGTTATTCATCAACCCACTCTAGAGCCCCACAAACATCGGATGCTTCGTGCATTAGATAATCGGATGCTAAATTCTATTACTTGAGTGATTGAGTGAACATGCGAGAGAAGGTGGTCTGTTATGGTCAGACAATTAATTCTTGGAAAGCCATTTCAATTTCTGGAGGTGTGCAAAAAATGGATAGACTATTAGACACTGGCAAGTGAATAAATTGTTTAATAGAAGAATGCCTGTGAAATAGAAGAAAGTAGACTGTATTCTTATTATGTTCTTACATTTTGTAAAGATTTTTTTCTCTATGGATTCTATTTGGTTATGTTTTCATCTCCAAATTGTAGGATGCATCCAGAGCCTGTGACTTGCTTATGTTTGGGGGATGATCAGTTAATTCTTAGTGGTTCGTCACTAGGGAGGATCATGGTGTCTGGTTATTCATCTGATAAGTGGACAGCTACACTGAGATCCACTGATTCTACAGGTCGTACTGTTTTTCACTCAATCAAGAATAACTACGATTATGATTGCATTCTCATCATGTGTTCTTGCATTCTTTACAGTTATTCTTTCATTCCTTTTTTTAAGCTGTTGCTTTCTTGTCTTTTGGTTAATAACAGATGAGATATTCATAAGAAAAAAACAGTGGTTTCCTTGCAGCTTCTTCTTCAGGCTCTGAGTGCTTTTCTTGATTCCTAATCTGCCAGTTTGAGACATGATAAATTTTCCACTGCACCTTCTCTTTAACTAATAATGCACTGCACATTACAAGCGACTTGACATAATTCTGAATTTCTGATTCAACTTCCTGGTACAGGCATAAAGACTTTATGTTTCAACCCTCGTTCTCATCTAGTGTTTGCTGGAACAACAGCTGGATATACATCTTGTTGGGACCTCAGGTATCAATTCACTGTTCCCAGATGAATAACTTTTATTTTTCATTCCTCCGTAATATAATATCTGTGGTAGCAATAAGTAGGATATTTCAATCACTAAATTAGATGTTTCTGCCAGAGTTAAAAATGATGACTGGGTAGTTAGTGTACTTTGAATTCTGACCCAGCCTAAATTTTTGTCGGTGGCCTTCATTGTTGCGCTCTATGTGAATGTAGAATGAGATATTGACAAGCTATTTTCTTTTCTTTACTCTGCTGCTAGGACATTTGCTTGTGACGTATCCTGTCATCCATACACAGATTGAGTAGGCTTCCAGAGCGAAACTGTGATATAGGTTCTAGGACTTGTACTATCATAGCTAGTTTGTAGCAGAAGTAAACATGACAGAGGCTTTATCCTGTTACTCTGTAGGGTTGATTATCAAAATGGCTGCTCTGATAATTGATTTTGTTTTTGCCTTATTTCAGTATTAGGTCGAAACTGACTATGGCATATTTGTTATAGGAGCTCCTGCCCATGGTTGCAATTTGATTTTTTATTGTTATCTTGCAGGATGATGAGACAATTATGGGAGACACGAGTGAGTCCAAATGTTATATATTCTTTGCAGCACCTGACAAATGACAAATCAGCATTAGTAGCCGGTGGAATAGACGGGGTGCTGCGTATTCTGGATCAGGACTCAGGAGTTGTTCTCTCGAGCTATACTGTCGACCATGATACCTCATCAAGCTCCTCTAGATATGCACATGGAGTAATTGAAAGAAGAAAAGGGCGAAAACTCCCTAGTGACATCAACATTGATCAGATTCCTAGAAGTGATCGACCTTCAATCACTTGCCTGGCTGTTGGAATGAAGAAGGTGGTTACCACACACAATAGCAAGTACATCAGAGTATGGAAATTCAAGAAATGAGAGAATAAACTAATCCATGCATGCGAATTTGCAGTTTCTCTTTACTAGAATCTTTCATTGATACTAGAAATGCAAATATAGGTTTTTTCATATTTGGAATAAATTCAAAATTTAAAAATTTCTTTGCTTTTATTTCTTTTAATACTTGCATGAGGCATCCAAATATATATATATTATTTTCATTTATACTTTATTACTCGTTGTAGTAATGATTATAGAATTTGCTAAAGTTTTTCGCTTGATGTATCTACATGATGTAAATGATCTTTTTTATTATTTTTTTTGTTAATATATTTTTTTGAGATTATTAATTTTTATATGCACTTCTTGGGTGAATGCATATTGGCATTGATCCACCTTTTTTATAATTTAGTTTTCAAATTAAAATATAAATAAATTAGATTGCCATATGCCTAAATGAAATATGAAATATTAATAGTTATTGTCTTATTGCACAAAAAAAAAAAATTCTAAGTTTGCTAAAAAGATGGAATGTTTTGTCATAAAGTTTTATTTGTTTAAGTTTGTAGAATTTATATAAAAATTTCACATTTTAGTATAATTTAGTTTAATTATATTCAAATTCATAGAATTTAATTTTTTATTTTTTGAATACCAAATATAAAATTTTCAGTTTATAAGTAAATTTCACAATTTTATGGAATTCATTTATTCCAAAAAAGGGTTAGCATTCTAAGTAAGCTTTTATCTCAAATACAATAGTTATAATTTTAGAATTTAATTATAATTAAAATCGAGAGACTACATAATTAAATTATTAAAATAAAAATTTTAACTAGCATATTTGAATATAATTATAGGATCGAGTAATTCACTCATAAAAATTGTACCTTGGTTTTTTATTTTTATTTTTTTTGAAATATTTTTGTGAAATAAATTTTGTAATTTCAAAAAATATCAATTTACAAATATAAATAATTAAATGTAAGATTTTGGCTCGCCAAGCGTGAATACACGTGTAAAAAAATAAAGAAATAAAGAGGGCCCAAATAACTTGTTTGGTCAAAGCCCAACTAAACCATCATATCTACGCTAAATCTTCCCTTCCCTCTTCTTTCCCATAATAACACAGTCCTCCAAAACCTAACCCTAAACCCTTCAAGAATTTGAGAAACCCATAAATCCAGCGATGGTGTGCATAAGGAAAGCCACGATAGATGACTTACTGGCGATGCAGGCTTGTAACCTGCTATGTCTACCGGAGAATTACCAGATGAAGTATTATTTCTACCACATACTCTCCTGGCCACAGCTCCTCTATGTCGCCGAAGACTACAACGGTCGTATCGTTGGCTACGTATTGGCCAAGATGGAAGAAGAGTCAAATGAGTGTCACGGCCATATCACCTCCCTCGCTGTCCTCCGTACTCACCGCAAGTTGGGCCTTGCTACTAAGCTCATGAACGCTGCTCAGACCGCCATGGAACAGGTCAAACTTTACTTCGATAATTACGCATTTTGTGTTTGATTTTATGCAGCAGGTATAGAATTATGTATTCGATTGTTTAATTTTTGAATGGCGCGAGAAATTCATAAGATTTATCTGTGGCTTTGTGGTTTTATGAAATGAATGTAATTTGGGATTCAATTCGCTAGTCTGTAAATTTTGGCAAGAGAACTGATAATTATTTTCTCTGCATGTGTAGTTAAATTGCAACCACTCAATTTGCTCAGACTAACCAAACAATAGCGTAAGGGACGGCTTAATCTGTAGGTTCTCAATTAAATTTTTTGAGGTGGTTTTGACGTGTTAATTTTAGATATAAGTATCACTGAATTTTTTCTTTTTTTTCTTTTTTTTTTTTTTATCGCTAGTAGCAAGTTTTTTTATTCCGTTCACTTATTGAAGACGAAAAGTACTTCCATATGCTGATTTGATAATTGAAGTACAATTTGAAGTTTCTGTTACAATGATCAGAATCTATCTAAAATTGGATTTGAAGTAACTGTTAATGCAATTTTTTTATGATGAGCGAGTATATTATATTTTGATGAGAGCATCGATTTTGATTTATATCAGTTTATGCTTATCAGGTTAGCTTGTACCACCAATCAGTCCCAAAGGGGAAGGATATATTATTATGAAAAATATGTATGAAGATCTGGAATAGCCAAATGCAACTTATAAATTATTAGTTTAATGAATTGGGAGATCACAATTTGTAAATTTGAGGTGATTCGATATGAACATTTATAGATATTAAACTTCCAAGATGATCGACATTATTGAACTACTGAACTACTTTTCTTGCTGTGAGCTTGTTCTGCATTAATTCTCATTCATGGTTGTGGAAGTAAAAGTTGAAGCTTCTTTTGCAAATGGTTACAGTTTGTTTGAAATTTTACTTACCAGAGCAAGTTATGGGCAAAAGTGGATAAACATACTTGTGAAGTGCATGTAAATGAATTGTGTGTTTGTCTCATCATCAAGTTATCTGGAGCAGGTATTTGGTGCTGAGTATGTATCGCTGCATGTGAGGAAGAGTAACCGTGCAGCATTCAATCTGTACACTGAAACATTGGGATATAAGATTCATGATGTGGAGGCTAAGTATTATGCTGATGGGGAGGATGCATATGATATGCGGAAGCAGCTCAAGGGGAAACAAAGTCATCATCATGGGCATCATCATCACCACCACCACCATCATCATGGTGGTGGGTGTTGTGCAGCTGATACAAAATCAGTGGAAGCAAGACCGGATTCAAAATCAGAGGCAAAAGCCAGCACAAAGTCAGAATCCAAAGCAAGTTGATGTTGAGACTTGCATCCAGTATTTGGAGAGCTGGGCTATACTCTTTTGGTATGTGATTCAGTAATATTGCTTTTGTACCGAGTAATATATAGTTTGTTTCAGGGATAATAATGCACTTAAGGACCGGGAAGTTGCATGGCTGTTTCTGTCATTGCAACCTCATATATTTTAATGATCATGGTTGTGCAATGGTTGCTAAACCTTCTTCTGAGGATAGCATTATGGCGCCAATATTTCTGTTGGATCTTATAATGTGGTTTTAATTTTTAAGTATTCAAAACTTTATAATTCCTCTTCCATCGTCTGGTTGCCTCCTTTGGAGGCTTGAAGCTGCTTTAATCTGGGAATTATAAAGACAATTGCCTTTTTTTTTCTTTTTTTTCTGTCAATTTTAATATATTTATTAATGAAACTATGATATATATTATTTTCATTTATACTTTATAAGTCTCGTTGTAGTAATGATTATAGAATTTGCTGAAGTTTTTCGCTTGATGTATCTACATGATGTAAATGATCTTTTTTATTATTTTTTTTATTAATATATTTTTTTGAGATTATTAATTTTTATATGCACTTCTTGGGTGAATGCATATTGGCATTGATCCACCTTTTTTATAATTTAGTTTTCAAATTAAAATATAAATAAATTAGATTGCCATATGCCTAAATGAAATATGAAATATTAATAGTTATTGTCTTATTGCACAAAAAAAAAAATTATAAATATAAATAAATTTAGTATTCCATATGCCTAAATGAAATTATGAAATATAATAGTTATTGGTTCTTAATTGCACAAAAAAAAAAAAAAAAAAAAAAAAAAAATCATCATGTGAAAAATAGCATTAATAATTTCCAACATTCGTATTTTTGTAGGTTTTTTTAATTCTTGTAACGAACTGTAAGACAATAAATATTTTTGTAATTTTTATAAATTAAAAATAAAAAATAAGAAAAAAAAAGCTACAATAAAGTGGAGTTTATTCAAATAGAATTTTACCAATATTCGAAATTTGAAATTGCAACTGAAAGGTAAGTTTTATCAGAATACTATCTCGGTCAAAGCGTTGGTAATTAGCTAAATCAAAACAAGCATTCATAATTAGTTAAATCAAAAGAAATTAGCAAATGTGATTTGGAAAATGAATTGCATATTCCTCTTGATATATTGTTAATGTTCCAAATTATTCCTTCTCCACCCAATCCTTCTAGCCATAGCATCATCAAAAAATAAAAAAACAAAAAAAAGTACCTAATTGGCCTTTATTTGAAAAAAAAGTACCTAATTGGCCTTTATTTGAGAGAGACATTCATGGAAAGGACTCTGCTTTATTGCTCCATTAATTATTTATGTTTCTTGTTTTGTAGAGTTGGAATATAAATACAAACGGTCAAAATGGCAATAAAAAGTCAAAGTCTTGGCCTCTAATCTACTCCATAACCCACTAGATAAAATCTTCATTTTTTGAGCATGGAAGAAATAATCAATAATTGAAGAGTTTCCCATATGGTATGATTACATACGTAGTGACTGTCCTATTCAATGTATTCCTGCAAAGTTCAAACCTTTTTTGGCTTTTTAGAGAGAGAGAGAGAGAGATGGCTTTATGCAATTTGAAGATGACTTTCTTGATGGTATTTATTACATTATAAATTCAAATTTCAATAAAACACTTCATCTTTCTGTTTTGAATATTTAGAAGTTGCTAATTTGATGAGGAACTCTAATATAATTTCAATTTGGAAAAGGGAAAAAAAAAAAAAAAAAAAAAAAATGGAAAAAGGAAAAAAAAAAAAAAAAAGGAGCAATTGCGATGTAGTCTCTAGGTTTTGCTCCAACACGTACGGATCTTAGTATTTTAAATTATACTATTTAGTTCTTGCATTATAATTTTTTTACACTATAAGATACAATTATTTTTTTTTTTTCCTTTTTAAATGACTATGAAATATCAAAAATACCCTCTAAAAGTAATTATTATGTAGCCCTTATGGTTTGATGAAATGCACTAATAAGAATCTCAATTTTCATAAGTTTACTCTATTTAGTCCTTATATAGTAGTTACTTTTAAGGGTGTTTGATATTTCATAACTAACTATTAAACTTATAGTATAACAAAATTATAATGCAGGGATTAAATAGCATAATTTTGAAATCCGAAGTCCTTATTAATGTATTTAATAAAAATTTAAGGACAATATAGTAATTATTCCAAAAAAAATTGCATCCTTGGTGTATGGTCTCTCTTTGTCACATTTCAAATCAAGGGAAGAGAAGAAGAAAAAGGCTAGAGAATAACTTACCATTCTAGCTATACTCCTAATTTCTTTTATCAGTATGCATACCCTTAACATTTACTTCTATGAGTGAAATATCTCATACCATTAATTTATATATAATCTTCAAGAAAATAAGAAATATTTCTATTCTTAGTCTTCTAATATTTTTTTGTTACGAAATCAATCAGATTATATCTAATTTAGTAATTTTAAAAAATTTATTGTTTCAATCATTTTACGATTACACATGAAGTATTCTAATTTGGCTAGTTCATGGTTGCTAAGATAGAAAGCATTTTCTAATTTGCTCCATGTATACTCTCCACTGGATGATTCCCAACAATAATTCCAAAAAAATAAAATAAAATAAAATAATATTAATTCTTGCTGGCTGCTTGTTTCCATATCCAACTAAAACCTATTAAAATAGTCTATTTTGTACTTTTTAAGTTATTTTATTTTGATTTTTGATAAGTTTGTGCAATATTTTAATGAAGGCAAACCTAACACACCATTTCTGTTCTAAGCATTATTTTATTTAAGAAAAACCCATATTTTAATTTTTTAACTATGATAAGGAAAAAAAAAAAAGAATTGATTAATATAAAATGCACAACTCATAGATTAATATAAAATGCACAACTCATAAGGAGATTGCATAAACAGATACTAAAATTACATTAAACTATGGTAAGTGTTTTTAATTTACCATAAAAAAGAAAAAAAAATAAATAAATAAAATAATGGAGGAACTCTTTAATCAAGGAATAAGGAATATCCTAAAATGAATATGCAAATATGATAATGTTAAATTGTCTCATCTCTAGCTTGATTAGCTTGAATTCTGAATTACTGGACCCCGAATGGAAAGGGACTATAGTAATAGTACATTTTTGACAATCTGTGACCACAAATTTTAATTTGCTTCTGTACATTTTCATGGAAAAATCTTGCCTTGGCTTATGAACTATGATGCAAACCGCCGGGGTACTCTAGGCGTCGGAACCACCACATCGCGGCCAGATTTTATCAATTCTTGGCGTTCTTTGATTGTTTTATCGAATAATCTGTTGTCAGGATTTTCTGCATAACAAACATTTTTTCTGCATAACAAGACATAGTAGCAGCTCACACAGTTCATGGGGCAATGCCATAGGCAATTCTTGGTCTGTAAATCATATAGTTGCGAAAAACAAAGTTAATTAACTGCTGAACGTCAATAAAGAATCTTATAAAAAGATTATAGAATACCTAGCAAAGAAAAATGTTCCATTTAAAGAATGTGGTCAGGGATACCAAACATTAGGTAATCCAATGTGGTCAGGGATACCAACCATTAGGTATCCAATGAAAAAAGCCAGAAGGGAAACTGTGGCTGTGAAAGGTTGATATGATTCATGAGTCCAAGCAGCAACTACAATAACACAAATGGAGCCACTGCATACTCCTGTAAGAAAGCAAATTGAGCTTGTAATATCAGAATCTACAATCCTTTCCATATCTTGCCTCTCGAAGAGTGCCCAAGTATCCTGTGATGCTTGCACAAAGCTTTTTCCGTATGCGGCTATCTGCATTGTTGATTTGAAGGATAAATTTCGGTATAAACAAACGTAGCAGAATAAGTTAGCTGTGTTTGTTGTCTGAGAGTTGTGTCTAACCAGAATAATTAACCAGGAAAGCATTATTAGATTGGTAAATATATGAAACATAGCAGAAAGAGTGTATTTTCATTAATTTTGGAATTATCCAGCATTATTTAGATTTTTACAAAAATGATTATAGATTATGCAATTACTTGAAAATGACTCCTGAAATATAAATCCCTACTAGATCAGATTAAAGGTCCTGATAGAGAATTTGCAACGTTGAATCTTGTAAAGAAAAAATTCATTAAAGCTTTCAACTTCCTGAAAAGGACAACTAAGTAGCAAGTCATATCCATATTATCTTCTTGGCTCTATAGAGGAAACTCAGTTATATTCATTTGCAACCACAAAAAAGAAAGCATCAGATTGTTCAGCAAAATGCAGTAAAAAGGGTAAGGAAATTTGTTGAAGTTTCAAGATTTTAGCAGTGATGATACCTGTACATAGGCCCAGCCATTGCCAAATCTGAAAATGGAGTTCATGACTCCAAGACAGCAATGAGCACAAGAAAACATGAACTCATCCTCTCCCTCGAGCAAATTCAAACCTCGGGCAACAATTCTCAGCGCTTCAATTGCTGGCACAAATAGAGACCCCAGACATCCAAGACAGCAATGAGCACAAGAAAACATGAACTCATCCTCTCCCTCGAGCAAATTCAAACCTCGGGCAACAATTCTCAGCGCTTCAATTGCTGGCACAAATAGAGACCCCAGACAAGCACTTCCAAGATTTATAGTCGTAGCTCTTTGAAAACAAAATTGAGTACTAGATTGCATTCCTCTAAGATAATACAGAGAGATTACTCTACTGACTGTCAAATTAACCACATTCCTCATAACCTCTGTAATCCAAGCCAAGCTTAATACTAATGCAATGATAGTCAAAGGAGGAAAATAGAAATTCAAGGCTCCAATTACAGCTAAAATCCACAAAGACATCCACAAGAACCCAACACTAAGCATCCAATAAGTGGGTTGATTCAAATCACCAAATTTTGGAACAGGTTCAAGTGACTTGACCAAAATTTTAGAATAAAATTTAAGTCTTTGACTAACCCAACAAGCATATAAACCATTTCCCATTGCAAAGGCAATAAGACAAACTCCAACACCATCAGTAGGAGCCCTTTGGAAGCAAATTAGCAGAATTCCGGCAGAAAGTGATATGAAGAAAGAACTCCATAATATGAAATGAATCATGAATCGAGGCCATACCCTGACGGCCTTTTGCCATGCAAAAGCAAGAGTAATGCTTAATAGCGATGCAACTTCAACTTGAGGAAGGAAATACTTCAATATCCTTTTCTCCTTTCTTTTAACAGTATCTGATGCTTCTATAAGTCCTTGAATTCCCTTGAATATAAGAAAACACACTAGTCCAATAGCTAAAACCATATGCAGGACAAACAGAAACAGAGATATTCTGTTTGTATACTTTCTTGAATTAAGTGTCGTTATTGATGGCTGGTGATCAAAGACAAGAAAACGGAAAAAAAAAAAAAAAAAAAAAAAAAAAAAAAAAAAAAAAACACAATTATTAGGTAACTTGAAAATTTCAGCCCCCAGAACTATATTTTAAAAGGAGAGAGAGGACCCAGGAATTTTTCAAAAAAAAAAAAAAAAAAAACACAATTTATTAGTAACTTGAAAAATTTCAGCAGAAACTTATATTTAACTAGAGAGAGACCCAGAATTTTCCATAACAGTCCACCAAAGCCATTAAGAAGATAAACATACTCATTAATTGCTAAAATTGTTTGACTAGGTAGAAAATTGACAAATATTTACTATAATTTATATAAGTTTCAAAGTATACTTATAATTAAACTCCAAAGTAAAACACTTTAAAAAGTCATTTTTTTAACAAATTCATAAAAGCAAAGAAGCTGCTGAAGATCACGAAATCAAGAAACAACTTACTTGTGGGGTTGGTGTAGAGCGAGGCAGAGGAGCTTGGGAAGGAGAAGGAGTAGCAACTCTAGAAGAACTATTAATAACAATTCTTAAAGGGTTTGATGGGTTTAATCTTTGCAACATTGACATATGAAAATTTCCTTGATCTTGATCATTAATTACATTGCTCTCTATCACCTTTTCTTTAAAACCCATCTCTCCTTTTTCTAAGTCTCTCTCTCCTTCTATCCCTTCTTTCCTTTCATCTCCTTCCTCTTCTTCTTCTTCTTCTCCTTCTCTTTCTTCTTCTTCTTCTTGTTCTTCTTCTTCTTCCACTTTTCTTTCATTTTCTCTCTCTAGCTCCTAATTAAAGAAAACAAATTCTTGAAATTATTAGCAGCTAAGACATTACAAAAGGACAAGTAAAAGATGGAGAAATTCAAGTGTAATAAGTTTCTCATACACGTTCTGTAGCACCCATGGTGATGGTGGACTGGTGGTGATGATTTCAGCTTCCGGCGGTGTAGGTGGCGGCTGTGATGGTGGTGGTGATGTATGAAAACCGTTGTTGGATTTTGTATGATTTTTGTGTTTCTTGTTTGTTGGCGATATTAATATCAGTAGTGGCTAACGTCTTTATTTTTAGTTTTTTATTTTTCTCTTCTATATAATTTTATTATCCAAGAATCCACGCGAATAACGCGCTGATTTATTTACGTGTAATACACGGACCAATGGTAGAGAAGCGAAGTGAATATGTGTAAAAAAGAACAGAGCACGTGCGAGTTTGGGTTTGTACTCCGTGCTTGTTTGGTGCACGGTATAAAGAGTAAAATGATTATGATCAATGGCTGAGATTCAGTTTTAATGGGCTCAAATGATGAGGTGGGTAAGATTGACTTTTTGACAGCAAACGAAGAGACTAGGCTTATCTGGATTTCCATTACAGGAAATTCACAGGCCTAATAGGACACTACAAAAGTAAATATTTTCTTTTTTACTTTTTACTTTTACCAGTTTTTAGGGGTTTCCACTTTCCACTCTCTATGCCATTCTTGACCGTTATTATTGGTTATGAGGAACCCTTTCTTGGGCAAGACATTATTATTTATTATTTATTATTTATTATTTATTAGTAGCTTATGACATAATTATTTATTAGAGAGGAGTTTTCCATTTTTTTTATTTTTAGATAAATAACTATTTAGTACCTCAAATTTCATCTAAATTGTAACTCCTTCATTTTTAATGCACTAATTTAATCCCTGAAATTTTATTTAGAAATGACGACCGGTTCGAGTATGGAGTGATTTTTTATTATTTATATTCCTACAGGACTAAATATATATATACCCATTATGTAATCAATTTAAATTAGAATTAAACCGATAGAAATCGGTATGAAATTGATTCTAGAATTTCATTTTTGAATTAAACCAAATTGAAAAATGAGGTCCAGTGATTCTTAACCTAATCTTAAGAGTTTGAAATTATAATCAATCAGAATTGCTAGTAAAGAAAGATATTAATAAATTAGAACCACATTAGAACTATTAATATTATTAGTGATAGAAAGATAAATTAAATATTTAATGAATTATTAGAATGATAAAGCATCATTTATTTTCTAAAATGACAAATATAAAAAAATAGAGGGAGTAATAATGAAAATTTCAAGTTGTCTCCATTGTGTGGGATAATCTAAAAGGACTTGGAATGTAGTTACCAAGAGCAAACAAGCAATCTTGAAACTTACAAGTGTAAGTAAAAGGTCCAAAGCTTACAACTTTGATTTGATCCTAAGAGACATCTAGAAACTATAATTTTACTGTAAAAGACAAAGAAATTTCAATCATTGATTTCCAGAAAGTAGAATAAGAAAGAAGAGATGAATTCTCCTTCCATTACTTAAATTACATTTAAGTCCTAAAATTTATTTTTCTAGAATAAGAGAATCAATTTCAAAAAATTATAGATCAATAAAATCTGCTTATATAATTATCCTCTCCTTTTCTTATTAAACATTTGTTAATTAAAATATTTAGGTCTATAAAACACCTTAGAATGATTTATTATTTAATAACTATGAATTAAAATACTTTATTATTTAGAGAAAATACACTTGGGTCCGTAAATTATATTCTAATTAACACTTCTTTCTCCCTATTTTTCAGAAATTATTTTGATGTTCCTAACATTTGCTGCAAATTTATTATCGGATTCTTTCGTCCAAAAAGTGAAATATTTTTGTAAAAAAAGTGTGCATATTATATTTAAAAAAGTTAGTTTGATTAATGGTAAACAATTAAATTTTGAAATAGAAGGACCGATAGTTAGTTCGAAGCAAAAATTAGAGACGTAATTTCTCGAAACTAGAGGAATAAAATTGTTAGTTAAGATATAATTTAGGGATCCAAATGTAATTTTCCCTATGACTTATTCAAAGACTTAAGATATAAAAAGTTAATATTAAATACACTTTTGGACAACAAATTTGCACGGAACCAAGAAAAAGAACGGACGTATAAATGGGGACTGAAATTCGCAGGCAACTTGGGAAGTAGAGCTCTGTAATATATAAAGAAAAGAGTGATCACGTGCCAGAAGGTTGATGATCTGGTTAAAGGCTCAAAGAAATGTAGGTAGGGCACCATTGATGTCAGAAAACGTGAGTAAATGGAAAATTGCAGAAAGATGACTTGGATCCACGTCAGATACGTGTCATTTCTCTCTCACAAAATGGTTTCATCAATCAATCATTATCACGTATGACCCTTTTGCTTCTTTTGCTTCTTTTCCCATTAATTGCTTCATCAAATACAGTAAAATAACTAGTTAGTTATGAAAAAGGCCCTTAAATTCAGTGTAGATAAGATAAATCACTCAATTCAGTTGGGTTGATCATACGGGGCAGCTGAAACCATGGGAGTTTGCAAAATGGATAGATGATGGGAGTTTGTTTGATTAGAGAAGTGAGATTTTTTAATAAGCAAATGAAAATTGGCCTTCTTGCTCAAGATGATTTGTTATTGTGTTGTTGGATGCATATGCCTACAAACTGTTGGTTAATATTCCTCTATGAAAGTCAAAACAGTGCTTTGTCAGTTTGTTTTACAAAGACATGTATAAAGCAAACAAGAAAAATCCTGCATTTATGTATATATTATATAAGAAATACTGGTCATAAGAGACCTTTCAAAAGACATCAAATGGCACCTTAAGAAAATTTGATGGGAAGGACAAAAAGTCATTAGAACAAAATTTCTTGTTTCAGTCATATATCAAAAGCAGTTTACCAAAGAAAATGTTACAAGTCGACCAAAAAATATAATTAGACCTCGTTTAAGCAATCAGTCTACTATACATTCAAAAATTTCAAAACATAAAACACAAACATTAACTGGGTTGGACTAGGAGTGAACGCAAATTAGAACAAGACCTCACCATAAGACGAGGTCCTCAACATGTTTCAAGATAATGTAAATTTCTATATCAAAACTTCTGTTCTGCAGTATCACCTAAATTTATTTCTTTGCAGCACCAGCAGGTTCGGGTGGTGCCTTGACAATACTTAGTTGACCACCTTCCTTGTTAGCAAGGGTGGCTGCTTTCACCTCATTGCAGTGGTTTATGAATTTGCTCAGCTCCTGGTCATATTGGAAGAGGGGGAAAAAAAAAATCAAAGATAAGAAATGGTTGCAATCAAAATGCAAGACAGTCTGCATTGTCATAATATACAAGAACAAAATGAATAACAAATTATTATAAATTACATCGACATTGGTCAACTCATTTCAAACAAGCAAGAAACAAAAAGGAAATTGCAATAAGAAAAAGGCAATTTGACACCAGTTATAAACTCAAATTCTCAGATTGTCATAATTGTCCAACATGAGAGGAGCATAGAGACGGTGAAGCCAAAAATATAAAGGGGGAGGGAAATTGTTAAGAGTATGCCTTAAAATGCCGCAGGACTTGGGTTCCAACCATAAGACCTGCTTTGAATTTTTTTTTTTTCCTCCAAAGCAAAGAGTGGGGAGGATAGGACAATTAAAAGATGAAAGAAAAAAATATGCACAAAATGGATAAGAGACGAAGATGTATGAGAAGACTGGCTGGATTCTCAATAGAGAAAAAATTGCATAGCATGATTAAGGTCGATATTAAAATAACAACTAATCTTAATTCCAAGCTAGTGGAACCAATATCAATCATTTGGAGATAATAATCGCTTCCATCTTCACTATAAATATGGGTATGCGTCCACTATTTAAGAAAAAATCAAAACAATAAAAAATAAAGAAATGTCTCCATATCAGCAAAATGTGGCTTGCAAAACTAACCACATCGGTTTTGCAGAAATGGAAGAGCTGTGGCGTCAGCTCATACTCATCACCCACAGTAAAAAGAGTGCTGGCAATCAGTATTTGACGCAAATTATAACACAAATATCCATTCTTGTCTAACCAAGCTTAGTCCAAAAAAAAATCTAAAAATCACCAATGCATGTTACTGTCCTTTATCTCTGCAACCTATCATCATAGAACAGAACTTATTTGGGTTTCAAATAGTTTGTCAAATCATGGTCCTTTTAGTGGAAAATTTACAAGCAAGGAAAACCACATCAAAGGAAGAAGAAAGACAATTGTGGGTGTTGAAAAAAATATGCACTCCTCACTTGACTCTTTCCATGAAACCGTTAGTTAATCAGAACCCTAAATCTTGTGATGTAAATGTCATTAACTCAAAATCCAACAGAGAAGAAAATTTGTTTAATCCGTTGTTTATCAAAGAAAAATAAAACAAACAAAAGTGAAGGTAATGGAACTCACTCTATCAGCATCCATCTCCTTTGTCACCTTAGATGGCTTCACAAATCTCTTCCCTGAAACATAAAGGTAGATAAAAGTTATGTAAAATATTTCTTAAGCATTAGTTCACACAGAGATGTGCATATTAAAGACAGAGAAAGAGGGAAAAAAGAAAAGACCTTTGCGCATAACAGGAACTTTTCCATGGCGATTAGAAGGGATTGTTTTCTTCTTCTGCTGTCCTTTGAATAGATTGCTTTTCTGCGTCATTGTTATGAGTTTTTCTGCTCCCGCTGTTTCTGCAGTTTTAGGGTTTGCTCAAAGGTATTATTTTGCCCGAAGACCTAAATAAATAAGTTATTCTTAAAACGATGCCGTTTTTGTCAACAAAAGTTACAGAATAAAACGCTTCGTTTATTGTGAAATTGCTTTCCCAGTGACGCTATCACGTACGACTTGTAGTTCGACTTCATGCAAGCAAGTACAAACAACGTCACCATTTCAACCTCCGTCCCTACGGCCTCGGCGCCACCGTGGCAACCGGCATGCCGGCCGCTTATCACTGTGCTACAAGCAATTGAGCCTAAAAGGGATAGCCATCTAAGAGAAAGTACATTTAGGCTCCTACAGTCTGGCGATTTGAAGTTGAAAGGAAAGGTAAAAGAAGCAGAAGCAGAAGCAGAAGCTAGAGATAATGAAGAAAAAGAAAAAAAAAAAAAAAAAAAAAAAAAAAAAAAATTTAGGCTCCTACAGTCTGGCGATTGAAGTTTGAAAGGAAATGTAAAAGAAGTCATGATGCATAGACAGTAGAGCAGATGTTGAATGAGAAAAGTAGTGAGTAGAGAGAAAAAAAAAAAAGAGAAAAAAAAAAAAAAAAAAAAAAAAAAAAAAAAAAAAAGAACAAGAAGAAAAAATGGAAACTTTAGTAAGTAGAATTCAGGTTTCAAAATGATCATAATTTTCAATTGATCAAAATGCTTATTAATTTGCGAGAATTCTCCTTTGAGATTGAGATAATTATGATTTTAGTTAATGTTTACCTGCTTTTGTATTTCTAGTACTTAATATTATACTATTGTTTCTTTCTGGCTTTCTGCTCATTCTTGTTTAAACATTTTCCCTTCTCTGCTTTTAGAATTTTCTCAGCAACCAATATGGAAGATTTTAGCACAAAAAGATATGTAAATAGCTTTCTTACTTATTTTGATCGGAGAAACATTTCATTTTTTTTTTGCTTTTCCTTTTTTGGCTTTCCAAAAGATTTCTGTTTATCAAATTTAGTAAAACAAATCCAACAGAAACTTAGCTTTTACATGGATTAGCTTTTTCCTTCTTTTCCTGATATTTCATGGCATGCCAAATTTTGTGGAGCCCATTGAAGAGAAACACAATACTTCGACTGCAAGTCGTCTACTGTGAGTTATTCCATACCTTATTTAATGATTGATAAAGAAGAAGATATCGAATAACTTTAGTTTTTGAAATTTCAAAAAATAAAATATTTGTCTAGTCTTTCATTTGAATTGTCCTTTATTTTGTTTCATTGCTTCAATTGTTCCTCTTTCCCTGTCTTTGCTTCAATTACTTCAATCTTTCTCATAGACAACCACCTCTTGTCTTATAATTCTGTTGTTTCTGCAAGGACATGTCTTTCATTGGACAGGCTGCACTATCAGCTTTGATGGAACTGCTTATTAAAAAGATGGCTTCTGTTTCCATGGAATATTTGAGCTCCAAATATCAAGATCGAAAGCAAGTCCATGCTGAGATCAAGAAATGGGAAAAAATGTTGACTAGAATTCAAGCTCTGCTTGATGATGCAGAGGAGAAGCAAATAACAAAGCAATTGGTGAAGATCTGGCTTGGGGAGCTCAAAGACTTGGCTTATGATGTGGTAGACTTCTTGGATGAGTTTGCTACTGAATCTTTACAGCGCCGGTTGAAGCACAAAACTCGAGCCAGCACAAGTGAGGTTCGAAATTTCTTTCACATTGTTGCCAGGGCCTTCAATCCAAGAGCTGTTATGTTTAATTCTGAGATGACCAAGATAAAGGAGATAACCACCAGATTACAAGACATTACGGCACAGAGAAATCACTTAGATTTGAGGGAGAATGTTGGAGGGCCATCCAGTAAGGTATGGCAACGACCTCCCAGTACAACACTTGCCCGGCTTGTATACAGTGATGAGGCAGTGCAACATTTTCATATAAAATGATGGGTTTCTGTGTCTGATGCGTTTGACATTTTGAGAATAACAAAGAGCATTCTTAGTCGGAATACTATGAAGTCCTGCGATCTGAACGAACTTAATCAAGTTCAGCTAACATTGCGTGAAGAATTAGCAGGGAAGAAGTTTTTGATTGTTTTAGATGATGTTTGGACCGAGAATTATGAAGATTGGAGTGTTCTGCGGCCCCCATTCATGGATGGAGCACCAGGAAGTAGAATACTTCTGACAACACGTAGCATAGCTGTTTCACGGATGATGGGAACCGTTGAGTTTCACCAACTGCAAAATATTTCAGATGATGGCTGTTGGTCACTATTTTCCAAACATGCATTTTAAGAATAGAAGTATCAGTGCATGTCCAGATCTGGAATTCATCCGTGAAAAGGTCATAGAAAAGTGTAATGGCTTGCCTTTGGCAGCAAGAACTTTGGGTGGGATCTTACGCTCCAAAACATGAAGTTGAGTGGAAATATATATTGAACAGCAATATATGGAGTTCACAAAATGACCAAAGTGGCATTCTTCCTGTCTTGAGATTAAGTTACCATCAGCTGCCATCAAATTTAAAGAGGTGTTTTGCCTATTGTGCAATATTTCCAAAGGATTATGAGTTTGAGGAGAAGGAATTGATCCTTTTATGGATGGCAGAAGGTTTGATACAGCCAGTGGATAGTGAAAAGGAAACGGAAGATGTAGGTGCTGAGTATTTTCACGAGCTATTGTGTAGATCACTTTTTCAACCGTCAACTAATGGTGAATCTTTTTTGGTTATGCATGACCTTGTGAATGATCTAGCACAATGACATGCTGGAGATACATGCTTCAATTTGGATGATAAACCAAGGATTGATGAAGAATTCATAAAATATAGAGCTTGTCACTTCTCTTTCATTCCTGGCGAACTTGATGGGATTAAAAAGTTTGAACTTCATTCCTACCTTTGCCAATATGGGATTCAACTAACTACTTGTCAAATAAAATTCCTTTTGATTTGTTACCAAAGCTTAAGTGCTTAAGAGTGTTATCTTTTAGTTACTACAACATCACTGAGTTGCCAGATTCAATTGGTGATTTGAAACCTTTAAGATATCTAAATCTTTCATACACTAAAATCAGAATTGTAACTGAGTCAGTAACTTCACTATGCAACTTACAAACCTATTGATGGAGGGATGTTGGCATCTAAGAAGTTGCCTTCAAGCATGGGAAATTTGCTTAACCTGCGTCATCTTGAATTTGTAGTGGATGGGATGCCAATGGGAGTCAAAGAATTGAAAAATCTCCGCGCTCTGTCTTATTTTCCAGTGGGTAAAGATGGTGTTAATATATCAGCCCTGCTGAACTTAAAATTTCTTCGGGGGGCACTCTGCATTACTGGGTTGGAGAACGTGACTGATGCTCTACATGCCAGGGAGGCCAATTTGATAGGTAAAAAAGACCTGGATGCTTTGTTGCTAGAATGGAAATATGATGATGTGAGAAATGAGAGACTTGACAGAGATGTACTTGATGGACTGCAACCTCATGGAAAACTGAAAGAGCTCACCGTAAAAGGCTACAGTGGTATGGAACTTTCTTCTTGGGTAGGAGATCCTTCATTCCATAATCTAGTGACCTTATGTTTAGAGGACTGCAAAAAATGCAGGTGCTTACCTCACCTAGGGCTGTTACCATCTGTCAAACACCTTGTTGTCAAAAGAATGTATGGTATAAAACGGGTGGATCACGAATTTCATGGGGACAGAAATATGAATCATTTTCCAAAACTGGAAACTCTGCAATTTATGAATATGGTTCAACTGGAAGAATGGAATCCGAGTGAGGTTGAATTCCCATGCTTGAGTGAGCTTACCATTAAAGATTGTCCCAAATTATCAGGAAATTTATCCGGCCATCTTTCTTCATTTAAAAAGCTTGTGATTAGAAACTGTGACCAAATGGTGGTTTTGCTTCCAAGCCTCCAAATGTTGTCCAAGCTAGAAATCAGAAACTGCAAAGAGGTGGATTGTAGATATATGAATGTCTTTGGTTCACAAAACTCTTTGGTACTCCATGAAATTTCAAATAACGTAACACTCAAAGAGGCGTTCATGCAAGGCAACAACTTTGAGCAAAATCATGGGAGATATATTTCCTTCTACGCTACCAACAAGTTATATGGCTACCAGTCAAATTGAAATTGTGAAATTAATTTGTTGTGAAAGCCTGCTGCAATGCTTTCTTAACCTCATGTCGCTTAGACTTCTAACAATAGAATGTTTCCCAGGACTTGTTTCTTTCCCAGAAGCTGGTTTTCCTCCAAGTCTGAGAGCTACTCGGGTTAGACTGTGCATGAATCTCAGTTCTTTACCTGATGCAGTTCACAGCAGTGCATGTCTTGAAGACATGGAAATTTACATGTGCGATTCTCTGGTGTCATTTAAAAGAGGCCAGCTACCTCCAACTTTTAAGCGGCTGAAGATAAGATATTGCAAGAATTTGCACAGCTTACTAGATAAGGAAGAAGATTCTTCTTTTCCTCTTGTAATATCCCCCATCTTGAGAATTTGGTAGTTTCTAGTCGTGAGTCTCTTACATCATTATCAGCAGCAAGCAAGTTACTGCTCACGCTTAAAGACCTTAAGGTTGATTTTTGTTCAAGCTTGGAGTCAATAGCAGAGAGCTTTGGCAACAACACATCTCTTGAACGTGTAAATATTAGATGGTGCCATAATCTTAAATCTTTACCTGACGACCTTCACAAGCTTATCAATCTCCGTAAGATTAACATAGTTGGTTGTTTAAGTCTTGTTTCCTTCCCATGTAGAGGGTTGCCCACCACCCATCTGAAACTACTTCAGGTTAGAGATTGTTTGAAACTTGAGCCCCTTCCTGATAACATACACAACCTCACATCTCTTCGAACATTGGTTTTATATAATTGTCGAAGGAACATATCCTTTCCAGATGAAGGTTTACCCACCAACCTCACAATACTTGATATTTCTTTGTCCAACTTCTGCAAGCCATTGTTTGTGGGGTTGCACAGGTTCACATCTCTTAGACAACTTCATATCAGAGGTGATGTCCAGACGTGCTGTCCTTTCCAGATGAGGAAATGGGAATGATGTTGCCTTCCTCACTCACTCCCTTGTTCATTAGAGATTTCCCAAATCTCGAATACCTCTCCACGAAAGGCTTTGAAAGCCTTGCCTCGCTTCAACTTCTATTGCTCCAGAGTTGCCTCAAGCTTGCCTCCTTCCCAAACAGTCTACCTCCCTCACTTTTGGAACTGTATGTAATAGATTGTCCTCTGCTAAAAAAGAATTATGAGAAGAATAAAAGGCAAGTGAGATCGAAGATAGACAACATTCCCTGCGTCAAGATAGATATGAAATCAGCCTTTAAACCAGGTAACCAATTTAAAAATAATTCAAAGCTATTTAATTTTTTGTCTGTGTATCTAACATATTTGTCGTTCTGTAAATGAAGAAAATGATTCTGAAGAGAATGGAATGGATAGTGATGAGGAAGAAACTTATGATGACCTAGATGAGGAAGAAATGTATGATGATGACCCAGAAGAAGAAGAAAAGGACACTGATTGTGAAGAGGAAGAAACAGACAGCGGCTCTGAAGTTGAAGATGAAGGATAAAAAAAATGATAATTGGTACTTCCAATTGGTAGTAGTCGGAAGCTTTTAGGAAATTACCTTTTTTTTTTTTTTTTTTTTTTTTTTTTCTAACTATTTCCCTGCGTCAATTGATAGTAATATGAAATTTTCAGCTCCTTTTTATAAACCATATGTTGTAACCAATTTAAAAAATTAATTCAAGAAGCTATTTGAAGGTTTTTGTTCTTGTGGGAATCTAACAGTGATTTGTCGTTCTGTAATTTTGATGGAAGGAAAGTGGATTCTAAGAGAGAGAGAAAATGGATAATGTGATAGTCCGATGTAGGAAGTTAACATGGTATGATGACACGTAGAATGGAGGAAGAAACTGTAATACCAAGTAATAATAAAAAAAGGAACACTGATTGTTGAAAGCAGGAAGAAACAGACAGCGCTCTGAAAGTGAAGATGGAAGGACTAAAAAAAAATGAAAATGGTACTGTCCGAATTTGAGGTAGTCTCGGCAAGCTATATAGAGAAATACCTCTTTTTTTTTCCTTGAAAACAGCAACATCTTATTGATTCATGTACTGACAATTCTCCTCCTTAATGCATGGAGTGCAAAACAAAAAACTGGGAGATGCAGAGGTGGAATAGGCCCTCAATTTATCTTACATCCGGGAACCAGAGAGAAAAACCATTAATGATAACGTAGCTAAATAAAATTCAGGAAACACTGAATGAAACAAAACGATAAAGGGACATTTAGCTACGTTTTCATCATAACGCTCTATGAAGGGAAAAATTTTTTTTTTTTTTTTTTTTTTTTTTGAACAGCAAACTTATTGATTCATGTAACACAAATTCTTCCTTGTTTCCTTAATTCATGGAGTGCAAATTTTATCATTATTATTATTTTTTTTAAACTGGGAATGCAGAGGTTGAATAGGCTCAATTACTGACATCCGGCCAGAAGAAAAGTACTGTCTTCATTTAAGAAACGTAGCTATAAAATATTCAAGGATACATTCAACCATGAATGACAATAATACGAAGGGCATTTAGCTACGTTTCATCAAACGCTAAAGGGAATAAATTTTCATAATCTGCTCACATTTCATAATCTGTTTTTTCTCACATTTCATAATCTGCTCCCAATTCATCATTTTTTTTTCTCACATTTTTATAATCTGTTTTTCTCACATTTCATAATTGTTTTTTAAAATTTTAAACACCAATACCGAAAACTATAAATATAAAGCTGGAATATGAGATTAAATTTGTCTAGGTCCAGTTATGGCTTCACTTATGAACCAAACTAATAAAAATACTTTATCTTTTTTTTTTTTTTCCTAGTGAATGGTCAAAAATATCATTGCTTCAATAAAAATTATTCTTCATTGGGTTGCATAGTGAGCAGATTATATGATCATAATGGAAAATATACAGGCATGTACAATATGAGAAAATTGTTTAATTTGATTGTTCTTGAGTGTCAGACTTTTGATGGGAGGAACAGGATATGGATGGAGGTTTGTCAGTTATTCTTAACATCATCAATGTTGCAGGCTTTCCATGAACTGTAAAATAATCAAAATTATAATCTGTTATAGAAGCTGGTTATCTCATCTGAGATGAACGTTCTGTTTGAAATTTGAATGGCTAAAAAAATGTATACCTTTGATTTGAAATTTTCTAAATAATTTTCTTAGCGTTCTTTAAAATCTTTTTCACAATCACCTTCTACCTTCCAAATTAAAAAAAAAAAAGGGGCAACCAAATGGATTCACCTCTAAGAATTCCAAAGAATCATTTTCATTTATTCAGACAACATGAAAGCAACCAAATGGTATCAACACCGATATACTTCACTCCCTTATCTTTTGGATTCCAACCCATCGCGCATAATCCACCCACCTGTAAATAAATTAAACACAAGATTTTCAGGCAAATGGTCTTGTAGACTTTGAGGATATATAACAAATATGATTCAGTTTCAGTATCTTACATCAATGACCCTAAGAAAGTGTTGCCAGTTCGAACAACAAAGCAAATTGCACTCAGTATAACCTTATGTTGGTGTAGCAAAGGCTCCAGAATTCTTTGTTCAATAACTCCAGCAAGTATTTGATATCTGTTAAACGAGTAAAGTTTGAGTCATTAAATTAAATGTAAACCTATTCCTGTTTAGGCAATGGCACCTCCTTGATGAAAGTAAATAATTCCATGACCCCACATATTATATGCAGATATACCAACTAAACCAGCCCAAATTTGTAAGGATAAAAAATGATTTAGTAACACGGGTCACCGCTATTTGCATATACGTATCATGTAGCAATGGCTAAGAATTTATACTTTCAGGAGAAATATTTGATACATGTCATGCACTGATTTCTAGTCGGGAAAATTCTTCCTTCAATGTAAATGAATGATTGTTTCCCCCAATAATATTTGACCTGCAAAGATTAATTAATCCCCCCGATTGCATACTTCTCTTCCATCTAAGGGGAAAAATCTTTGGAAAGAAAATTTTTCCATGAGAAACAGGTGAAGGAAAAGTTTTGCAACACGAAATTTATTTTCCCAAAACTTCATCTTCTCTTTGATATAAACCAACAATTTGAAGATGATAATCCTCTTGTTGGCCTCATGAATAAGAATTGGAAGAAGATTACCTTAGGTTGCTAGAAACTGCCATATAGACACCATAGGCAGCACTGGTAGATAATATAGGTACATCCTCAGCTTCACCAGCGAAAGTTTTATCAAAAGCCTTTCTTGCATTGATCAATACATTTGTTATACCTACACCAATCTGAAGAGGGCTGGTTTTAGTTGAATTGCCATCAATCATGTGAAAAAAATAGAGGATAAAAACACAAACAAGGAAAGATTTACTCATGTGCATTGTACAAGTAAATAATTATTCAACTAATCTTTTTATCAGTCTAACAAACTACTAATTTTGAGCATTTTTAAGGATCTTTTATCTTCGTGCAAGATTCAACATCATAACTGTTACAAAATAAACCTGAATCAAACATTTCTTTACAATGGACTTAAATTCACATTGCTTGAAGTCAAACCCAGAAAGACTACAATTATAAAGATACCCCGAAATTTCCAACATAGTACAAGTAGACTTTGGCACAACAAATACCTGAAGCAGGAAGAGGAGGATCATGTACTATTAGAAGGTAAAGAAACAATTGAAAAGTTTATATTAATGAAATTACATTGTGTTTTTAGAGATTATAAAATAGCGGAACTTCCTTCTCTGATGACATCACAACATGCTTAGGTCTAGTAGTACCAGAACAACATCCAAAGTTGAGCAACTTTTGAAGTACAGAAAAAATAAACTAAAAAAGGTGAAAACCAATTAAACAAAGAGCTGAGATCATTGAAGGAGTTAACTTACCAGAGAGGCACTCGTTCCAACTACAAATAGCTTTGATCCATTACGCTGAAAAACATATAAGAAAAACATAGGTCATGCAATTGTCATAAAATGACTACTTGAGCTTGTTTACATGATTTGGCACATACCACTATTGCGCCTACTCTCTGTAGAAATGAATAAGATGTTCCAGCCAAAGCCACCTGCATGCAGGATTTCAGACATTAACATTGAAATATTCTTTAGACACTATTGACAGCCAAGAATTGCACAAAAAACAATCAATAACCTGAAAGGCGTTATCAGGACAATTGTGGAAGAACCTAGCGATAGAGCCAGCACTGACTGCAAGAGGTGGTCGGAGAGAGAGAGTAGGAGCAGGAAGCCACACTAGCATAAAATCTGCTATTATAGCCATCACCTAAAACAGAAACTATTTCAGAAGAAAATATAGTCTATTGCATTGGAAAAAAGTTGCTGGTATCCTGATTAATTGTTTATAAGACCTGTCCAAGTATAGCTTGTGGCTAGCTATATTCACTTAAGCTAATCAGACTGTAAAGGGTTTCTGCTAAGATCAACTTAAGTCAAATGTATATGAGTTAGCCATAGAGCTAATGGCTGCTAATGATTGGCAATTTCTTGATAGTTGACAAGTACCATAACTTTATTATGAAATCAACTAGGAGCAAATAGTTTGCACTCTTCTTCTTTTGCTACTTCAGCTCTGCTCACCCACCTCAATTATAGTTACACTATGCAGTATGCACAACAAACAAAAAGTTGACCACAAAAGTCACAGCTGTTTGAAAGCATCTTTGTTTATATAGAATTACTATATCCTTTAAAAAAAAAAAAAAAATTTGTTTCCTTATAAGAAATAGGATTATATTAGTCAACTCATACAAGCATAAGGGCAAAGAGCACTCATTCAATTAACCTTTATAGGAGAATACAAAAGAAAGGACACAAAAGATAGCCATACCACATCAGCAAAAACAAAATCCAGCTCCTTGGTAAATTTTTCTCTGCGCTTTTCCAATTCAGCAGCAGTCTGAAAAGAAAGCAAAATCCAGAAAGATTATCTATGAGCTGCATTGCGTTGCTGTCTTGCATATGACGAGAACAGGAAAAAAAGGAAAGGAAAAGGGAGGGAGGAGTGGTTCTATTTAACGAGGACGACATAGAACTTTGAAGTCATTTAGAAATATGAAGTGCTTGAACTAAAATTTGAAAAGCATATATTAGCCCAACAGCAAGTTCGAGCATTGGGTGTGCGACAAACTCAAACACAGATAATCCCCTTGCAGATGCTCAAATCAATCCCCTTGCAGATGAAGCTGAAGCATTAGCCATGAATGCACCATATAAACCTAATGCATCAAACTTTCATAACAACTTCAATACATCCTGAATGTACATTCATCCAATTATCCAAACAAATGAGTATATGCTCATATAAAACAAAAGCTATTTTCAACAATAATATGAAAATCCCCCACAAAGGTTCTTAGTTCTTACTAGGAAATTTCTGTCACTTCACCAATTCATACTAAGTTGATAATATTATCTTCTAATAGACTTCCCTAAAACAACAACATATATACATGCCACATAGGACTGTATTAGCATGTTTGTGATTTGTTATATTTATATCCTTCGGAAGATAAGACAGAAAGATTTCCGCATAGAATTTAAAGAAGAAATACATAGATAATTGAATAGCTTATAAGAAATCACTGAACACTTTTGAAGTTGCCACCAATTTACATCCAACTCACATAATTGAATTGCATTGCATACCTACACAATTAAATAGCTTATGTGAAGCATAAAGTACAAACCTTTGTAAAAATCCCAACCCCACATTCAATGCCGACCTTGGCCAAGAACAGATCATCTGCAAGCAAGCGCTCCTTAAATCCACCAAACTGAAGTAACCATCGGAATATCGGCGATTTCTCCAGCTCAAAGTACCTATACACAATCGATCCCGGCACTCTCCCTGCCTCAATTGCCCCCGCCAAGTCCTTTGGCAAGCTCTCCAATGACCTCCCTACCTAACTCCACGAAATCCACACTCATTACTACAATCCATACACAAACACCAAAAATGTTATACACGTATAAAATATACCTCAGCCAATGCCAGAATGGCTTCAGTCCGGTTGCGGGATCCAGCATCATCGTCACCGTCATTTCTTCCATTCCCTCCTCCACCTCTTCCACCGCTGCCGCCGCTTCCACCACTATCTGAGCCGCCAGTTCCACCAGAGGAAAAGACGATAGTTGTATGGAATCGATTACGGGGAAATGACCGAGTAAGAGAGGGAGTAGAGAGTTTAGAATTACTAGTGGTAATGATACGAGGAGTGATGATAGTGAAGGTATTATAGCTACGGTGGTGGTTTGATGAGTGCAGAGAGACGGCGCGCGTAGGGATGTTGCAGAAGTTGGCGATTGCCATTTCTCAGAGACTCGGAAAGATTGAGGTCAGCAAGAGAGAAGGTTCGGTGGTTAAATTTGTTGTTCGGTGGAGAAAGAGATGGCGCGAGGACTTCAAAATGAAATCTCTACTCGCACTATTTCGCACGCTCCTGTTATTAAGCTCGAGACCACGTTAAAATACAAAAAATATATTTTATCATTCGAGTTCCAACTTCAAACTTCTATAATGGCAGATCTTTTTTTTTTTTTCGCTTTAAATTATAAATATATTCAAATTTGAATTCATATTTTTAAATATCCTTTTAACAAGTTAATAAAATACGGTTCTATAAACCTCTATAAAAATTGATTGAAAAAAATGAACATGAAATAGTAAAATGTATAAAAATAAAATTTATGTCTCCACTCTTTACCCTTAACTACTCGAAATTTAATTTAAAAAAATTATTTAAGTTTAATAAGCTAAGATTAAACTCAAAATCAAATATCTAAAATGCAAAGTAAAATTTTTTAAATATAAATTATAAAATTTAATATTTAAATTGTAATAAATTAAAAATTGAAGATAGTTTTATCTAAGTTAAATTAGAGCTTAATAGAGAGTTAGGATTATAGAGCTCCATAATTAGGAAGTGATGGGCGAAAGGAGAGGAAAACGCGTGAAGATGAAATTGGCAAAAGCAGTGATGGTTAGGGGAAGTGCATTGCACGCACCTAGAAATGGAAAAGAATTGGAATCCGTTGACCTTGACCGTCGATCCCATACCGTCCACCTAATAATTTTTATGAGACTAAATGTGGAAGTGAATCTCTTATCTTTGCTGTTAATTCTTTTCAAAGCGCCAGTAAATTATCCAAATCAAGGAATAAACTAAATTTATTCTGATTTTGATTATTTCCGACTCGAATGTTGCATAATTAAATATTTTTTTTATTCATAAAAGATTGATTAAAAAAAATTGAATGGATCGAGGTCTTGACTCATTAAATTAGTGAAAATTATTACGATTAGTCGAAACATCTCACTCCACACATAAGTGAGAAAATCAACTAGACTATAACTATTGACTCTCAATTCCATTAATTTAATTTGACCATTTTCATCAAACTTTATTCAATTTAATTTCAATTTTATATTTAGTTCTATTTGAAAAAAAATAAAATTGAAACTTTCATTAAGAGAGAACAATATTCATATACCAAATATAGATAATAAAAAAAATTTACATTGGTATATAGATAAAAAATTTTTACATTTTTGTATGAAAAGTCAAATACTCCACTTATACAAAGAATCAAAAAGTACAATCTTAATTTAAAATATCATATCGAATTAATAAGGTGAGTTGATTGAGCATAATACGTGTGATATAATTTATGGTCCTTGTTCTACTCTATAGTCTTTGTACAAGTCTAATCTAATCACTTTTAAATAATTATAATTATTATTATATTTTAAATAATTTTTTATTTTCTAATTTTAAAAATTTAAAGTAATTTTATCAGTTAAAAATATATAAAAAAAAATTTCTTAAAAATCTGGGCATTTTGTTCTTCCGGTGCAAGTTCAAGCGAAAAATTGTATAAAACATTAATTTTTGGACAAATTTAATGTTTGGGCCAAGTTTAAAAGGCAAATTAAGCTTTATTCCTTTCTTAAAATTTGGAGAAATACATGTTTGGGCCAAGTTTGAAGGTATTATACATATATATAATTATCTAATATATCAAGTTCATTCATCCAAAATAAATTATTTAAAATTTTAATAGGGCCAAGTTTAAACCAGGCAAATTAAGCTTTATTCCTGTTCTTAAAAATTTGGAAGAAATACATGTTTGGGGCAAGTTTTTGAAGGTATTAATACATATATTAAATTTTAATATATCAAGTTTCATTCACCAAAATAAAATAAATTATTTAAAATTTTAATAAATAATTATAAATTTTTATTTATCTTATTATCAAAATTTTTAGCATGTATTTATGCAATTAAATTTTATTATACACATGATAACTCATTATCTTGTAATACAACATTTTAAATTTAGAAAACCAATTCTTTTATAATATTTAATAAATCCATGTGTCCAAAAAGTTTTATTTATGGAACCATATTAATTGTATTTTATTATATTCCATGAGTCATATAATTAGATTTTATTATGAAAAACAAATTTATATAAAGTTAAAATAAAAAGTGAGATTTTAAATAATTTAATTTTCTTGTCGTATATATATAGATAATCAAACCATATAAGGTTAATTTCATAATATCTCTTTAAATCGTGTTAAATTATAAATTTTGATTATATGATAATTTGCATAAATCTAATTAAAAATTGTTATGCATAATATTTCTTCCATCGAGTATGCAAAGTAAATATGTATTTATTCTATTATTTTGTTTAATTTGATATTATGCATAAATATTAATAGTACAAATATAGTTAAGAAATATAAAAATAAACAAATAGAGTCACATGTTTTGTTACCTATTATAAAATATTTCCATAGACAAGTGTCAATTGTAGAGCAATCTGTATCAATATAAAATTGTTGCAATCTGTATATTAGTAAAAATCTTTTTTAAATTGCTTAATAAGTTATACTAATTGAGTAAAATTCCTAATTAAGATAAATCTCTATTTTTTTAAGGGTATTTAAATGTATAATTAATGTAAAATTTTTAATTAATTTAATATTTTTTTCTCTTGAGGAAAAATAATGCATCAAAATAACCAATAATTGTAATGATTTAATGTATTAAAAACAAATAGATAAAGATTAATAAATAAAAAAAACAAATAAAGAAAGAATAAAAATGGGGTTCGTACGCCACAAAAATGGTCTAGCATCTATAAACTGTAGTAGAACCTAACGGCCTCTTATCTGCTCACCGTATATATTTATCTGCTCAACCGTTATATATTAATATATATATATATATATATATATATATTTATTTTATGTAGGGAATAAAGTCCCTTTTCTGGGAGAAGCTTAAGCCAAACAAGGTATATATATATATTTATGTAGGGATAAAGTCCCCTTTTCTGGAGAGAAAGCTTAAGCCAAACAAGCAACAATGGCAAGCTGTACCACACCATCTTCCCTCATGCTAACATACGCCACCTCCACGACACACCCACAAGACCTGAACCCTTCTCTCGTTTCCTTCAAGCCCAAACCTTTCTCTCTCCATCGGTTCGCTTTGGGTTCCAATGGGGAAAGAAAATCAGGCAAATGGGTTAATTTGAATACACTAAAAGAGGGAAAGTTTGTATCTTGCAGTGTGGTTGTGGCTGCTGCTTTGGCTGCGGAGACTGAAGTGGCTGAGGTCTCTGAGGACGTAGACGAGAGAGAGGGAGGTGATGTGGTTATTGCAACAGTTCCTCCTCCTAAGCCTAAGAAAGGAAAGGCTTTATTGCCTTTGAAGAGAGACAGGGTAAGATTGTGGTGTTGAATTCTATAATTCTTGAAGTTTGGGATTTCAGGATGATTTGATTGTTTGATTTTAGTTGGTTCATTTTATTTTGGGTTTTATTTCATTTGATTTTTTTTTTTTAATCTTTTGCTGTTGATGTTTTTATTAGTAAATTCTGAGCTTGTGTTATTATTGAATAAGGAGGCTATAGACTTGAATAGTGCCTTAGGATGGAGACAGCAAATGTATGTTACTAATATTATTGTCATTGTTGGGTTTATATGCAAAGAAGATTTTGCTTGGATAATTTTGAATTCATTCTTTTAGAATTTGGTGTAAAAAATTATTCTTTAAATTGTCTTTAGTTGGAATTGTTAATATGTGTGGTTCTACTTTATCATTGACATAGCTGAAGGCAGTTTCTGGATCTCCTAAATCTGTCAATACATGAATTTTTTTTCTTTCCTTTTAGTGGAGAGTTACGGCAGGGAGCACAGGACGGTAGAAATTGACTTTTGGGTTCACCAGATGATTCTTTAATTTTTGTATATTTTTTTGGGTTGTTATAGTAGGGAGCAGAGGATGCTCAAGGAATAGATGGGAGATTGGGTCATTATTTTGTTCATTACTTTTTATAGTTATGGATTGTTAACACTATCTTCATAGCGTCATTTTTGCCTTTTTGAAGATTATTACATGGTATCAACTTTCAAGAATTTAGCTCATTTTTGTTGGAAATGCCAGACTAGGTCCAAGAGATTCTTGGAAATTCAAAAGCTGAGGGAAAACAAGCAAGAATATGACATAAAGACAGCAATATCTTTGCTGAAGCAAATGGCAAACTCAAGATTTGTTGAAACAGCTGAAGCTCATTTCCGTCTTAACATTGATCCCAAATATAATGATCAACAACTGCGGGCAACTGTGAGTTCTTACTTGGACAAGTTATATGAAAAATGCATTCACAACCTAAGCATATGTATATTGACATTTAGTTTCCTTTATGCATAGGTAAATTTGCCTAAAGGAACTGGACAAACCGTGAAAGTGGCAGTGCTTACGCAAGGTAGCTATTCTACTCAATTTGCTAACTTGTACCATTTTTAAGTGAGGTGTGCTTGAGAAGTATCTGCACCATTCTATTACTTTCAAGTTCGTGTCTTATTTATCTGTGGAAAAACATAGCTTTCAATGAGAACATATTTGACAAAGGATAAGAACCTAGTTAGTTGTTATGTAATATTGCTAGGGATTTGTTGAATTGTTAAACTCCCAAAATTAACATAGCAGTGCCTTGCTAGAGATTTTAGTAGTATGATTCGTAGTTGTCCCATTCAAGTTCAGTATAGGATGAATTCTATACCAATGAAGCTGGGAAAGGTTTTGAAAACAATTTTATCTTAATAACTGTTCCACCTTTGGTTGAGAGTGGCAAAACTTTTTATCTTATTGAACTTTGAGCATAAAGAACCGTTTAGCTTAGAAGTTAAGCTTGCAAGTGAGGGCCTAAAAATAGTTATTATCTTCAACAAACTCTCATATTCTCATGTAAAAGCCACTGGGCTTGAAGCATGGTCAATCACAGATCCATTGACCTTGTGATGACATTTTATGGGGACAACTTTTTTTTCTCCCTCTAACAAGCTAAAGGATCTACTACGATGAATCCAGTAGATGTAACCAACTGGATAAAATTAGTAGTGGAAATTTTGGTGATAAATTTACAAGATTCAAACATAAAACATGTCTTGTTTCAGAATAGTTTTGTCATCCTCATGCATATTTAGTTCAGTTGTTGTTACTCTTCATTGGCGGAAAAATTAAGGTTTGGTATTGACTTTTATTAGAAAAATGGTGAAATAGTTGGATTATTTCTTCTTTCCATTAGAAGTGATGTTGTTATTTTGTTGATAGTTAAGAATATCAACTCACCTGAGAGGTAATTTATGTCACATGTTTATCATGCACCACACATTTGCTACCTTTTTCTGTGAAATATTTCCCTGACTAGTTCAGGGTTGTTCTTTAGCTCAGCTGAGCAGAGTTTCAGATAAATATTGGTGCCATCTCTTTGCTAAGTTTGGTGTTTAGACTCCCCCAAATGAATTTGGAAACTTTATAGAAGTTGCTTGAACGAGGATAAATTTAATTGGGAAGACAATATGTAGACTTTCTAATTGGTCTTTTCTTCTGATCCTTTAAAAGTAAAGGTGCGGGATGATTGCACTTATTGACATTGTCCTACACATTTTTATCCTTGTTCTTTGCATTCATAACAAGAAATTAAATATTTGCAGGTGAGAAGTTCGATGAAGCCAAAAATGCAGGAGCAGATTTGGTTGGTGGGGAGGACTTGATAGAACAAATAAAAGGAGGATTCATGGAATTTGACAAATTAATTGCATCTCCAGACATGATGCCTAAGGTGTTTGGTCTGCTTATCTAATTGTTGTTTAAGCACATATATATCTTAATGATCTTAAGATATAATCTTTATTCTTGTCAACTTTTTAGTTAACATTAAATTTGAAAATCTAATCACTTATAATTTATGTTTATGAGGGCTGGGCTTCACATTATTGGAGAAAATAAATTTATTAGCTGCTATGAAGAATTTTGTAGTCTGGATGATGCTTTCTTAAACTCAAATCTACATTACTATACTGTGCCCTTCTGCTTTTGTAAGATTAATTCCTATGACACAATGCTGAAGGCAAGATATACATTTTTTTTAAATCTTTGAGACTAGAGTGCGTGGTTAATTAAGCATGTAACCTTTTTCTCTTAAAAATTGATTAAAATTTCTAGACGCATTATTAGTATTTATGCTAATCAGTTCTCTAGTTGCAAGGCTGGTTATTTAATCCTAATTTAGTTAAATCTAATTTGACTGCTTCCCCTTAGGTTTCATGCGTGATTTGGTTAAATGGAGAAAGAGTCTGTTTTGATTGTATCAATTGCATTTAGATTGGTTTATTCATTCACTTCTCATTAGTTAGAATTAGCTACCTTACTGTGTAATTAACATTATGAAAATATCTTTCTGATTCTAGAAAAATTTTGACTTATGCTGTTTGTTTATTATCTATGATTTGTTGTCTGTTCGCTTGGGAATTCTTCTTTTCAGGGATTATATCTATTCTATTAGCATTATTAATGTCTCTTAACCCCTCATCAGGTTGCTGTCCTTGGTAAGATTCTGGGACCAAGGGGACTCATGCCGAATCCAAAAGCTGGTACAGTTACGACTAATATACCTCAGGTATAATTTACTTTTTCCTTGTTTTGCCCCTATATTGTATATATTATTTTGATTATCAACTGGAATTCTTATTCCACAGCCCACATTTGCATATCTCAAGGCCTACCTTTATGTAATATATGGTTGCATTTTCAATAGTAAGATGTAAATGGAATCATGAAATCAGATGGAAGAACAGAGAGTTCACTTCATTGCACAATTAACTAGCAATTGCAAGTGGCTAAGATTTGCCAAGTACTTGAAAAAAATGACCATATATTGTGGTATTCTTTTTGCTGTGGTGAGGCAAAAGGACCAGACAAAAACCAATTAGACAAGTAGATTAGAGATTAAAGTTTTAATGTATCTGCAATAATGAGAAGGGTTGTTTCCTTTTTTTTTTTTTTTTTTTTTTTTTTTTTTTGGTTTTAACCATCCGGTATCTAAAGTCCATTAGCCTGACTAATTCGGGTTCCAAGCTGGGGCAGCTCCCCGGGGTCGGGGTGGGGGGTGGGGGTTGGGTGTGCGCATCTTTTTTTTTTTTTTTTTTTTTTTTTTTTGGTTTTAACCATCCGGTATCTAAAGTCCATTAGCCTGACTAATTCGGGTTCCAAGCTGGGCAGCTCCCCGGGGTCGGGGTGGGGGGTGGGGGGTTGGGGTGTGCGCTCCCTCCTGAGTGTTTAAAGGGATTATATTTCCAGAACTCAGAACTCTATGATAAGGGTTATTTCTAGTTAACGGTTTGAATCACTATTATGACACAACTTTGCTCTTAATTTATTTCAGGCAATAGCAGAGTTCAAAAAGGGAAAAGTTGAATATAGAGCAGACAAAACCGGAATTGTTCATATTCCTTTTGGAAAAGCTGACTTCTCAGAAGATGACCTCCTGGAAAACTTACTTGCTACAATAGTATGATATGAACTTGCACTTCCTTATTGTTTGACATGTCTTGTAGTTGAGTATATAGACATTAATTTATCATCTGTTATTCTCCCAGAAATCGATAGAAGCAAACAAGCCATCAGGAGCAAAAGGAGTTTATTGGAAAAGCGCACATATATGCTCATCTATGGGGCCTTCAATTCGGTTGAATACAAGGGACATGCTTGATTACAAGCCCCCATCCGACGTTTGAATAACAAATAACATATGTAAATTATGTCTTAAGATAGTGTTATCTGTACCGGCGCTTCGTGTAGATTTTGAAACCGATATTTTATTTTTTAATCTAGTTGATTATATAAACACATGTTTCATTTAACAAAAAATAAAATAAAAAATATATATAATAAGTAAAAACATGGGTAAGAGATGCACATGTAATTAGTAATTATAACAAAAAATGCTATATGTAATCTTTTCTTATCAAAGGAAATTTGCATTCTTTTCACATGTATGATGTCTAATTTTTTCCTTTACGATAACTATATATTCCTGCAGAGATAAAAAAAATAAACTTAAATCTTTAATTACTATATATATATATATAAGAAAATAAAAAATTTGAAAACATTTTTATTTCATTCCCAATTCAATTGTGATAGATCTTTAATGACATTCTATTCAAATTACACTTACAAGATCACATAACATAAATGAGTAGATAAAAAGTAAAGATTTAATATCAATATCAAATCTAACTTCAAATTTATTTATTGTTATAATATTTTATTAATATATTGATAATTAGAAAACTCTAAAAAAATTAAAATTGGGACATTGCTCCTAATCTCCACCTAAGCATTATTGAGTAATCCACTTCTGCTAGAAAGAGATTTCATTTCATTTGCAAATAAATATGAGAATTAAATATACTACATTTACACAAGTTAATAAACCTAAGTTATCTTTTAATGTTGGTTCCTGGAGAAGTGAGCCTCAGCAAAAAGAATACATAACTACATTTTCAGGGATCATCTATACATAGGAACAAAAAGGATTGACAAAAAAAGGTACAGCAAAATTTACATGCTTTTCACAAAACCAGCTGATGTGAGAAAGACCACAGCTTGGTTTCAATCTCCTGATGACAGGGCCCTGGATTGTTTTCAATCAAGGATCCCATCATGGTATCTTCACTAGCAATTGTTATTTGGAGGCCTGCTTCCGCCCACCAGCCCGGCAACAGCTCTCCAACATTCTCCACTACTCCACACTGGATTACACAAAAAAATAACATTTGCAGTTCAAATGGTAATATATTACAAGATTTATGTTAATTGGAGCTATTCTAGCTTATAACTAGCATCTAACCTTTAGCAGGTTGATCAATCCAAGGCCCATTCATTATATTCAAAATGCTACATGCTTCACTGTATTCCAAATCAGGCAGCAACTTGGGTGTGAGTAGGAAACACCTATCCATATTGGTCAAGCAAACATGCAAGTTAATATTTGCATTTTGCAGCATCAGACATGGAAAATATAAAACTGATGTTCATTAATTGCAAGAATTTGAAAATAATTATATGCACAGATGACATGATAGTAATACTAATCACCCAATCATCAAGAAAATTGCCCCTAGGATGGTGGATAAGGAGTGCAAAAAGGTTGCTGGTTATATTGATAAACAAAAGAAGGTCCATCCTGTTATTACTTCATTCATTTTTTGGGCAGGAGTCATATAACTGCCCTTGATGTTTTGATCTAGCAGCAACTATCAGACTGAATGAACAGTCAAGATATCATGCCTATGCCTATGCCTATGCCTATGCACTAGAAACGCATGCATGCTATCTGTTGATAGTGATTGCTTGCTGTTACTAGTATTTGCGGTTGCTAATTTCTCTTTGTTGCTTAATTTTGCTTCTTTAACCAATACATATAGAAGCCCTAACTGTTAACTAAATATCCACACATTCTAGCTTTCTAATAGACACAAAATCTAGTCTCAATACCCAGCCAGCAGTTTTGTCCCTTGTCACTTTCTGTCATAACAAGCATATGCAACTAAAAGAAGATGCATGACATCTGAATACAGTTATGCATATATTTGTTCTTACTGTGGAGTATTAGGCTGACTGGCAGCTCTCACTAATTGCTGAAACATCTTTCTTTCATTTATAGGGTCCATTCCTGTCAAAAGAAGAAAGAGGAAGATCATGAAGATTTATTCACTGCAGATTATCCAAGTAGTGATCGAGTGGTAAGAATCTAACCTTGATTAATCTCATCAACTACCCTAAATGGGCAGTTTGTGAGGTCTTGAAGAGAAACAAGATAAAGAATAGTTGAAACAGAACGCTCCTGCAACCAGGAATTTTAAACAGCATAAGATACTACTGAGATAGTAGCAATCTGAATAGAAGAATTTGATTTGATGCAATACCCCTCCAGATTGATGATGAGCACTTAGTACTTGAAGCTGTCCTGCTTGCCTGAAGGTCGTATACATGAAATCAGCAAGAACATGAACCAAAGTCATCATAATCATAGTTTGGAACCATAAATTTGAACCTTCTCACTTATAAAAATCAAATGCAACAGAATCCAACTTAGGACTCATGAAACTTTCAACCTCATCTGGGATTAGCAAACAAGTGCAGAGCTACACTCAATCTTTTGAAAAGTGTTGCCAAAGTCATCATAACCATAGTTTGGAAGCATAAATTTGAATCTTCTCATTTATAAAAATAACATGCAACAGAATCCAACTTAGGACTCGTGAAGCTTTCAACCTTATCTGGGATTAACAAACACCCAATCTTTTTAAAGATTAATCAAGTGTGGATGGTGAGATAATAATGGTGCAGTGCAAATAGATGTATCAAAATTCAAGAAGTCAATATTCAGCATTTGGCGTTTCAATTTTTAGAAATCAGCTCAAAAAGTAATTGTCTTCTTTAAACTGAAACTTAATAGCCATACCAAACAAGATTTGCCTAAATAAAAAGCAGATTTAGAAGTGCAGTCACCTGAACTTCACTTTTATAAGTATTCCAAACTGATCGAACTCCTTCTCATGCTCATCTGAAAATAATTAACAAATCAAATGAGCTAGTGGTACAAACTGTTTCCTGGTTCACAGGACATTTGTGAGGATCAGAAGCAAACAACCTCCCCCTTGCAGTGCAAGGAGGTTGTTCCATGGTTGGAATGAAGTCACCAACGGCAACCTTATTGTTGAGCTAAAATTCACCTTCTTAATTTCTCAAAAAATAAAAAATAAGAAATAAAAAATAATAGGTAAGAACTTGGACATGAGGTAATAACAGTTCATAATAACTCATCTACCATAAATGGTGATTAAAACGCCATAATAGTTACCCAATGAAACTTCTCCCGCAACAGCCATCTCCTGGAAGTTGCGACTGAAGGTCTCATTTATCCTTGCAACAAGGTTTCTTAATGTTGGAAGCCAACTTTCCTGCATGTTATTCAAAAGGATAGTGTCGGAGAAATAAGGATAATCCAAGACAATAATCTGTACTGGAGAAGCAATGACAAGGATAATCCAAACAGAAAATATTGTTTTCGCCGTGACCAATTGACCAGTATGTGGTGTAAGTTTGAATACTTTATTGCTATGATAAGGTTGATATTGGTTAATATCAAATATTGTCTGTGGTAACCAGGGGCAAAACTTGGACAAGGAGGTGCAAGCTACTGAATGAATGTATCAAAGGATGCAAACGGTTGAAGAAATAGTGGAAGATCCTATAGGTCCTGGGACCAATCCATTAGTCAAATTTCTTTTAATCAAAGAGAATGCGGGCAATTATTCCCCCCTTCCACAAAACATCTCTTCAGCATTGCTGGTAACTGGGTTTATATTAGCTCAAGCTTCTTGCAACTATCTAGTTTTTCCAACCAACGGCTTCTGGTAAGTTTATTTGCCAAAATATGCTCTCCAAGTTCCTCTAATCCAACCAAAACAATAGATGTATCCATAAATATGCAAATCCAGTCCCCTACAGATAAACCTCAATTGATACAATAACTGCTTGCCAAAATAAACTATCAAACCATAGAACTCGCAGTAAAATTTCGGAATCCAACTTTACCAAGAAATTAATACACTAGCCTTTAAAGGGCTTGTTTTGAAGCTTGAAATTTGATGCTCATCCACAGATATAAATTAATTTATCTTAATTTCATCTAAGAAATTAACCAAACTAGAAAGCACCATTTATATGTTCACAAATCACAGTTCACCAAAATGACAATAGCTATGTATAATCATCAGGCAAGCAAGGACGCAACTAAACTCCAGTTACCTTCAAGGCGTCTATTTCAGTTAAACACTTTTTTACTTCATCTTTATCTGCTTCCAACTTTTTGGCAATAGAGTCAATCTGCAATGCATTGCAACAAGATAATGTAGATTATGCATTACAACAGTAGCCAGAACTAGAACTAACATTTAAGAGGAGAAAAATGAGGATTGCAAAATTACCTTCTTCTGACGGTGTTCATATTCTTCCATTACATTATGGTTGAGGAAAAGAATGGAATTGGCTTGAGATACGTTGTCTTGAATAGCAGCTTCCAATTCCTCAATTGTTGTAGGCATCTGCACATAAGCATAAAAGATATGACACCATAAAGCATCAAGTAAGAATAGTGTATATATGAATGGGATAGCCGATGTGACCATGTTGCCATGCAATTTTTTCACGCACAAGATCAGTATTTTAACCAAAATGAGACTTCCAACTCTAAAGACTAGAGGTTCAACTAAATATAGATTGACAATCTTCCAAAAATAGGTACCAAATAATTATATCATTTAAACATTTCCCTTGAAAACAATTGAGTATATAACTTTCAGAAATGCAGAATGCACATTATTAATGGCTTACAATAAGCAGGGAAAAAACTTTATTTATGTACGATAGAAAAATTCTGGAAACCTATCCGTTAGAATACTGCCAGTTAAGGGTGCCATTCTTCAGCCCCGGGTCCAGGCTGCCAGTTCAGGTTCGCTCCATCCCATGAACTGGAGCTAAAATGTAGCCATTCCAGTTCAGGACTGTTCCTTGTAGATTCCACAGTTAAATTTTTTCAAATTAAATGTTTTTTTTATTATTAATATTGATTTATAATAATTTGATTTCATCAACTGTACTTTTATTTTATAAGGGAAAAATAAAATTGGGTTGAACATGACAGTGATACTTTAAAAGGGTCAAAAACTCAGAATCAGTTCAGTTCAATTGTTCCAGGCTGGTTTGACAGACCATTGAAGCAGTACCAGAATGGACCTAGCCAATTGCAGTCCAGTTACAAACCATGAGTTCACAATGCTGGCAGGTCTTCTGCTGGTTCAGAAGCAGCCCCTAACCACTCCTGCTAGCAAGCTTCCATGAGTTACCACATTTAGCTGCTTAAGATCCAGTTGGACAATTTTAAGCATCATGATGAGAAATGATTGTTCAAGGTAAGGCCCTATGCTGGGATATCATCTCCATCAACAGGAGATACAGCTCCATTGACCTAATTACTGTCATGGAACTACGAAATCTAAATATATCATTCAGTGTCTAATAATGGGCCCTGTTACTTTGAAATTATGATATACAAGAACTAAGACATGAATATTCTCTAAAATTCAGTATTCACCCTCAACGATGATAATATATATATAGGGATATCATCTCCATCAACAGGAGATACAGCTCCATGACCTAATTAACTGTCAGGAACTACGAAATCTAAATATATCATTCAGTTGTCTAATAATGAGGCCCTGTTACTTTGAAAATTATGATATACAAGAACTAAGACATGAATATTCTCTAAGAATTCAGTTATTCACCCCTCAACGCATGATAATATATATATTATATATAATATATATATATATATATAATATTATATATATAATATATTTGGCCTTTTGAGGGCAGAGACGTTCCCAGAAAATATATATATATTTGGCCTTTTTGAGGGCAGAGACGTTCCCAGAAAACAAAGAAAACTAAATATGATGCAAGGGAAGCAGACCACTCCCATATATTGCAAGCAAACAGATGATTAAGGGTGGGAAAGATTATATGGGTGTCACTTGGGGTAAATAGAAAAGGGGACGTTAATTTTAAAACTGACATTATGTTTGATATTCAATCCTGAAGAAAGGGATGAACTCAAACTAATCCAAAATTTTCAAGTTTGAAGTTTTAACTTCAAGTCAGAGCATAAACAAACCTCAAGAAATGCCTTTTCAAGTTCCGGAGTGATAACAGAAATTGATTCCGCATGTCTCTTGGCAACTGAGAGTCGCTGTCGATGTTCCTCTACCTCTTTCTTGCCTGAAAAGTTCAAGATAGAATAAATGCTACTGCATTCCATGTTCATAGTTGAAACTAAGAATGCATGAAGAATGCAAGGAGGAGAGAGTGCCTAAAAAACACATGGGAATAAGAACTCAATAAGTTGACTTACAATTCTCAACATGAAGAGACACTTGTTGAGCAAACTTTTCATGCTGCTTCAGATTGATTTCTAGTTCTCTAATCTAAGAAGATGTGCAACAAGAAAATATCAGAAGCAAAGCTTGGAAACTTCTAAGAGCTGTCATATGCAAATGTCAACTACCATACAAAAAAGAAGACTGAACACAACCTGCTACCATTCATTGATAAATAGTAAAATTACTGTTCTACCACCAGACCCTTTTGTCAAAATATTATAAGTCTACCATGGCCCTTTTTTTATAAATAAAAGATCTGCTATTACATATTGCTACTAAGTTTTCAAGTTTCCATTTGAACTCTTAGCTTCTTAGCTTTCTCTAATGCCCTTAAATAAAGCATATCATAATAATTGTTTTACAAGTTCATCATTGACTTTCACATTGATAACCATGATCTTAGGGAGTAAGAAAATAAAGCAAAATAATCCATTTTCTACTTTCAATTTCCATTCTACCATATTCTAAATCAACTAATATATCAATATGCTTACTTCTATCACTTGAATGTTAAAAGTTATAGTTTATTTATTAGTCATTATAGTTAGTTAGCAAACTCTACACCTACATAAAATGTGCAGCTCATTGCTGTTCAAAAATTAATGGTGAATTTATGCTAGTGCTCTCATACCATTTTGAGCCAAAGAAAACAAGATTCAATGTTTATCCTATGCCATTAGACATGCACATTCCTATCATATTTAGGTATATTTATTTTATTTTTGACAAACAACATCAATTTAGTTATTTTATTTATAAATTAAAGATTATTACAAAACAACATAAAACTATTCCAGTGTCAGCTTTAAACTTATTCTCAAAATTTGATGGTAGCCTCAGTGCAAATAAGTAATGCGCCTCAGAATGCAAATAACTTATGCATTATGAAGTTCAAATTACAATCATACACCAGCATTAACCAAAATTACCTTGGCATCGAATTCAATGGAGCCCATGTGTTTTTCAGCAAGACTCCATTTATGACTAACAGCCTCAACAAGTAAATTCTGTCGAAAAAAAAATGTGTGATAAAAATAATAACAGAACTAGAGTCAAAGTTAAAATGCCGCCACTATGTCACAAATTCACGCTAACATAAAATTGACAAGATGACCATTTTGCACAATAATCACAATCTGAAACTAACTTCACCTTAATAGCAATTGCACATTGTAGCCACTGAATCTTAATATTTGCAGCTTGATCAATAAGCCTTGCTATGCTAGCACCCACGTCATCCTCCTTTTCCAATGACTCAAGTTTCCTTCTCCTTTGATCTAAAACAAAGGAATCATTATTCATTAGCCATTCCAAATAAATTCATTCTAGGGAGCATTAAGCTAAATTTTTTGCACTTACTGACACGATTCTTCATTTCATTCTGTTTTCTCTTTTCATTTTGTGCAGTTCTGTGAATCTCCTCCTACAGATTATATCATAAAAGGATATTTCCTATGTCAGATTAGCTGGAAAAGTAAGTGTCTGGCTGACAACAATAAGTTACACACATCCACATTATAAAAGTTCATTGTACACATTGCATATGCACACATGCAACATTAAGTCATACTGAGGCATCATTACATAGTATAACAATGCATGTTAGAGGCAGTTCAAACTGAACCACCGAACCAATGCAAACCGAATAAAACATATTTTTATATAGGGAACTCAAACCAAAATAGATCATTTTGATTGGTTCAATTTTTCAGTTTTGAATTAATTTTTAGGTTCTCGGTTTTACATAATAAAAACTAAACCAAACCAAATGTAAAAAATTTATGCATTTTCTATAAAAACTGAAACCTTATTTCAGTTTTCGGTTTGACCCATATTATTCCACCTCCAAAGAATAATATTGCATTTTTTCTGCATACCCGTTGTTTTTGAAGTTCAGCTTCTTCATTCTCTAAGTGTCTTTGCTCCATCTGTATCAACTTAAAACTTTCCTCTAACGTAGTAACAGATTCTTCTAGCTCCGCTTTCCTGCACTTCAGCTTTTCAATTTCTCCAGTATCTGAATCTAATATTCATTGAAATAAAATAAAATAGGTCATTTTGCAGTAATATATAATTCACAGAGTAAATACTATGTTGATTTAGATAAAAATTCAAAAGCACATACTACACAGCAGAAGACGTGAATGACCAACTGGTTCAACAATAGCAGATACATGACCACCATATCTAGAAACAGACCATCGATAGTGACTTTCTGGAGTCCATAAATCAGAAATGTCTAACTTTGGTGCGTCATCAGCCTTCTGATCAGTTTCCTTTGACCCAACATACTGATGGAAATAAATTTAAGTAAGAACTATGTATCGAGAGGAAAAACAAAAAGCCAATATTATTGAGCTCCATGGTTAAAAGATATATGTAACTTCCCAAGCATGTATAGGTTTTACAAACTGAAAAACAAAAAAAATACAACAAAATTAGTTCAGAAGCATACTGATCTGTCCAGACTAAACTGGCTGATCAAGACCTCCTTGACAGCTTCAGGAGCATCAAAAACTTGGTCAAGACGACTGTGAATGCCAAGCTCATGCATCTGATAAAAAAATGACAAGCAAATCACAATAAGATTATCTGACTTGTTCAATTCATTCCAACTTCGGACAGAGGACTGTAGGTACCTCCTTGGAAATATGAAAGGGCTCCTTAGGACGGTGTTCATCCCTCACATAGTTTAAAATTGGAACATCAAATGACTTCAGGTTTTTGACCAAAAAATCTCGATCACTGGGATCCTGGGTTATGAAAGACTGCCAAACATGCAAAATAAGAAAAAAACGACATGAATAAAATATTAGTGGGCTTGTGCTTCAACGGCTCTTAGAAATGTTTTCGAGAGTTATCCGATTGAACAGAAAAGTAACTATGACAAGACCTTATGATGTTAAACAACAAAATAGACATCATTAAAGTAACAGTGGGACATTGCCGTGATAAAAGATAGACATGTTTGCAAAGTGAAACGAATTAATATGCAGAAGACTTCAAGAACATGACCGTTTGATGTTAAGCACAACAAAATTTAAATGAAAAAAAAAAAGAAGGAAGATAATTGTTAAATTACCTTCCATATGTAATATGCAACATGGCCTTCTAAGTAGTCAGCATGCACCCGATCCGGTACATTAACCTTATTCCACAGCCAAACAAAATTAAGAAACAGATAAAGTGAAAAATCATTAAGGTGCAGTCAAAATTTCTACATGTACCTCAAGCAGCACAGGACCATAGACCTCACTCTTCAACTCATGTAGATGTTGTTGCAACCACTGATAAGCATCAAATATCTTTTCAGCCCCGGAATTTCTCAATGCCTGTAAAAGTTTATTTTTCTTATTCTCCATATCCTTTAACCTGCATAAGGGATTATTTTAACTACATTCAATTTTCCATAAAAGGATATGGAATATTTGGATCCCTAACTTGCACGCACTTATCTATGCATTGTCTCAGTGCCATTTTCTTTTGATTTAGAAGTTTCTCTGTCTCTGACTTCTGGGTCCTCTTTTCATTTGCGGAAAGGTGAAGGTCCAATATTTGAGCAGATAGGTTGTCCTGGAAATTTAAACAAACATGATGACCAGTTTTATTATTGCAATATATTGTAACAAGTCACAACCTTACAAGAACTAAACAGGCACAAGAAAGTTGAGTTCTATTTATATTACAGAGAGGGTTAATTAACGATTTAGTCCCTAAGATTTGCCTAATTAATAAGTCAGTACCTCTACTTTTAAAAATGAATTAACTCATTATTGTAATTTGATACTACCAACTACTTGGTCTTTTTGTTAAATTTTCCATTTTTCAAAGCAAACAAGTAAGCCAGAGGTATAAAAAAATTTTGAGATCGTAACTATTTTAATTCTCAAAGTTTGATAAATTTACTAATCAAGACTTGTAGACAAACTCAAGCACTAAATAGTAATCCACCATTTAAATTAACGGCTTAACTAAAGGGACCAAACAGTTGACAAAATGAAACATGAGAGATTTTTTAATTCAAGTTTCAAAATAGAGTCCTGAATTCTGAATTTCATTAAACCTCAGGGACTAAAGAGTAATTGACCTAGTAATATGTGAAATTCTTTGTTTGCCAAAGTGTGGTACAAAATTACTAACTTCATCCATTGTACACCAAGCACTGCACCACTAGAATAAAATATCAACTTAAGATGGAAATTGTATCTTACAAGTACATCCTTTGGAGGTTCATAAATAGGCAGGGTTTCAAGTTCTATTTCAGCAGCAGCAAGATCCTCTTTAGCTTTTATAATTCTTTGTTGACGGGATTCTTCTTGACTTCTCAAGTCTTCCATTTCACTGTATTTTCCTTGTAGTTGCACCCCCTAAATGCATGTATAAATAATATTAAAAATGATAGAAAATTCAGTTTCTGTCACCAAACAGTAGAATTCCCGAAGGATAAAGTCACACGTTCAACATACCAAACTGTTGTTCTTCTCCTGAAGTTCCATTCGCTGCTTAGCATTATTCCTTATGAGACTGACAGCTTTTTTACATTTAGAATCCAACAAGGATTTTTCCTGCTTTTGTTTTCTGCAATAAATTAATTTCACTAATGCATTAGTGAAAAGACACAATATGGTTAGTTATACTCAATTTAGCTCAAGAAAAGTACCAAATTTGAGTTACTAGCAACTTAAATATTTCCATCATCCTCAGTTTCCCAGTAAAGCATTATCATGACTAGTTCTATTCCGAAGAAGTTGACTCCTTATCTAACTCTTTACCCAGTAAAGGAAAACAATAGTTTTTTTTTTTAGTAGAAGATGGATCTTCAACAACCAATGAAACAACAGTCCTAAAGAGGATAATTTCAACTATCAAGATATTTCTACCTGTTGGAGTATGTGGGTAATCCCACATCGGATAAATACAACTAACTAAAATGGCATATAATGTGAAGGGTGAACCAACCAAAATGACTTGAGCCATTTTGGGTTAAAGGTAAGCCCAACTCATTATAAGCCCAATATTTAAATATATAATTGAATTTGATTTGATTAATTGCTCCTAGGGCCCAGATTCTCAACATGGTATCAGAGCTTGGGACCTGAACCTACATGAGGGAAGTTCCCGTGTTGGGTCGTTCCCTGATGGACCCATGTGTTGGGCCATCGTATGCTTGTCAAGTGGGTTGTCCCACTTGAGGGGGGAGTGTTGGAGTATGTGCGTAATCCCACATCGGATAAATACAACTAACTAAAAAGGGCATATAATGTGAAGGGTGAACCAACCAAAATGGCTTGGGCCATTTTGAGTTAAAGGTAAGCCCAACTCATTATAAGCCCAATATTAAATATATAATTGAATTTAATTTGATTAATTGCTCCTAAGGCCCAGATTCTCAACACTACCAAACCTGCAGACCTCATGCCCATGCAAAGAGCAAGCTTAGTTGGACTTGTAAAAGACAAAAGAAAGAAGGCTAGTGACACCAAGATGAATGTAGAGAAGACTCAAAATTTTGACAATGCCCATCAACTTCGAGATGTGATTACAGCTAGCAAAACTTTTTTCCTTGAGGAAAAATAAAATAAAATAAAAAAGGAAAGGACCAGAAGGAAAGATTTTGTTTCAAGAAAACGACATTTTCTGAATTAATGAAATTAGAGTATATCCCATTTTTTAAATCACAAGAAATATTATGCCCATTAACTAAAATAACAAGACATTAATGTGGAGCATGTTGGACATGTGAATTTTCAACAGGTCAACATATGTAACTCCATGTCAGTATCACGTCTTCTACAGAATATTTCTCAAAAAGAATGTGCATAAAAGTAGTTGAACAACATACTCAATGGGTTCTTGTACATCTTTCAAAGTCTTCACAACTTCATCCAACTTCTTCTTGGCATCATTTTCCTGCTTTTTAGCTTCCATATATTCAGCCTTTTTCATATCATACTTCAGCCATGGCAACTTCTTTTTCATGGACTCAACCTAAAGATGACAGCATAAAGACGTCAGGTAAGTATTACAGAGACAAATGATAATCAACTAATCTTAATGCATACCTTTGCCAGAAGCTCTTCTCTTTGGCGAACACGCTCTACATCCTTTTCAAGTTCAGCATTAAGGGCTTTCAGCTGATCCAGAGTTTCTCCATTCCTCTCAACAGCCTAACACAAAATACATGACATGTTTGAAGAAAAACTTGCATGAAAACTCTTATAACCATTTCCAGGACTGACAAATTTTAGAAACTCACCACTTCAATATTTTTTAGTTCATGGCTTTTCTCAACAAGTGCCCGGTGTTGAATTGGAAGTTGAGGATCACCAACAGCCTTTTCAGTTTCTTCCAGAAGTTGCACAGGAGTTAACTTTGCAAATTCACATACTCTATCTTGTGGTAAGAACTGCATCACGAGGTGAAAACAGACATAAAAGGAAAAGAGAATATTAATAACTGGAGATTAGGATCCTCATCCAAAAATATAAACAAAATACTATTACAATTTTAGGACCTAGTTGTAATGAAACTGAAGAAAGCAGAGAGAAATATGAAGAGAGTGTCTGTGGACAAGCAGAAGAATATTATATAAATTCATAGCAGCAATTATTTCATCAATGATCGCGCATGTGATTCCCAATTAGTTGGTTTTGCGGGCAACTGTAGAGTGGGCCAATTTCTTTCTTTCTTTTTTCCTTTTTTCTAGGTTTTTAAGAACTAGTAATAATAAGTAGATTGTGACAAAATTTTGCACTGAGATCACTCATTTCAGATAACATATTCGGGAAAGAAACATCTATCGGGTAGAAAATTTAATTTCCAATCCAGGAAGCGATTCAATCATCCAACAGCTTCAACAATCAGTAAGTGCCAGGCCATGGACTCAGACTTAATTGCTTCAACAGCAATATCAGCCATTTATGATGAACATAAGTTGCAACATATAGGCATTCTTGAAGAGTTGATGAATAGACCTGTACAAGAATGATACTAAGCGCCAGACAGAATGTCAAACTGCAAGTCCTAAAACTTACTTGAGTCAAATTGTTGATCTGGATGTTGAACCTTTGAGTTATTTCAGCTATCTCTTTCTTAGGTACTACTTTTCCTGAAACAAATGGAGCATGAATACCTCATCAGCCATTAGGAAGAGTAAGAAAAAAGATTTTCTTATTCAATTAAGATCATCCCTTTTATCTGCTAAATAAAGCAACAAAAGCGAGTAGACTATAGGGTTATACATTCCAATGAGCCCTCCACATTTATAGAACCCTAGTCAGAAACATTACCGCCAGAAGGACTGAACCATTAAATCCAATGCTATGACAAGTGCTAAGAATCTAACCATTGTATAACCATTCTGACTTGTTATTTTTATCAATTTTGCGCATGATAGTGATTCGATCATCTTCTGTTTTTCCTCTCAAGGATATATTAATATACCCAGCCTCCTCTCCACGTTTTACATATGCTCCAATACTTGTCGCCCTGCCAAGCAACTGCAGAAATAAAGGCCCCCATCTTCATATATTCTACAAGAACAATTGAATCCTATGATCAATCACACTGATAGGCTTCAACTAACCTGTGGTTCACCGCCAAGACCCAATGCAATGGCACACACAATGGAGCTCTTACCCGACCCATTGGGTCCAATTACGAGGTTCAAGCGTGATCCCGGTTTGCATAACAAGTAATCATAGGTCATAAAGTTGCGAAGCTCCATCTCAATTATGTTTCCAGGCATATAATCATCTTCCCCCCTGAAGGAAATGGCAAAAGTTAACCCTCACTGTCATTGCCAATAAATCATATATATAAACAGGAATGATAAACTGAATCATTGCCAATGATAGAGCACTTGTCTTATTGGAAGTGCCAAAATATTAATCATTTGACATCTGACATCATATCATTTTTTTACAAGTATTTAAGCTCATTCCAATTCCTGAACTGAATTGCCACGCAATCTAAGTATTTAAAACTCAAGTGATTTAGTCTTACAGGAAGAAAATCCAAATCCCTCCTCTTAAATTCACAAAATCAAATGGGACCTAAAAAACAACTAGAAGTCCCTCTCAATTTCAGCCCCTCAACCCTGGCATTTCTTCTACAACTGAACCGACAACATAAAACCGCACACAAACAATCAGCAAGGAAACCAACCCTGAGACATTACAAGCTTATGCATAATGCAATAATACACAAGGAATATAAAATAACACAAACCCCTTCTCAGGAGTTCAATTGAGTTTATATTCTAACTTCCTAAGGTCCCAAATTTCTAAAAGTGAAAATTTTCGAACTTTCTTAATTTCTTGCAATCAATTTAAAAATGCAAAAAATAAAAATTGTATTTTTCACTGACCTAATAATTTTGGCGCGTTTCGAAGTCAATGGAGGTTCGCTAGCAGTTGAAGACCGTTTCATCGTGGCCTTGTCTTCTATTTCCTGGCCAGAATTTTGCGATTTTTGATATATTTCAGTCAAGTCTCTGCGAAACTAGGGTTTCAGGGAGGAGGGGGAAGAAAAGTCTGCGAGCGAAAAAAAATTGGCGCGAAAAAGAAGAAAGACATAAAAATAGGTATTTATATTGGAGACGTGGAAGTGAAGTGACGTGGCAGTAATTGGGAGTGGGACCCGAGGTGGTATTTCATCAACCACGTGCAAGCAAGAGTGAAAAAGAAAATATCTCCATGATTCCTGATTAATTGGCTGCTGAGCTAAATCCTCTGCCTCCCTCCCTTACCCAATCCATCCACTACATTCCCACTTTTTTAATGGCCATTACAGTAACTGCCATAACCTCATCTTCTCCAACAATCTTTTTAACCCTTTCATCGTTGAAGAATCAATCCCAATCGACCTCCTCTTCTTTCAGTAAGTTTGGCGTAAGTTTAGTCTCCAATGAAGCTACTCCTCTTACCTATATCGCAGCAGCAGCCGAGGCAGTAGCATTAGCAAGCGCCGCCGTTCAGGCGGCGAGAGAGGCTGTGCAAATTGTTTCTGAAAGTGGAGAGGTAAACGATGAAAGGGAGAGAAATGGGAATGGTGATTTAGTTGCCAGGAGGAAGAATAGAAGGGAACGAGCAGTAGGGTCTGATTTTGTGGCGGTGGAGGAGGAGAAGAATGGTCAAAATGAGACAGCTTTATTTCAGTCTTCAAGTAATGGGTATTTAAGCCCAATTGAGGAGACAGAGTTTTGTCTCTGTCTCAAGGTATGCTTTCCCTACAAAGTCTGCACAGTGATTGCTGCTTTTGTGCTAATCGATGATGGTTTGTACAATAGGTTTCGAGACATAAATTGGGAGAAATGAGTCCATTTTTTAAAAGAATTTGTTGAAATAATTAATGGACATGTCTAAAGTTAGCAGCTTTTTGTAGATTTTGGTTGCTTGAACTTAACCAGGCTTAGATATGGCTGCAAAATGCAATAGTTTGGTTTAGGGTTTATAATTTGTTATGACAAAGCCAATGCATTAAATTTTACTGTCTAAAAGTTAAAATTTCTTGCTAGATCCAAATTTATTCATCTGAAAACGCATAAGTTCTTGCAAATTAACAGGATCAAGCAAGACTAGAAGCAGCAAGAAGAAGAATTGCAGAAACTCAAGAACATGAACCAACTTTAAAGCAGTTGGCTAAGGCCTTAAAGATGAGGAGGAGAAGTGTAGGGAAGATACCGTGTAAAGGAAGAGAATCGCGAAGGAGGATTACTTATTACTATAAGAGACTTGTGGTATCCATTGCCAAAAGTTATCGAGGCAAAGGATTAAGCCTTCAGGACCTTATTCAGGTACTTGAACATATTTTTATTTTCCTTAATATTCTTGCCAATGCTGTCATAATGAGCAAATTGTGTATTTAACAGGAAGGCAGCATCGGTCTTCTTCGAGGTGCAGAAAGATTTGATCCAAGTAGAGGAAACAAGCTATCAACATATGTTTACTGGTGGATCAGAGAAGCAATCATCACATCCATATCTAACAAGTCTAGAATTGTCAGATTACCAGTGAGGACCTTATGTTTCAACTTCAATTCTATTTTAAGTTGGAAGATTCGATTTTGTTAGAATATGCTTCCCTCTTTTTTGCCCTTGTTAGAATATTTTGAAGCAACTTGTTTTCCCCTTTCCAACCTTCCTTTGATAAAGTGTAGGGAGGCATGAGGGAGAAAAAGAAAAAAATTGCAGAAGCTAGAATTGCCTTGGAAAAAAGACTAGGGAGGTTGCCTTCTTATGATGAGATTGCTCAAGCCCTGAATCTTCATATTTCAACAGTGAGGATTGGATTTGAGAGCAACAGATTCCCAGTTTCGTTGGATCGAGCAATGAGTGATCAAGGCGGTATGACTCTGCAGGTACTTCTGTAACTTCTGTCGACCTGAAAAGATCTAAATATCAGTTGATCATGAAACGTTTAATTCACTTCTGGTTGCAGGAGATCCTACCAGGGCCAGACGAAATGATGCCAGAATATATGGTAAAAAGGCAGCTACTGAAGCAAGAATTGGATAAGCTTCTTCAGACACTTAGTGAAAGAGAAGCATATGTACTGAGATTAACCTTTGGATTGAATGGACAGACGCCTCAGTCGTTCGAGGAGATAGGAGGATCTTTGAAGCTGTGCAGAGAGAGGGTTAGACAGATCAATAGTATTGCCTTGTCAAAATTAAGAGAAAGAAGCATATTGGAAAATTTGGAAGTGTACATTGTATAGAATATTCTGCTGTTAAATGTTGATAAATAACCAACCAGGGACAAAAAGCTCTTACCTTTTTTTTTATCATCTTCTTGCAGAATTTTTTTTGTCCGTATAGAAACTATCGAGTAGGATCCAATTTGTATCATACTATCATAGTACATTTGACTAGCTCATGTAATTGAAGCTTTGTTCATACAACTACATTCTGTAACTGCTGGGCTAAATAAACAAAATGGTTTTTCCTAAAATGCTAGATTTGTTAAGTTATAGAACAGCTAGAAAACTGATGAAGAAAGTTCTTATTTTTTATTCTGTTTTATTCATTCCCTTTTTCATACTTGAAGAAGAGATTCGATCAATTTATTAATTTTATTTTTATGAGCCCTACTGTCCATCAAAGCGTTTGTAGTCCAACGGTTAGGATAATTGCCTTCCAAGCAATAGACCCGGGTTCGACTCCGGGCAAACGCAAGTAATGTATATGTTTTTTCAACATTTTCATAATCTATTTTTTTTTTTACAATAAATGAATATATCATCTCAATAATGAAACAAATAATAATGATAATTACATTTTATGGTATTATTACATTACAATCTGTTCTAAATCTAACATCCTCATCCTCACTCTGACTCTGACTTGTGCAGATTGTGAAGGATGTACAAAGAAGCAGATGACAAGAAAATACAAACAGAATAGCTTAATAAATCCGTTCCAGTTGCTATTGTTACCATTTTGCTCCTCTCAAACATCTTCACTAAAAGAATCATAACAATAACATGTCCTACTTTTGTCTTCAACTCATCCAGTGAGCTTATTTTCATCCATTTTGGCCTCTCCTACAAACCCAGAAAATAAAATCTTTCAATATTTTTACCAAACTTGGAAATTTTTGATTAGTTTGAAATGTAAATAATAAAGTTTTCTCTATTTTTCACCTTCAAAGCAAACATTCCAAATAATGAAGAGCCTTTCAGGGCTCGATCAACTTGGGGAGAAACATCAGGAGGCACATTGCTAATAAACAATCCATATAAGCCCATCCCAAAAATTAGCATCACAGTTCCAGCAAGATAAACATCTGCATTAAGCATAGATATGTTAGACTACAAGCTCATTTCTTGAAAATAAATCATGATTATACTGTCATTAACTCGACTGTGTTTGCTGTCAAGTGTCAAGTTATAGATTAATTACTTGCAGGAGTACTGTGTCAAGTTCTGTATATCTATACTTGCATTGGTTGGATCCCACCATATAACTGAGGCTTAATAACCTCAAATTAGCTTCAATACACCATTTCTAGGCAAGAAATTTTGATGACATTTACAAAATAATTGATTTTCAGCTTGGGTCTATGAACTTAACATGAAAAATTCATGTAAATGCCTCTAAATAACATCAAAACTTCTATCAAATTAATTGTTAGAGGAGCTTACCAATAGCTTCAACTAAACGTAGAACCATCTGTCCGGTATGAATTCCCTTAACACAGCTTGACCAATAGACTTTGTATGCATCAAAGATGTAAACACAACCCTGTAAATATCAGAAGAAAGTGGGTATAATTCTGTATTTTTTATTGGTAAAACTGCAATTGATTCCTCTTAAACTTGACCTCTTTGCTCATTCCTGGAACCATTTACTCGCTCAAAAGATGCAAACATTATTAAGTTCTATATCAAGTTTCAGCAAATTCCAATTTTTGCTGACAAAGGCATTTGCATTCAGCTTGAATTGCCTCTAATAGCACTATTTCATTATTATTTTTATTATTGAAGGAGGACTCGAACTTGGGTTTTCAGCACAGTCAGAATGCAATTACTGCTAGTCTCAGCCTACTACGAATGAGCCTAATAGCATTATTCTGATATTGAACGATAGAGCTATTTTCTCCTTTCCGTAAAATATTAAAGCTCTGCGGAACTCTATATAATTATATACATGTAGGCGATATACAAATGGGAATACAAGAGATAAGGCTACTCATAGATGCAGAGTACAAGAAAGTACATTTAAGAAGCACAAGAGGGAACCGGCCAATGAACCTCCTATAGCCAGAAGTGCCAAGAAGCGGAAATCAAAAATTACCTGTCAATAATGAACATGCAAAGAGTACTATTATCAGACTTGATCATGCATAAAAATAGTAAAAAGCACAAGCATTTATGGAGATTTAGAATTAGTGCATCAAATAATATGATGATGGAGAGATTATAGTAGAACTTCAGATCTTGATTGTCTAAAATTAGAAGCACTTGGCCACTCCACGCCGAGTAACCATTCAAATGGATTTTAAATAATAATTAATATATTTTTTAAATTCATTAGTACTCTACTAATCTCTAATCAGGTTGCTAGTCTAAATCCAGTCAAAGTTAAATTAATAACAAAAGAAAAATTTGGGCCCAAAAGCTTGTCCTGTTTCCTGAAGTGTACAGGCAAATACTTTTATCTTACTTATCTTCTGGGCCCAAGTAGTACCAAATTCACAAATTCTTCTCCATCACATATTTGAATCCTACCATCATCTTTTGATATTTTCTATTCCAATAATATAATTGGATCAAAGAACAAATATCAAATGACTTTTTGAGTTTGAGCGAATCAATTCAACTAAATGAAAGAAGAACAATAAAAATGAAGACTTGGAAGTCTAGAACTATAACATTTCATTAAAGATATCAAACATGATTCAAGAAAGTAAATGAACCAATACCCTTTCAATGTTAGATTCAGTGGAGCGAACAAATCGAACAAATGGGTTGTTACCAGTTGGGTTTGCGAGTGCATAATTGAAACTAGAGTCATGGGTTCTTGAGGATTCAACAAAAGTTGTTGATGGAGTCTTGGAAGAATCAAGGGGCCTAGTTGTAACTGGTGCTGCTGCTGATTCAGGAGATGATGGTGATGATGAACTTAAAGTAGCCAAGGGAAAAAGCAACCGCCTTTTGATCTTTATCGGCTGGCGAATTGGGGTTGATATAGAGAGTGGGGAAGTCAAGATTGAAGAAAACAGAGCCATAGTAAAAAACAGAGGGAACAGAGAACTGCAAGAAAGTCTTCTTTCTTAATGGTTTAAAACTCTTTATAGATCTTTAATGGCGGCGGGATGTTGATTTTTTCCATATGCAAATGGGAATGAAGTTAACTGGGATTGAGAGAAGATAGACCGTTCAAAGAAAGATGGGATTTTTTCCCATCTTTTCTTTTACACTGGCCAAAATATTTTATTTGTCAATTTATGTGGTTTGTTTCTTTTGTATGACCAAACAAAAGGGTCACCAATGGAAATAGAGAACCAAAAGAACTTCTGAAAAATGAAAATATCTTACAGATAACACTTTTCTCTGTCTTTCAAAAGTTTTACTTGTTTATTTATTTATTTTACAGTTTTGTTACTTCTTTGTCCATCAACTAAGCTGGGTCCTTCGTTTCTGACTTTATCAATTTCCCACTCAACCATTACCCTTGTCATCTTAATCAGTATTCAGTATTCACCCTACCATCTTTATATATAGCCATCCCCGTTATTAAAATCATCGTGTAGACACTTCAAACCAAGAGGACCAAAACAGCCTCAGGGACCTGAATTCCTTGCAAAAGAGGATCCACCAAAAGTTGTCATTTGATCTGTGCATGGAATTTTGCCTGAAAAATTATTGTTAGACAGATCCAAATATCCCAAAAATGACATTGAAGTCATGCTTTGAGGAATTGGACCTGAAAGATTATTGCCTGAGAGATAAAGAGATGACAACCGATGCAATTCTGATATCCTATGGGGAAAGTGGCCATTGATAATGTTTCTTGACAAATTCAAAACCTCCAAACCAACCAATTTTTTTGTTTCTTCAGGTATCTCGCCATGGAAATTGTTTCCATGTGCTTGTCAAAAGGGCAAGACTCAAGAGTCTTGGTACACTGCTGTTGAAGGCATTTTTTCTTCTTCAAAGTAATGCCAATCAGCAGAACTTCCATAAAGCTAGCAGTAGTGGAACCATTCAAATGTTTTTCTGCTAGGTCTAAAGCTTGTAAGGAACTCAAATTGGGAAGTTTTCCATAAAAGTTATTTGACCTCAAGCTAAGTATTTGAGACGTGGGAAACTTCTCCAGTCCAATGTGGTAAAAATTCCTGTCAACTTGTTCTTTATGAGGTACAAGATTTCCAAACTTGCAAAATTCTGTAATTTACTTGGCCTTAAAGAATGTGCTTATGAGACAACACCTATCAATTCATTCAATAAACACCGCTAGGTGTCGTTTATTTTATTTCTTCATTGGCAACAACTTGTCTTTCAGGACAACTACAAGAACAAGAATTCAGCGCTGAAGTTGAATTTTCCATCTTCTTATTTCTTGTAGAATTGTATGCAGCAAGTTTCGTGAAATTTAATGTTTCTTAATGCTTGACAGCTGATATTTAAGAAGCGCCGCGCGTGCGCACACACATATATATATAATCTGATCGGCTGTTTGATAATTTTTGGTGAGCTAGCTTAATATGTATTCTATTCTTGTTCTTAGTGACACGATAGATCAAGTCTGCACACATCTTGTTCAGTGAATTGTCTCAGCAGCGTTTCAATCTGTTTTAATGAAAAGATTAGACTTTTTCTGAAGGGGAACAGTTGTTTAGTCACAGCTAATATTTCTAAGCATCCCATTGCTGTGCTGACCTCAAAAGATGTCTGTTCATCATAGTACTTTATCCCTTGTAAGAAATCCAAGTGGTTATTTCTTTGAGTTCCATATTCCTTTCGTTTATTTGACCTGCATATTTTAATCTTAAGTTTTACAAGTTGCAACATTATAACGGGCAATAGCTACATGTGTACATATATATATATATATATATATACTTACCGGTGTATTTCTCAATTGACAAACGTGCAGAGAAGCTTCTTGTTTTCTAGTCCAGCGTACAGAGTCAACCAAAGGGAAAGCATTTGCCTACGTGCTTGTTCATCTGTGCCAGGTAAGTACTAAATGAAGAAGCATATTGTTTACTTCCACCTGAAACATCCAAGTCAAGGTCAAGGCCTTATGGATTAGGGCAGTTTCCCTAAAAGATGCCTCTAAATTCTTATACATACTTACCAGAAAGGTGCACCAATAAAATATTTAATAAACAATAATGATTTTGAATATCCAAAGCCATTTGTTACATTTGTTACTATCATAGCGTAAGAAATACTTTTTTTACTTTGAAAACTAAAGAAAGGTACACATCTATCATGTCACTTGACGAATTCAAGCTTGATAAAAGGTTTTAATAAGGGTGGTGATATTTTCATAACAGCTTTTAATAATATCGTAGATGATGAGATCAAGATCTAGCTTTGATGAGATCAATTATTTGTTTTTGTAAATTATTTGGTGGCCTTATTAGTTCCTTAATTTGTACAATAATTGATTTCATCAATGCAAGACTTTGGCTTTATTTGTGAATGAACAAGGTAAATGCCTAGGATTCCTTGCTGTTAACAAAAGCTGCTTTGACAATATCACCACTCTATTTTTAGGTGCAACTATAATAAAATTAAATTCTAATTTAAACTTTATAATTTTAAAAATGACCATTTTACTCGATGCATGATATGAAACATAAATATTTATATGAATTCATCGCGTTCTTTTGTAATTTATAAATCGGATAAAATTTTATCTGTTGAAACACTAAATTGAACTAAAATGAAAGAAAATGAGAAGTCAAAAATCAAATTTATAACTATCCCAATATTCTTGTAGGTGCACATTTAATATATTTTTGCTAGACAAAATTGGCCTATAAATTAAGGCCAAGGCTAATTCCCATCTTCTTCACAGCAACCACAGCCCTCTCAGTTGCTAAGCCTGAAACCATAAACTCTACTGCTTCTTAATCCACTGCCAAGAAATGGCAGAAGGGGTGCTCTTCAACATTGCAGGAGGGGTCCTTCGGAATTTGGTTACTCCTGTAGTCCAAGAAATTGGACTATACTGGGGTGTCAAAGATGAGCTTGTTAAGCTCAGGAATACTGTCAGTGGAATACAGGCTTTGCTTATTGATGCAGACGAGAAACAGGCGCTGAATGAGCAGGTCAGAGATTGGCTTGGAAAGCTGAAAGATGTTGTTTATGACGCAGATGACTTGTTGGATGACTTCTCCACTGAAGCTCTGCAACAACAAGTGATGGCTGGGAATAAAGTGACGAAGGAGGTAAGCCGTTTCTTTTCATCTTCAAACCAGCTCACTTATGGTCTTAAAATGGGTTATAAAATTAAGGCAATAAGAGAGAGACTAGATGCCATTGCAAAAGATAGTCAAAATCTTCAGTTGGGTGTCCGACTTGAAGACAAGGGCTTTAGGAGTAAGTTAAGGGAAGAGACTGATTCGTTTGCACCTACAATTGTAGTTGGAAGGGAAGATGATAAGGCGGCAATCCTAAAACTTCTGTTGACTTCCAATGATGAAGAGAATGTTTCTGTCATCTCCATAGTTGGAATTGGGGGATTAGGGAAGACCACATTAGCTCAACTCATATTCAATAATGAGTTGGTTCAGACACATTTTGACTTGAGGTTATGGGTATGTGTGTCAAATCCTTTTGATGTAAAAGTGATTGTTAAAAAGATTTTAGAGTCTGGAACAGGTGAAAAACCAGATAATCTTGAGTTGAATACATTGAAAGATAGCCTAGGTAAAATTATTAATGGTAAGAAATATCTACTTGTGTTAGATGATATTTGGAGTGAAGATCATGAAAAATGGGATAGATTAAAGAAGTTTTTAAGCATTGGTGCTAGTGGAAGTAAGATAATAGTAACAACCCGTTCCACAAAAGTTGCAGAGCTAGTAAGTACGTCGCAACCATATGTTTTAAATGGTCTATCTAACCTGGAGTCTTGGTCTTTGTTGGTAAAGATTGTGTTCAAGGGCAAAGAACCAAAGAACCCAAGTGTAGTAGAAATTGGTAAGGAGATTGTTGAGAAATGTGTTGGAGTCCCTCTAGCAATAAAGACAATAGGGAGTGTACTGTGCTTTAAAAATCCAGAAACTGAATGGTTGCCTTTCATGAAAAATGAACTTTCAAAAATAGTTCAAAATGAAACTGATATTTTACCGACACTTAAGTTGAGTTATGATCATCTTCCATCAAATTTGAAGCATTGTTTTGCATATTGTAGATTGTTTCCAAAAGATTATAGGATTTGTGTAGAAACATTAATTCATCTTTGGATTGCACAAGGATTTGTTGAGTCTTCAAATTCAAGTCAAAGTCTTGAAGACATTGGGCTTGAATATTTTATGGATTTGTTATGGAGGTCTTTCTTCCAAGAAATAGAAAGGGATGCATTCGGTAGAATACAGACTTGCAAAATGCATGACTTGATGCACGATCTTGCAACCTTGGTGGCTGGGAATGAGAGTATCATGGTAGATTCAAATGTTAAAAGCATTGATGAGAAAACCCGTAATGTGTCAATTGACCTTGGTTCAAGGTCAATAGGGGAAGTTCCTGCCTGCTTTCTTGGGGCAAAACAATTACGAACATTTTTGTTGCGAAGCCAAGAAAGATTGGAGAAGTCAAACCATAAGGTCATTATTTCAAAGTTTAGACGTTTACGTGTGTGTGATCTACATAATGCAGGAATTGAAGAAGTTCCATATTCCATAAAAAAGTTAAAAAATCTAAGGTATCTTGATGTTTCTGGAAATAAAGGAATTGTAACGCTTCCATATTCTATTACTGAGCTGCGAAATTTGCAAGTGTTGAAGCTCTCCAACTGCATGTATCTGAAGGAACTACCAAAGAATATGTGGAAGCTGGTCAATCTTAGGCATCTCTATTGTAAGGGATGTGTGCATTTGACCCATATGCCAATTGGACTCGGGGAATTGACTTCTCTTCAGACCTTATCAATGTTTGTAGTGGCTAAAGATAGTTTAGCGTCTAATCACAATGGTGGTTTGGATGAATTGAAGAGGCTAAACAACTTAAGGGGTCAGCTGGAAATTTCAAATCTGAGATATGTGGAAAATGGCATCTCAAAATTTGATGCTGCTAATTTGAAAGCAAAGCAGAATCTTAGATCACTGACTCTGGATTGGGGTACAGATAATTCTAATGACAACAATGAAAATGGCAATTATGATGAAATGTCATTGCAAAGCCTTGAGCCACACCTAAATCTTAGAGAGATAAAATTGAGGTGCTATGGAGGTTTGAGGTTCCCCAATTGGCTCTCTTCTCTTACAAATCTTGTGAACATTTCCATAGAGGAGAGCAGAAGATGTCAGTACCTTCCTCCATTTTATAAGTTTCCTTTTCTTAAGAGACTAAGGATCTTTGATCTGGCTAACTTGGAGTACGTAGAAAAAACTGAGGGGGAAAATTTCATAGTAGGAAGCTCAACTTTCTTCCCATCCCTAAAGGAGCTCCACCTTTTGGGGTGTCCTAATTTAAAAGGATGGTGGAAAAATGGAAATCACGATAACGATTTAGCCTATTTTCCCTGCCTATCTTCGTTGTCAATCTATAGTTGCCCCAAGCTGACATGGATGCCACCATTTCCATTTCTTGATGAAGAACTAGATTTGAATATTGTCAGTGCAGAAATTTTAGAGCAAACGCTGAAAATGAAGGTGCCAATGACAAGTTCTTCCACTTCTTCATCACTTGTCCATCCTCTTTCCAAATTAAAAAAATTGATGATTATGGATGTTGAAGATCTTGAATCTTTACCAGAAGAGTGGCTGCAGAATCTCACCTCTCTTGAAGAATTGAGCATCTGCGGTGTCCCAATATTAGCTCATCTGGGTTTGAGTTGCCTAGTCTCGTTAAAAGAATTGATACTTCGGGAATGTCTAAGTTTAACATCCCTTCAAGGGATGCATTTCCTTACCTCATTACAATATTTACAACTCTGGACATGTCCGAGCTTAACAACTATTCCCCAGGAAATGTATCAACTGTCTTCTCTGCAAACACTAATTATTGGAGATTGTCCTCACCTGAGTGCAAAATGTGGAAACCAACATCGCGATGATTGGCCTAAAATTGTTCACATCCCAAATATTCGAATCGATTTTCTAGCTATCCAATTGGAGGGCTGCTATGTGTTGGACGACCTGCTAGCTATTCAGTTGGAGGGCTACACTGTGTTGGATGACAAGTGATCTTCTGTGTCTTTTTGTTGTTTCTTTCACTATTTTCCAATTTGTTAGTTTAAATGACAATTTTATGTCTTGTGTTCTGCTGAGGATAGTGAATAATGGGTTTTCAATTTAGTACACGGTTAATGAAGTAAATTTAATTAGTGAAGTTTTTCTGGTTACATAATTAATGAAGTTGTTTTCTTCAAGAAGCCCTTGAATTCTTGCACTTTTTTGCATATTATAGCATTGGATTCAATATATTTCTCTTTATATATAATTTTAAAGTTGAATTGAAATATTAAAGGAAAGATTCAGATGGAAATGGAATTACAAACATGTATAAGGGCCAACTTGAATTTTCTACTTCCACAATACAATAGCCTCAATAGTTAATACCCTGGCGTAGGGTATTTAGCCTTTCGTATTTTGGATAGTATAGCCCAAAAACACACCCACAAGCAAGAAAAAGAATGTCAGATTATCGTCCCCAAGAGGTGCTTAGAGAAATTCTTTCAATATTGCCAGTGAAAGCACTCCTCTAATGCAGGTGCGTTTCAAAAACTTGGTACTCTATAATCACTAGCTCTTCTTTTATAAACCAACACCTGAAGAAAACCTCCATGAAAAAAAAGTGACTTTTTTCTTTTAAGTATAACTCCAGAGGAGTAGAGAAAGAAAATCAGGATTTTATACTATACCCAGATGACGGTTTCCCTGATTACTATGTAGAAGAACTTGATTGCCCATTTAAAGTCACTAATAATTATGTGAATTAGTTGGCAATTGTAATGGGAAAATTTGTTTATTCGATGATGATTTTGGTAACACTGATAGAGCTGCTTTATGGAATCCTAGTGTTAGAAAGATTGTGAAAATTCCTACTCCTAATTTTACTTTCAACTCACATGGAGCCTTTAGACTCTCACTTGGGTTTGGTTTTGATTCCACAACTAATGACTATAAATTGGTGATAGTAATGTATTTGGATGTAGATAGTCGCTTTGATACCATTCCACCATTGGTTGAATCTTAGAGTTTGAGAAATAGGTGTTGGAAAATGGCTGATAATGATCTGAAACATGTCATTGGGCAAGATTCTTTGTCTGCTTTTCTGAATGGAACTTGCCATTGGGTTGCTAATACTCAAGGGAATAGTTTTAATATATGCAATGTGATTGTGTCATTTGCTTTAGACGATGAGGTGTTTGGTGAAATGCCTGTACCAGATTGTTTCGTTGGGGAATGGGTAATTAGTATGACTGTTGCTGTGTTTGATGGATCACTTGTGTTGGTTCCTTTCATGAATTGCCACAGCGGAGAGAGATGTTGGGTTTGGATGATGAAAGAATAGTGTTGCAGAATCTTGGACTAAACTTTTCAATATTGTAAGTTCAGATATAATACATAGATTTGTTGCATTTAGAAACAATAGTAAGGTTCTTTTAGGGAGAAGGGGTGGCCAATTGTATTTCTATGATCCAAAAACTCGTGAAATCGAGTATACTAAGATTAAGGGCAACCCATTGTCCTTTTATTTGGATACTTATGTGGAGACTCTTGTTTTATTGAGTGAAGCAAATGAATTTGCCGTGCAAGAAGCTTCTGATGACGAAGTAAATGGAGTCTCGTCAATTGAGCATTCTTGTTCTTTCAATAGTGCAGATAAGGAGGAATTGGAAAAGCAGAGCATGAACGAGAATAAGAATTTGGGTAGCCTTTTTACACTGAACGAAGCAAAGTGGAATCTTGGTCGATGATATGTCTGTTTCTAGTTTGCACACTGCCATTAAAGAAGCAAATAGAGCATCGAAGGAAGAAACATTGAAAGATTCAATCTTCACAGAATAAACTGAATGGGGTCTCGGCGAGGCATGTTTCTTCTTTGCAGATTGTACAACTAGTAGCATCTCTTATCTTTAATTCTCAACTTTTTACATTTTTAATTCTCTATTTAAGGCTTTTAGTTGCAGAACAAGATTAGCTGAGAATTAAACTTGTCTTTTGATGCTGTAATGATCTTTCAGCACAGTAAAAATCTGTGGTTCTAGCATTAGATTTTATAATCATTGAATGATATTGCTTGGCTTGATAGGAAAGGTGCAAACCTCAGACTTCAACTCTGTCCCAAACTACCACTCAAAAAATTCAAAAGGGTGAAAACTGAAAATTGAGCAAGACTGTTTTATTTCATACCAATGAATATTGACATTGAATGTAAATATGTAATGGTTATTATATTCTTGTCAGCAATTTGGTGAAATAAGCTGCCAAAAGATTAGTTCACTATCTTTGCAACGAGAATGACTTAAACTACAAAAATATTCTCAACAATACGACTTAATTATAAAATCACTTTAAAATGACCTTTGTACTTTGGACACTTCCATTTCGAAACTTATATATATTAATACCCTAATTTTGAACTGGAACCATAAATTGGACTGAAATGATTTTATGATGTGCCCATTACTTGACCTTGGGTTAATTAATCCAAAGAGGCGAAAGTCATCGTTTTGATACAAATTCCCGTAAACCTAAGAAATTAACTTTAACTCATTGGAGGATTATTCTAAAATCCCAAATTGTGTCTGCTTTCAAAATAAAAAAACCATTGCAAACATTTATCTAATCAAAATGGAATCTTTTAAACTTTCTTTCAATGAGATAATGAGAAGAGAATAGACTTGTGCTCAACTGAATTGATGCAGCATCGATAAAGTTATGCAAATCTAGTTCCTGATGCTCAAAATATGAAACTTTCAACCTCTTTCTAGATGAGAAAGAGTTGTTAAATTCTTGAACAAGTGATGAGGAAAAAACTATGGTAAGATGACAAACTCTTCCTGCAAAGCAAAATAACCCATATAAGCTCCCTGCATTAGAAATGGAAACTTATGCTTAGATGAGAACAGCAGATAGAAATAAAAACAGATAAATTACCAGCAAGCTGCTTATACAAAATTAAAATGGTAAGCTTTGCAATTAACCAAAAGTTAAGAATGGGTCCTACCATTATGTCATTTTAGTCCAATTTGTCATTTTAGTCTAAATTTCAAAATGAGGGTGCTCAGGCTACAAAGATCATTTTGGGTTGTTTTTGCAACAAATCATCAGATAATTAAAAGCATTTTTGTGGTTTAAACTAATGAGAATTAATTGATTCTTGACAAGATTTTGCTACATTTTGTGCATTTTGATTCTCATGAGATGAATTAAAGATAAAACAATCTTTAATCCTCCAGATTTCTTATGTTATATAAAAGTCCAAGGGTTAGGAAAAGGTTGTTCATGAGGTGAGAGAGAGAGAGAGTGTGTGTGTGTGTTATAGAATTAAGTATTACTATTATTTTCAAAAACTTAATATTATAATCAAAAGGTCAAAGAATTGAAGCGTGTCTATACTTGGTCAAAAATTTGTATGGAAGTTTTTTAATGGAAATTTAAAAATGGATTTGAAAAGGAAAATATTATAAATGACAAAAAAAATAAAATAAAATAAAAGAACAAAGAAAAGAACAGGGGATAGAATTTAAGGTAAAAGCCCATTCGACACATTGGGTTATAAATACCAAGAAAACATAGTATTTGATTATATAAACAGAGTATACACGATAAAAACCAAAAAAAAAAAAAAAAAAAAAAACAGAAGTATAACACGATAAAAAACACAAAAAAAAAAAAAAAAAAAAAAAAGAGTTCTGACTTCTCCCCAGCGCTGTGAATGTGGCAAAAAAATGAAATCCTTTCTGTCTGTATTATGTATGTCCACTTCTTGATGGCGAGTAGATTAATCATCCTCAACCGCTGTTTTTATCCTTAACATCTCCATAATCCAAGCCTTCAAACCAGCAGTACTGACAAGTAACATATTACAATGATGCAATTACAAATACTTCATTAACCTTTCACAAAATAAATTCGTGCTGAGTAAATTAAAATTTGTCATAGATAAAAAAAAAAAAAAAAAAAAAGAAGTCTGACTTCTCCCCGCCTGAATTGCAAAAAATGAAATCCTTCCGCCTGAAGAGCACTCTGGGATGCGAGTAGATTTAATCATCCTCACCGCTGTTTTTATCCTTCCATCTTCCATAATCCAAGCCTTTCAACCAGCAGTCTGACAAGTACAATTACAATATGCAATTACAAATACTTCATTAACTTTTCACAAATAAATTCGTGCTGTAAATAAAATTTGTCAATATAATAGCAAATTTCAAGGTTATATATCAAAACATATGAAAAAAAAACAAAGATAAATGGCACTAGATGCATCTGGTCATAAAATTTGGAACAAAACTTGTGACATTAAGTACAAAGGTTTTATGATATGCAATTACAGCAGTTTGCAGTTTTCTCAATCTAGAAGTTTTTTGATTGGTAAGATGTCTACTATTTAGTAGTTTCCTATTTTACTGTGGTAGGAGATCTACTTCTAGGAAAATTACTTTAACGAGAACTTATATTCCTCTATAAATTGCAGGTCATAAGTAAAACAAGTAGAATTATTTTCAACTAAGACTCCATTTGTTTTCAGAAAATAACTTACATTTTTCGTTGTTTGGTTGCAATATTAAAAATTAGTTAAAAATATTAAAATTTTTAACTTATAAGACCATAAAAATAATAGTAATAATAATAATAATAATAATTTCGTATTTTAAAAATTTTATTATTAAATATGAGATTAATGCAAAAAAATAGTAAATTATGAAAGTCGTCAGCGACCGGTGGTGGTTGACAACGGTGGTAGAGGCCTGTGGTGGTCGCTGGTAGTGAAGGTGAGTGGTGGTAGTTAACTACTGATTATTAAAAAATTAAAAAATATATATATAAATTATAAGGTTATAATAAGTTTGTTAAAGTCCAGAAAATATTTTACGCTCTTGAGAATGAGAAGTTATTTTCTTTAAAAATGACTTAATTTTCTTTTGACTAGAAAAATATTTTCCATTGACTTAATTTCCTAAACGCCTCAAACAATGAAAAATTGTGGAAACTATTTTTATGCTAGTTATTCTACGGAAACAAATAGAGGCTAAGTTGATAAATTGAAAGACTCTCTCTGACGAGTCTAAGGTCAAATCTCCCTTTTAATAATCTCACAATTTTCAGCAACAACAGGTTGAGGAAAGAATCGTGGTAAAACAAAAGCTTTAGTTTTTGAATCAGACTTTATTGTTAACATGCCGGTGACAAGATCCTAGTTGAGTGAATATAACATAGAAGGAACACAAAACGGATTCTATGCAATTAATGCATCATACTGTATAAGAATGTTCACAAAAAAAAAAAAAAAAAAATGCAAAACGGTGTTGGTTTGTGAGTTGAAAGAGTGTTAAGAACTTACCTTGCTGACTCCTCTTAATTGTAGGACAAAAGGGAAAATAACCAAGCTGGTTATATGTCCTCTCTACTCTAGTAAAACCATCCACAAAATAGTCAACAGTCTCAGCTATTGTCGGATGCTGCAGGTTGAATTTCCTCCATGGCTGAACAAGCATTATACACTAACAAGAAAACAAAGCAATGTTGCATGCTGCAGTAGATCAAGCTCCTCGTAACCAACAGCTTCTTGAGGAATGTGAGAAGATAATGTAATCTGGAACCATTTGGCAGAAACTCTAGATTCTCATTTTTCTGAAATATCAAAACAAAATGAAGTTAATTATATCATCTTTGTAATTTTCAATTCATTTCATTCACAAAAATGTTCAGACTCAGAATGAGTATTCAGCCCAAAAGAAAACAAAAAAGAATTATCAAAGCAAATTTAATAATGATACAGGGCATAATTTATTCAAATCTTTTGCCTTTTTGGAAAGCAACTGAGTAAGAAACTTAGTTCATCAAATCTAACCTTGTTTACGTAAACCCATGGTTAAGCTTAATAAACCTTTTGAATACCTGAAAACAATAAGTAGCAATAGGTAACCGACTGATCCACAAATGATTGAGATGGAAAGAAGCATAACCTGAAGAACTACTAGTAGTCTATCTGCATATTTGTTTAAAGATTGAACTAATAGATGAAACCCAAATCCAAACATTTCTTTTTAAGTTGATAACGGGAAAAGCATTTATCCAGAAAATGGAAGAGAAAATATGGCCAACTAATGTGTTCTACCACACAATCTATTGGAGCTAATGGGTATTTAGAAAGCATATGCGAATGAACAAACATAACGCTTGAGATCTCGTTTACTGTTACTAAACTGCCTTAGTTAATCAACAATATACTAAACTGCCTTAGTTGATAAAGCTTTTCATAAATTCGAAAAACTGAGCAGCAACAGTTGCTCAAAGAGAATTAATGACAAATTAGGGGGAAAAAATGAAATAGAAGTTAACTCTTTAAAATGAGCTTAACTTATGTTGACCTCATCATGACAACCAGACAAATTCTCGCATTCAACCTCTTTGACCAACTCTTATGGGTGTTTAGAGGGTATTGCAAGATGTTGGTAGCCATGCAATATGACTATGCTTAGACTTGCGACCTCATAGTATAAACACATTGAAAAAATAATTTCCACAGAGAAGGAAAAAAAAATGAAAAGGAAAGAGAGAGGAGTTCCAAGAGGCGATAATTGCACACCTGTTAAAAAAGGGATATCTCTAAATTCGAATGACAGTTTGAAGCAGCCATTTTGTTGAACCATATTGTTGTCAAACCACAATATTTGGGATGTGAGCAATATTGGGCCAACCCTCACCCTTGTTTCTGCATATATCTGACAGTTGGGGACAATCAGAGATATCTAAATGTTGTAATGCAGTGAGGTTGGCAATCCAATCTGGCAAAGATATCAGCTTAGGACACCCTCCTATTGTTAGACGTTGCAGGGTGATAACATATTGAAGGCCTTCTGGGAGAGATGCCAATTCTGGAAGTTCTTTAAGTTCAACAGAACGAAGGTTTTTAAGTCCTTGCCATTGCACATTATCATTCTCATTTTTGGACATCATGGTTATTCTCGGGCAATTTTTGAAAGTAATGCTCTCCAAATTTGTGATAGAAGCAAGCCAACTTGGAGATCTCACTCCACCGTATGCATACAAGACTAGCTCTTTCAAGTTCTGATGTGGTCTGAGCCCCTCTAATACCATTTCTTCATTATCAATATCATCACCGCTAAGATCATAACCATGTTGGCCAAATGGGATCCACTGTAAAATTAAGACCTGAAGGTGTTGCTTTTCTCTCAAATTGGCAATACGACATTCAGCACTCTTCACATATTTCAAATTTACTATTTCTAGAATGCCTCCCAAATTGTTCAAGCCTTGTAATTCAGAAAGTCTGCTGCTCCGCATGGAGGCAGAATTATCTTTAACCGCCACGAATCTTGACAGTTTCTCAAGCAAGGTCAACTGGGCAATTCCGCCGGGAATATGAGTCAAGCCATGGCATCCATAAAGGCCAAGATGCCTGAGATTGACCAATTTTTTGATGTCTTGGGGCAATTTTTCAAGCTTCGTACAATAATCTAATTTCAGTACATATAAGTTCTGTAACCTAATTATTGAATTTGGCAATTCCCTAAGCCCATAACAAAACACCAAGTTCAGCACTTGTAAGTTATGTAACCTACCAATTGAAATAGGGAGCCTATCCAAGACTCTATTATGAGAAAGGTCAAGATATCTTAAATGCTTCAGCCTACAAATGGAATGTGGGACCATTTCAATTCCTTGGTCATGCAGATATAACGCTCGTAAATTTTTAAATTTGGAGAAGATTCCATGAAGTTGTTCTTCTACAAATTCTGAACTCCGCTTGCTAAGAAAAAGGAGTGTTCGTACCATGCTTCCTCCGAACCTAGCAAGTGAATCCCATACAATGTCATCATCAAAAACAACTGATACATGTCGAGCTCTTTCACTTAAAAATCCACTATGTGACACTGATAAAGTAATGCTCTCTTTCCCAGCAACTAGTGTTGCTAAATCATGCATTAAATCATGCATTCTGCAAGTTTTTACAGTACCCCATCTCTCCTTTTCAACTTCTTGAAAGAAAAACCTATTAAGGAGATCCATAAAATATTCAAAGCCAATATTTTCAAGACTTTGATTTAGATCTGATGCTTCAACATATTCTTGTGCCATCCAAAGATGTATCAACATTTCCACATCAATTTTATAGTCCGCTGGAAATATACTACAATAGGCAAAACAGTATTTCAAATAAAATGGGAGATTATCGTAACTCATCCTCAGAGCTGGTAAGATATCACTGTCACCCATTCTTGACAGTTCATTTTCTTTGAAAGATTGCCACTCAGCTTCTGTATTTTTAGAAAGTAATAAATCCCCCATTGTTCTTATGGCGAGAGGAATTCCTTCACATTTTCTTACAATCTCCTTTCCAATTGCCTCCAAGTTCAAGCTTAGCTCTAGCCCTTGCTCCAATGCCATTTGTTTGAGAAACAACCACGACTCATTTTCAGATAATGGCCGTAATTCATGAACTAAAATTGAGTGTGCTATCTCTGCAACCTTCTTAAGTCGTGTTGTTATCATTATCTTACTTCCTTTTGCACCACCTAATAACAAACCTTTTAAGTAGAGCCATTTCTCAGTATCTTCATTCCATACATCATCCAGAACAATTAAATACTTCTTCCTACTAATTTTCTCGCGGAGGAGTGCTGTCAAGATATCCATCTGGAAGTTCTTATGTCTCTCATTAGTCATTTTTTCTAGAATACTTTCAACTATGAGTTTTACATCAAAATTATCAGAAACAGAAATCCATAGTTTTAGCTCAAAATGTGTGTTAACTTTCTCATCATTGTATGCATATTGAGCTAACGTTGTCTTTCCCAATCCAGCAACTCCAGTAATTGAAATGATTGTCAAATCTTCTTCATAATCAGAACGCAGCAAAAATTCAATAATTTTAATCATATCAGTATCTCTGCCAATAATTCTTTCAGGCAAAGAGGAGAGACTTTGCTTCCCTTGCCTAGACACGATTCCTGTCTCAGAAAGCCGTGTTTCTAAATGAAACCTTTCACTACTTTCGGCAATATCACACAGCCTACGTTTAATACGTTTAACCTTACGAATCATTTTGAGACCATAAAAAAGACGATTTGAATGTGAAAAGAAAAGGAGTAACTCCTTCCCAATTCTATTGCCAGTCAATGATTGCCTCCTTAAAGCCTCGGTGTAGAAATCATCCAACATGTCATCTACGCTGAAAACTGCTGATTTGAGCATTTCAAGCCAAGCTTTAATTTGCGTATCACGTGAGGACCTCTCCTCCGCATCAAGAACAACAGCTTTGATTCTATGCAATATAGCCTTCAGCATCTCCATCTCATCTTTGAAACCCCGCAATTGGGATAGTTCCTGTATGGCTTCAGAATCCAACTTCGTAATAATTTCATCTGCAATGCCAAATACTACTCCTTCTGCCATTTTCTTGTGACTTGTGAGTGAAACCTGGAAAAGACAGGAAAGTTTGAAACTTGCAAGGTTTTAGGTGAAGTATAGTTTGGCTTCAAGGATCGCCACAGTAGGAAACCACCAAGAAGAATGGTTTATATTTTAATTTATTTATAAATTAATCCCATTTTTTAACATGTTATTTAATATTTTTAGATATTATTTTTTTAGAAGATTTTTTAGATATGTCATTAATATATGTAAAAACTATATTTCAAATGTACAGTTGATATTTATTTTATTATTTTATATTAGCTTTAGGCAATTTTTACTATGATTAAGAGCATTATTTAGGGCATTATTATAGAAATTAATTGGTATATAAATGCAATTATGTAATTTTTGGGGGTTGCAGAGAGGACAAGACAAGCATCTAAACACCAAAAACATAATTTATATGTAATTATTAATTTGCAATAGTGTAACAAAAAAGAAATACCTAATAGAGTACAAAAAGTGAATATAACTTCTTCCTTTCTTTTTTTCTTTTTTTTTTTTCCATTAAAAAGTTAAAAGGATAAGATTTGGTTTTGGCTGAATTTATTATTTAATACTTGAATTTTGATAAAAAAAATATAAAATTTTAAATTTTTTAAAATCTATCTTGTAACACTATAAATTTCATTTTTTTAATAAAATGTCATAAATTTTTAGTGAATTTATATATAGAGTCATTTGGTATTTTTTAATTTATAAACCAGGCAAGATTTTCAAAGAAAATAATTAATTTTGCGTTTACACCTATTGTAACATTTTGATTTCTCAGTACCCGAGAAAATTACAAGAAATAATTAATTAAATCGTTTGATTATGGTTTTGTCAATAACTATTAATATTTATTTAAATTATTAATAATTATTGTCAAAGTGAGAAATAGAATAAAATAATTTAATTTAAATTTTCTCTATTTATAGAGTATTTAAATAGTTTTAAATAGTATTTATTAATAGTCATAATCATTCACTTATTAAAGTATAATGGAAAATAATTGATAGTAAATACTGATCAAAGTAATTATGATCGATAATTACTGGAATTATTTTGACAACTATTAGTATTCATGTATTAAAAAAAAGGGTAAATTTATATAATTATTAAAATTTATTTTATGTTTAAAATAAATATATGAAAAGGTAATTAAAAGAAAATAAAGAAAAGAAAAAGAGAAAAGAAGAAAAGACATAAAGAAAAAGAGAAAAGAAGAAAAAGACAAAAAGGACAAGAGAAAAGAAGAAAAGACATAAAGGACAAGAGAAAAGAAGAAAAGACATAAAGGAAACGATAAAAAAAAGAAGGGGCCCAGCGTCTCTCTCGCCATTTGTTCCTTCTCTTTTTTCCTTCGTTCTCCGACCAACGGCCACCATTCCCGGTCTTTAAGGACACTAAAAACATCTATTCAACGCGAGGAAGAAGATTATGGCTTTGATTTGAACTGAAGCTGGGTCGATTTTGAGGGAAAAGAGCTTGAAGCTTCTGTCACTGTAGCAAATCCTTTCTCCGGTGATTTATCACCATTTCCGGCCTCTGAGATACCCATCTCGTTAATCGGACATGAGATCGGAGATCTCCTAATGAAACGGAGCAAAAAGATGTAAAAAAACGTGCATTTCTGGGTTGTTTGAAATATCCGGCCACCGAGCAAGGCGGCGCCGGCGACAACCCGGCGACTTGCCGACGAGTCTCCGGCGAGACCCTCGGGGGGGCAGAAATACCGGCTTCTCGCACTGAACCCGATTCCGAAACCCAAAATTGCAAAGGGTATATATTTACGATTCAGTTGTTTAAATTCAGTTCGCTAAATTTCAGTGTAATTGGAAGTTGGAAATTATTGTTATTGAAGTAGATTAGTTTGATTAAAATAATTAAGTTAGTTGTGTGAAATTGATAGAACAATTAATTTCAGTGAAATTAGCAAATTATGAATCATAAATTATAGATGACAAGAACTTGTTAATTATGCAAATTTAAAATTAAGACAGTGAAGTTACTAATGAGTTAATCAAATATAGAATAAATATTGATATTGTAATTGTGAAACATTGAAAACGAATAAATTAGTTAAGTAAATGTAAAATTTGATTTGTATTTGATCAAATTTAATAAAGTATTTGAAAATGGAATTTTAAGTGATATTTTGAGAATAAAAAAACGAAGTAAAGAAATTTAGGGATTTTTATTGCAAAACCTTATTAAATTTATTTGGTAAAATAAATAAGTAAATATATACATTTGATTTTAGTAAACGGGATGACTACTTGTTTTAAATGGAATCTAAATGGTTAATTACTAAATTGGTTTGAAAAGTAAAATATGATTGCTAAATGAAAGTCAAGTTTGGCTAAGTGGTTTAATAAATGGATTTAAGCAAATCTAATGATTTATTTTAAATATTAAAGTAAATAAATAAATTTAAACATGTGCTTAAAGAAATATTGATTTCAAAGTGATAAATAAATTTATGAAAGATTTAGTTAATCGCTTTGTTTAAATTATATAATAAAAGGGGTACTTAATATAAATAGAATATAATGTGAACTAAGAATGAGAATATAAAGAATTTAAATATCAATAAAAAGTCGAAAACAAAGAACTGAAAATGTAATGTGTATTTGTTAGTTAGTGTGAAGTTAATATGAATTTTAATTTCACGCTACAGTATCTAAGAGGAAGAGATTGGAAGATAAGTCAATAAGCAGAGGAGTAAGGCTCAAAAGGCCTTCCAACTTAGGTTAGTGCAATATTACTTCTTACTCAGGTTAGTGCAATATTACTTCTTACTTTGTTCAAAGTTAAAATGTTTTTGATTTTACCTTAAATTTCATATAGTGTTTTATGATAAAAAAAGGAAATACTGAAATAAAAGTTTCATGGATTTTGAAAGAAAAGAAGTATGACTTGTCAATAAGCAGAGGAGTAAGGCTCAAAAGGCCTTCCAACTTAGGTTAGTGCAATATTACTTCTTACTCAGGTTAGTGCAATATTACTTCTTACTTTGTTCAAAGTTAAAATGTTTTTGATTTTACCTTAAATTTCATATAGTGTTTTATGATAAAAAAAGGAAATACTGAAATAAAAGTTTCATGGATTTTGAAAGAAAAGAAGTATGACTTGATATCTTATAATTTTCAATGATCCTTAAAGTTAAATTGAAAATCTATTTATTTGAAACAAAGGAGAATGTTGGTCAATTGTTATCTGTAGTATAAGGGGTGCGTGAATGAATGTTTTTAGCAGTATTTGTGGAAATGCATTGTTGCCCAATGTGTTTTCAATTATATTTAATATATGAAATGATTTATAGTCTCATAGATGGTTATTGTCCGACCAATATCACTTCATTTGTTGAAGTTGATATTGTGATCGATATGGAAATGAATGATAAACAAATGATAATGTTCCCTCAGGTTGAAATTGTCCCTCTTCTGTTGAGATAAAAATCACATATTGAGGTTGAGATAGTTTTGTCTTGATGGACTCATATGACACCGATGGCCCTTGGGATCGAGTCTATTTAGATTGCTGAGACTAAATTGGATATTGTAAAGTTTCTTGAATGGATGTTTCCTGGAAACTGAATTGGTGCTTTTCAATTATTATTTTTATATAAGGCAGCTACTTAATATTTAGTAAAGAATTTCTATTGTTATTGTTAATGTGCCTTCTTCTAAAACTCTTCATTGGGTTTTAAGAGAACTTGATTTTAAAGTAAGAGTATATGAAAAAGTATTTTCATTTTTTCATACCAAACTTATTTATAATTATTATTAATATTGGAAAAATGTGAATTTACATATAATTTTATATATATGAATCATTAAGCAATTTGCTTAGCGATAGTATTTTCTGTACTGTCACAGGGAGAGGAAAGAAGAAAAAAGGAAAGTAAATCTTGCTCATATGGAAGTCCTTTTTGTGTATCGTAGATAAATGGGCTACTATTGTAGCTATTGTGTATATTATTCTTTTGAAATTTTGTATGATGTATAGAACAATCATATATATATATATACAATCATATATATATATATATATATATATATATATAGAGCACACACGAGGCGGACATATGTAATTAGGTTTAATATAAACTCCCAAAGCTAGTATAATAGTATCAATATTATATGAGGTATAATATATAATATTATTATAACAAGTAAAATATATATATATTATAACAAGTAAAAGAACTAGAAGAAGTTTTACATTTATTATAATAACTAAATTACTTTTCTACAAGATAAAATGAATGAATGAAAAGTTTTAAGTTCCTTTTAGTATATTTAGTAAGTATTTATAAAAATTAAATGCTTATTAAGTATATTACGGGTGACATGTCACGTCTTATTATGGGATAAGGCGCGACAAAGTTAGTCATGTTGATGCCTGAACATGTTAAAATTAGAATGATCACATACTCTAAAAGGTTCATAGTCTTACAACTAGCAGTAGGGGTGGCCAAAATTCGATTTTTGGAACCAGAACAGCGGTTTTGAACCCGTGGAACCAAAATCAAAACCGGTTCGGTTCCGGTTCCACCAGTTTTGGAACCGTGAATCGGCGATTCCAGTTCCAGTCGGAATCGACGGTTCTAGTTCCGTCTGAAACCGACCGGAATCGATCAGAACCGTCAGAAAACTGACTAGAACCGTCGATTTTGGAACCGTTGAGGAACTGGAACCGTGCGGTTCCAAATAGTAATCGAAACCATTACTTTTCGGTTCAGTTCCGAAACCGAAACCGGCGGTTCCGGAACCATGGCCACCCCTAACTAGCAGCATTAACCTCATGCCTACCAACCTTTTTCTGATTAAATAAATTTGGCACACAAAAATATCAAAATTCTACTGAGTTTTAACACTTTAATATCAAAAGACTTCATGTTTCCTGTTCAAATTTCAAGCTTATCTATCCCTCAGACGTCTAATATCTAAATTCTATGCTAAACCAAATAACTAATATAGCAAATAGAGATTCCAAAACTAAACTGATGTATTAAGCGTTTAATTTTTCAGCTTTTCCCCAACTTGAATATAAATAAATATATTCTTTTTTTTTCTTTATATTTATATGATATGATTAGATTTTTTTTTAAAAAAAAATTTCAAATAGAATTAAATATATTTCTTTTTTTTTTTCTTTAATATTTATTATTGATATGAGATTTAGATTTTTTTTTTAAAAGAAAAATTTCAAATAAGAACATAGTGATAAAATATTTTATTTAGGAGAGAAAATAAAAAAGAAGAAAAAATATATTATTGTTTATTAATGTTTTTTGTTCTTTTGATTTGTAAGATTTTGATTGGATATACTTTCTTTAAAAGATTCAGGAAATTATTCAAATAGAATTTAACATAAACCTAAAAATATAGTTGGTATATATAGTGAAATTTGTAGATTTTAAAAAAAATTAATATATAAATAATATTTTATATATTTATATATAATTGGAAATGTTTTTTTTTTTTTTTTTTTTTTTTTTTTTGTGTTAGGTGAATTACCAATTTGATTATTGTGTAGGTCGCAGTATTATTTCGGCCATCAGGCCTCTTAATGAATTCAAAATAAAAATTTTGAATAAATACATGTAAATATAATTAAGCATTTCAAAATTTGAAGTTTTATATTTAGTAAATTTATTTTTAATGAATATATATACGATAATGAGACATTTGAAAATTTTTTATATTTTATGTATTAAATATTTAATTCTTTTAGGATATAGATAAAAAAGAAAGAAAATATATTTTTTATTAATATTCTTTTTTTTTTTCTTATTGTTGTATAATATTGATTGGGAAATACTTTTTTAAAAGATAAATTTTTAAATAAATATACCATAATATTTTATTTAGGAGGAGGAGATAAAAAAAAGAAAAAGATAATTTTCAAGTAATGATTTTTGTTCTTTTATGTGGTGAACTTTAATTTTTTGTGTGATGTGGACATAAAATCTTTAAAAAGTAAATTTTCAAATAGAGTTTAACATGATTAAACATGGGATCGGTAAACAATTTGAAATTTTAAATTTTAAAATATAATATTTTATTGATGTATTTATATATTTAGATACTTGGAAAACGTTATTTTAGGGTCGAGTTTTGAAAATTTTTATCTTAATGAATAATTCTTTTTATTTTTTTTTTTAGTTATTGAATAATTTGTTAGACTAATTATCATTTAATTTAAGTAAGAATAATTATTATAGTATATTTCTTGCAATAAATAGGATGACTTTTGATTAGTAAACAGTTTTTAATTTTTTCGATATTTTTTTTCTTTTATTATCTCTTAAATTCTATTTAAGACTTACAAGGAAGAGAATAGTGTTTAGAAAACTAAAAAAAAAAAAAAAAAAAAAAAAAAAAAAAAAAAAAAAAAAAAAAAAAAAAAACTAGAACTATATATTTTTGTTTGTGTCACTTTTTAGGATTTCAAGAATTTATATGTATGTGCATATATTCATTTGTCTGATACACTAAGTAATACTGCCACTATGGTCAAAGTGATTTTCATTATCAATTGAGATCATCTTTTTATTTCTTTTCTTTTACCCAGCAATAAAAATAATTTATTATTATTTTTCATTATAATTGTATATAAACATTGATTTGAGGCTGAGGGCAGAGGGTTAGAGATTTGTAACTACTATCAATTTAGTTACTGAATAATTAGTAACTATTGTCATTTTAATTTAGTAAGAGATTTATATCTCCCTAGCAATAAATAGATGAACTATTGATGGTTAAACATTTTTAATTTTCTTGATATTTTTTTCTCTTATATCTTAAATCTATTTAACTTACAAGAAAATAGTGTTTAAAAAACATTTTTAATTTTCTGTTTGGGTCACTTTTTAGAGTTTCAAGAATTTATATGTATGTGCATATGTTCTTTTGTCTGATACACTGAGTAAGTAATACTGTCGCTATGGTCAAAGTGATCCTGTACGCTATGGTCAAAGTGAGTTCATTATTAGTTCAGATCATCTTTTCATTTTTTTTTTCTTTTACCTAGCAATAAAAATAATTTATTATTTATTCTTTCATTGTAGTGGTATATAGATATTGATATGGGTGAGGGCAGTGGGTTAAAGATTGAGTTATGCACTTAATTTTCTTTTCTGAGCACATTAGGATTTTAAAAATCTGATATAAATTATGGGACTAAATGAGTTAGGTTCATAAGGATTGGGTTTGACACTTATTTCTTAAAATTACTTCATTAGATAAAAATAGAATTAAGTATATAATAATGAGTATTGCAAGTAGTTTTACGGCAACAGATATAATAACAAATTAACCAACCTATATTATTTTAATTTAACCAAAATTAGGTGATGTAATATTATATAAATAAAATGAGTATATAACAAGATATATGTCAACGGTACAACGAACGTTTACATATTAAAGACTAATTGAAATTAATAAAAGTCAACCAGGTGTGTCTGGTTTGGTCTTGTGTTACTTATGTGAAAAAAAATGGAAAAAGTCATCGAGTTCGATTTCCTTTTGGGTCACTTTTTAGAGTTTCAAGAATTTATATGTATGTGCATATGTTCTTTTGTCTGATACACTGAGTAAGTAATACTGTCGCTATGGTCAAAGTGATTTTCATTATTAGTTCAGATCATCTTTTCATTTTTTTTTCTTTTACCTAGCAATAAAAATAATTTATTATTATTCTTCATTGTAGTTGTATATAGATATTGATATGGGGCTGAGGGCAGGGGGTTAAAGATTGAGTGATGACTTAATTTTCTTTTTGAGCACCCATTAGGATTTTAAAAATCTGAATTTATAAATTATGGACTAAATGATTAGGTCTAAGGATTGGGTTGAACTTTATTCTAAAATTACTTCATTATATAAAAATAGAATTAAGTATATAATAAATAGTATTGCAAGTAGTTTTACGGCAAAGTATAATACAAATTAACCACCTATATTATTTTAATTTAAACAAAATTTATGATTTAATATTATATAAATAAAAATGAGTATATAACAAGTATAGTCAACGTACAACGAACGTCATATAAAAGACTAATTGAAATAAATAAAAGTCAACCAGGTGTGTCTGGTTGGTCTTTGTACTTATGTGAAAAATGGAAAGTCTCGAGTTCGAATTCTCTCGATCACAAGTGTTTTTATCGATTTGATATGTCCATGGAAGGCTAACCTTATTCTGTAGCTTCCAGTATTATTTTGACAAATCAAGCCTCTCAATGAATAAAAAAAAATTTGAAGTAAACAAACATGCTGATGTTGTTGCCTCCCATTGTGCTGTTCACCTTCTTCAACACACATATTTACACTATGCTTATAAAAATGACATTTTCCTTCCTTCTTATTTTCCTTCCCACCCAAATAATGAATGACTGGCTAGGCCAGGTTGCCTATGGACAACACGTACTAGTCCCAGTCGGTTGCTCTTCTCCTTTGACTTTAAGTCAGCTACTAATCGGTGGCCACTCCTTGTCTTATTTAGGATGTTGACCTATCTTTTTTGCCTCTACTGCAATTCATTCAACACTGGCGTGCAATATCTTTCAAGCATCGGTCAAGGGGTTCTCTCAAGTCAGCTTTGTTGCTGGTTAACCGTTAGCTTCTTAGTTATTAACCTAAAGGTTACTATGCGTCTTGGCCTTATCCTATCATCCATATCAGTTGGGAGCTGTAGAGCTTGCAAAGAGGTTTTGGGTCCGTAATCAGACTTTGCAGTCCATTATAGGTACGTAATTAATTATTGAATAGTAATAATTTTCTCTTTTTTTTTTTTTCTTATTTTTCTACCTCCCCTTTTCAAACATAGCATTAAGCTTTAGTAGCCTAATTAAGATCTATTTTATTTTTGAAGAAATAAAATTTTATTATTTATTATTTTTATTTCTTTTCAGATTGCTTTTTGCATTTTTTTTTTCCAAATCTAAATTTGGTGATTTTTATGTTTTGGACATAATATGGTTAATGCATGAGTGCATTTCAATATTTTTCATTAACAAAAAAATTTTATATGATATTTTTTTATGGGTTAATTATATTATAAGTGTCTGTAATTTTAAAAATCTTTTATTTTAATATTTGAACGGAAAATGTTTGCAATTGAATATTTGGACAAAAAATTGCAATTAAGTTCTCTTGCACAAATGGCATGCCAGATTGATGATATAGCAAATAGAGATTCCACAAATTGCCAACTCAACATCCCACGTGAACTATCAACTCAGCTCAAACTGGCACATCAGCAAAGCAATATGAAATTACCAAAATGGACAAATTCTCGTGGCAAAAGTAATGCCTAATGTTGAAAGTTGAAAGTACCATCAATCAATGCCTACTTTCCGTGTGTACTCCTCTTGTCCAGCTGGTTTTGCCTTTGGTGGCCACCGTGATACCATCTACTAGTACTATCTTCAGTCCTTGCCACCAGAAATTGCAATTTATTTATTCACTTTATTTGTTTTTTCAATTCAAACTTTTTAATCATTTTCAGTTCTCATCTCTCAGCATCGGCTTCAGAAATCAAATCACCACCATCACTGCTGTCTAAAATGCCATCTTTATCGGCGATTTCCATTAACACTTGCCCACTAGTACCTACACTTGATTTTGTAATTTCCTTAACTTCTATGGCTATTAGACATATGCATCGGCATTTTAGAGTACCGTTCTGGAAATTAAAATGAAGAAGAAAAAGCAAGCGAATCTAATCCAACAAAATTAAAGAATTAAAAACCCAAACTCTATCGGTTCAATTTAACTCTCTTGTAAAAGTCCAAACCCTAACAAAAAATTATCTGATTTTTTAATATTCAACTAAAGAAATTCCTTACTCTTTTTGTGATTTTTTATTTAGTTTTTCATTTGTGAGAGATCAAAGATGGCGAGCAAAGCAGACCATGGAGATAACTGATGATACGAAAGAAGAGGGCGTCTTTTGCCTTAAATGGTGAAGGGAAGGTATTTTTGTAATCAGTGACGGAATAGGGAGAGGAATCGAGATGGAAAGAGAAAAGTTGGGTTCTTGATGACTCGGTGAAGCGTTGGAGGAGGAGAGGATGGGAGAGAGGAGCCTGAGATAGAAAGAAAAATAGGGGAGTGGAGATGAACTGAGAGCTAGTGTTTAGAGAACCCCTCTTTTCATAGTTTTTTAATGGAAGCCTAACTTTTCAAGCCCTCTATTTACAATACGAGGCATTCATTTTCATTGAGTGGGGATGAACTGACGTGGCAGTTGACTTGTCATCCTACACGGTTTATTTTTTATTATTGAATGAGTTCCGCGTATCATATTTGTATTTTAGGATGGAGACACCTAATTAAAAATATTTTAGGGCTTCAGACAATTGTTTATAAACGTTTTCTACTGAAAAGTTTTGAAGAGTTTAGACACCAATTTATAATTAAGCTTTTTTTATTTATTGGGAGATTCAATAAGCTAGAGTAACACCGCCAGTTATACAACATGGTAGAATTAAGGGATAATGTTAATTTTAGTGTCTATACTTATCATTTTTTCTATTTTGGTGTCTGCATGAAAAATTGTGGCAATTGAGTGTTCAAACTTGTAAAATTTTTTTTTTAATGTCTCTTGATGACATGGACTACCGAAAAATCTAATGAGACTGATTGTGACTCACAAATGCCTACGTGTTCACTTACATGGACCGACTAATTTTACAAGTAGAATGTCAACGCAACAAAAATAATAAAATGTCTCATTTGCCCCTCTTTAATATCCAAACACAATCCAACACTTCCTTCTTCCTCTCTCTTCTCAAATTATTTTGAAAACCCATATCCAAAATCAAAAACCCAAATGAAAAATCCTCATAGAATGGCTTCATATTGAGAAAGTGGGAAAGATAGAAAGAGATCCAAAACTTATGTTGTAATAAAAGAAATGAAAAGATCCAAATGCAAGATAACATGAAAATGGGGCAAAGCAAGCACTACAAGAGGAGGAGATATAGACCCTTCTTTTCCAACATTAAATCTTTAGTGGGGTAGAGAGCGCATTAACCTCAAGGACACAACCTATCAAGCACAAGAATACGCGACACTTACCAAGTGAGACACTTACCAAGTGAGAAAGAAAGATAGAGGTGAAAACATAAAAGCAAACCTAAACCATTACTAGAGAATATAGAGAAAAAGAAAAAAAGAGACTTAAATAATGACACTTGTGGGTAATAATCCTTTAACCAAGAAAGGAGAAGAAGGGATGTTGGATTGTGTTTGGGCGATATTAAAGAGGGGCAAATGACACATTTTATCCCTTTTGCATGCAGGCATCCTATATGTAAAATTAGTCGATCCACGTAAGCAGACACGCAAGTGGTCATGAGTTTCAATCAGTCCCATTAGATTTTTTGATAGTCCATATCATCAGGAGATAAAAAAATTATAAATTTTGGACACTCAATTATCATATTTTCCATTCAGACACTAAAATAAAAAAATGACCAATACAAATATCAAAATTAATATTATCCCTAGAATTAAATGAATGTTTGAAAACTCAAGTTGCCTTCGGTAATAGCCTTTTAAACTGCTTTTAAATTTTTGACTATAAACTAATTTTTAGAGGCGAAAGATAACGAATCTACAGTTTAAATGTAGACTGAGAATTATTTGAGTCGCTAGATCCAAGATCCAAGATCAAGATCTATTTCAAACTAAAAGGAAAGAAAAGAATCCAGTTGGCCCCTACTCTCTACCAAAGAAAATGATTGGCTGTCACGACAAGGATTGCGAGGAGACTAACGCCAATAATTTAGTTCTTTTTTTTTAATTTTTTAAATATTTTTCAAGCTTGTTTTATACACTTGATTTTGTTACCCGGAGCATAAGCCTTTCAGCTGTTGGATTCTACAAACACAGTCTTCTTTGCTCACAGTGTGAAAGAAATGGAAATGGCAGGAGCTGCGCTCTTTAACATTGCAGGTTCAATCATGAGAAAGTTGAATTCCGAATCTCTCCAGGAGATTTGGTGGCCATGGAGCCTCAAAAGTGAGATTGAAAATTTCAAGCAACTTGTTCTTCGTATCCGATCTCGGCTTCTTGACGCAGAGGAGAAGTCCTCTTCCGATTCTAGAATAAGATATTGGCTCGATGACTTCAAAGCAGTATTTTATGAAGCAGAAATGTTGTCGGAAGATTTATCTACGGAGGCTTTGCGGCGGCGAGTGTTGACTGGCGATAAAATTGGGAAGAAGGTACGCCTTTTCTTTTCACATTCAAACCAGCTTACTTACGGTTTAGTGATGGCTCCTAAAATTAAATTCCTTAGAAATAGACTGGAGATGTTAGCCGCAGCTTTGGAAGAGTTCCATATTGTTGAACGCAGTACGGAGACACCTGTAAGGGCCAGGAGTAGGAAGCAAACTATCTCCTCTTTTTCTGGAAGAGAAGATGACAAGATTGCAATCATAAAGTTTTTAATGGATTCTAACTTTGACATGGATGTGTCTGTCATTTCAATATTGGGAATGGGAGGATTGGGGAAGACGACACTGGCCCAACATGTGTACAATGATGAGAAAGTTAAAACACATTTTGAGCTAAAACTATGGGTTTATGTGTCTGATGTTTTTGATGTAAAACTCATAGTTGCAAATATGTTAGAATCTATGACTGGTGAGGACTGTAGTCACCTTGAGATGGATACTTTAATAAATCTTCTGCATGAAAAAATTAACGGGAAAAAATACTTAGTCGTGCTAGACGACGTCTGTATTGAAGATCGTAAGAAGTGGTTGGATCTAATCCTTTCAATGATTGGTGGTGCAAGAGGAAGTAAAATATTAATAACCACTCGTTCAAGAAATGTTGGCCTCGTTACAAGAAGCACTATAATGTATGAATTACGTAGCTTATCTAATGAAGAGTCTTGGTCACTGTTTAAGCAAATAGCATTTGAACCAGGGTACGTCCCGAACCCAAGACAGGAGGCAATAGGAAAGGAGATATTAAAAATGTGCATGGGGGTTCCCTTGTCCATTCAAGCAATAGCAAGTCTATTGTATAGCAAAAATGTGGAGTCTGAATGGCTGTCTTTCAAGGATGAGGAGCTTTCAAAAGTGAATATACGAGAGCAATATGTTATGCCAACGCTTAAATTGAGCTATGACCTTCTTCCTTCACCTTTGAAAAATTGCTTTGCGTACTGTAGGTTGTTTCCAAAGGATTATGAGCTTGACGTTGAAACGTTAATTCTTCTCTGGATGGGACAAGGGTATATTAAGTCATCAGACCCAAGCCAGTGTCTTGAAGACATTGGTCTTGAGTACTTTATGGATTTACTGCAGCGGTCTTTTTTTCAAGAAGTGAAAAGAGATGCCTTAGATAGCATAAAAAGTTGTAGAATGAACAATTTAATGCATGATCTTGCAGCCTCAGTGGCTGGGTTTGGGAGTAACAGAATAAATTCAAATACAATAAACATGGATGAGAAGACTTACCATATGTCACTCGGTTTCCATTTAAATTCAACTTGGCAGACTCCAGTCGGCTTATTTCAAGCAAAACAGTTGCGGACATTTCTTCTGCCCAGTCAAGAAGTTTGGTTAAGCAATGAAGATGGAAGATGGAAAATGCCAAACCTTGAAGCCATTTTTTCAAACTTCAGGCAATTACGCGTGTTTGATTTGCATAATTCTGGAATTGAGGAAGTGCCAACTTCCATTGACAAGTTGAAACATCTGAGATATCTCGATGTTTCCAAAAATGATCGAATCAAGGCACTTCCAGATTCTATTACCAAGCTAAAAAATCTGCAAGTGCTGAAACTTTCCGATTGTGAAGAGCTCAAGGAACTGCCAAAAGACATAAAAAAGCTTGTTAATCTTAGGCATCTGGACTTAGAGAGATGTTGGAATTTGAGGCACATGCCACGTGGCCTTGGACAATTAAGTTCCCTTCAATCATTAACGTGGTTTGTGGTGGCCAACCATAATTCTGTCTCTAACCATATCGGGAGTTTGAAGGAATTGGATGCTCTCCACAACTTGAGAGGGAGGATAGAGATAAGAAATCTGAAGCATGTGAAAACTGGCTTATCAGAATTTGAGGTAGCTAATTTAAGAAAGAAGCAGCATCTTCAGTCGCTGTCTTTGTGTTGGAATAGGGATGATGATGACTGTGTACATGTTGATTATGATGAGAAGTCATTGCAAAGCCTTCAGCCACATCAAAATCTGAAAAAGTTTAAGGTGTGTGACTATGGAGGTGTAAGGTTCCCTAATTGGCTGTCTTCCCTCACAAATTTAGTTGATATCTGGATACAAGATTGTGGAAGATGTGAGCTTCTTCCACAGTTACATCATATCCAGTCTCTAAAATATCTAAGAATTCAAGGTTTTCCTAATTTAAAGTACATAGACCATGAAGGGGATCATTTCCTTAATGGAGAAGGCAGACGAGAGGAATCAAACTTCTTCTTATCTCTGAAGGAACTCTATCTCTTGGACTGTCCGAACCTGGAGGGTTGGTGGAAGAAGATGGGTAACTTAGATCCAGCCATGAAAAATATAGCGGGTCTCTCTCACTTTCCTAGTCTTTGTAAATTAGAAATCCGGGATTGCCCTAAGCTGACTTGCATGCCAATATTTCCAAAGCTTGATGAAAAGCTATTATTGGAGAATGCCAGCTTAGAACCATTCCAGCAGACAATAAAGATGGTGATGGGGGCAGCGGCGTCAACTTCTTCCACGCCTGGACATTCCCTCTTCATGTTGAAGGTATTGTGGATTGTGTCAATTGAGGATCTTGAAACTCTACCCAAAGAATTACTGCAGAAGCTCACTTCTCTGCAAGAACTTCATCTCATGGATTGCCCAAGGTTAGCTAGTCTGCCTCTTGAGATGTATAGCCTCATTTCTTTAAGAGAATTAGATATTATAAATTGTGCCAAGTTGAAAGAAAGGTATGGAAGCAGCAAATGCTCTGATTGGCAAAAAATATCTCACATCCGAAATATTCGAATTGATGGCCAAAAGATTCAATGGGAGGGCAGCTATCTATTGGATCACAAGGATTCTTCCACTGTTACTGCAAGTCCTCTCTCCAAATTAAGGACTATCACAGTTGAGGATCTCGAATATCTACCCGAAGAATGGCTGCAAAATCTCACCTGTTTAGAAGAGCTATATATCGTGAGCTGCCCCAAATTAATGTCTTTGCCTCCAGGGATGCGTCACCTTACCTCTTTACAGCTATTGGATATTAGCCAATGTCCTCGCCTCAAGGAAAGATGTGGAAACAAGAAGTGCTTGGATTGGCGCAATATTTCTCACATCCCAAAGATTCAAATTGATGGACAGAGGATTCAATGGGACCGATGCTATCTGTTGTTGGATGAATAATAAGTATCCTCTGCTATTCACAGGTTTGTACTCATGTACAACCTCTCAATTTCCTTAGGTTTTATTTGGATAAATAGTCGTTGGATATGACTGTGCATTTGGATTTGACACCAAGTTCATTTTTTTTTCGTGATTTTTCACTTGAAACACAAATCCAGATCCACCTCCATTTCAAATATACATCTATCCAGATGCACCGTTGTAATTTACTAAAATGTTTAACTTCCTCATCGTTCTTCTTTCTTCACTGATTTATCATGTAGCTCTACAAGTTTCATTACAAATTCTTAACTTTTTAATCTGTTTGCAGGCATTATTTGACAAGAAGTTACTAAACTGAAAACCAAGCATTTTAGATACAAAACCATTGAGGCTGTTCTGTTTAACTACTTAGTAAGCATCTAGTTACCTCAATAACTTTTTTTATTAACTAATTGTTTTGGTTTTAATTTCTTTTTTTTACCGTTCAAGTAATTTATGTCATGATATATATACTTTGTTAAAATATGTTATTTGTTTCTAAACATATTTGTGTAACTGGAAGTTTCTGAGATTATTTTCTTTTGCGAATGTATATGAGTGCATGTGTGTTCATCTTCATTGTTTTTTTTGGTAAAATAGCTTTTAATGAAACAAAAGCCCCACCTGCTGAGGTTTAAACAATATTCAATTCAATAATGATACAAAAGCTTGATAGCATGCTTTTCCTGTTTAATTTCAAATTCTTAGAAAGAAAAACTTCCTGTGAATACTTTAAAGTATGCTTCAGAATACAACTGAATATTATTAGACTGTACCCTATCAAACAGAGCAGATTTTTGTTATTTCATTGATATGTTTTTGTGATATAAACATTGTGCTTCAACGTAAATATTTCATGACTTCCTGGCATTATCTCAAAATAAGCATACCGAAATTTTCAACTTTGTTAAGGTGCCAATTGATTTCTTTATCTTATGAATCTTGATCACCATATTTCAAGAAAAAATATCTCTTGCTTTTCATTTCCATTTCCATACCCTAAGAAGACATGATCAGCGGACACTTGAAATATTCCCCTCTTCCTGGCCATCACAAGGGAAACAAAAACCAAGATTTGCTTTATCCGGTATCAAATGAGGGAATGCTGTCAGAAAAGAAATATCCAGACAAGCTTGAGCTTTTACAGTTGGATGGTTCTTCAATATGATATTAACTATTAAGTGTTCTTTGACCAGGTGTCTAGAATATTCAAATCTTACAGAGAAGCATGATGGTTTCTGAGCCTGGAGAACTAAAATTTATTTATTTATTTTTGCTTGCAGCTTCTGATATGGATTTTGATAGAGCTAGACAGAAATCAAGCTGGCTTCTCTTCATGGAACCCAAATCAAAGGAGAGAACAATTATGATGATCCTGATTAGAGTTACAGGTAATGCAGACATGGCATAAAAAAAGCAAAATGAAATGCAACAAAATCATATATACATTCAACATTCCTTTTGTTTACTTCTTATTTTGCTTTACGTTCTTGGTTTTCTCATCCTAATTCTCCATATTATCCTTTTTCATATTTTTTAAAAGTATTAGTGTTTGATACATTTACACTTCTTGGCATGGCTTCTGAGGAATTTGCGTCATCATTAGCTTTTATGATTTCAGAATGATCTTGTCTGAACTTTCAATTCCCTCTGTCACATTTAATTTTTTCAACTTATGCCTTGTGAAATGAATTAGGATCAACCTACAATTGTTCACATTTCTGAAATTCTAATAATGCCAAATCTGGTGTTGATGCAATAGATGGTGGCTTTGGCAGGTTCATGCTTATACCATTCTTGGTCTCTTTTTTGTTTTTAATTCTTTCTTCGGATATCTCCAAGCTCAATTTTTCATTTGATATGTAGAAGTGATAGAGAACATGTTGCAAAATAGAAGTGGTTCAGAAGATATTTTTGTCTTTAATCGTGCTTTACCTCCAAACACACTGCTACTACCAACTAAATGGAGATTGGTCTGTCAAATGACAGAGAGCGGATCACATTTCAAAATTGATAAACTGTCCTGGTTTTCTTTCTGCTAGGAATGTATTACCTCACCTGAAGACAAACGCATGTTCTAAACGGTGAATTCTTAAACCATGTAATGACATGCGCACACAAACACACACGCATACACACACACACACACACACACACACACAAAAAAAAAAAAAAACCACACATACACACACAAAAAAAAAAAAAAAAAAAGAGAATAATTAAAGAAAAAAATAAAGAAATGTCACTCTTACACTATCGTTTTATTCTAATTATTCTGCATATGATAACGAAACTATGCTAGTCCACTTATTTGTTGATTCTCTTTACCATTTATCTTGACAGGAGCTAAAAAGGGTGGTTGTTTACACCTTTCATTGGCAGTTTGGAGAATCTCTAGCATCCGTCGACTATGGAGTTCAAAGGAGGTAAAGAATCAATTCTTAAAGCTATTTCTTTGTGTTTTGCTTTGCATATTTTGTTGTCAATCGGTTGCTATAATCGCACAAAATGTTTCTACATTACAGGCTGATGTCAAATCTATTTTTTCATCAATGAGCAAACATATATAATTTGGCTGATAGGATGAGATTGGGAAGTGGAAGTCCAATTCTCCCATTCCTTTTTTTTTTTTTTTTTTTTTTCTTTTTTTTTTTTTTTTTAATTGTCGTTTTTTTGTGTTAGGTTGAATTCCGCCATCGTTTTTTTTTTTTTTTTTAATTGTCTTTTTTGTGTTAGGTGATCCGCCACGTTTTATCATAACCAAATTCAGAGATGGTTTTCATGTCAGGGACATTGTTTGTTCACTTCTTTGGTGCTTCTGATATTCAGTGTTTCGTAAAAGATTGAGAAGGTAAGAATTTTAGACCCATCCTATGTTATGTATCATCAATACATGCATTTAATCCTTGCATGATTTCTGCAGACTGCGGGGTGTGGCAAGAACAGAGTTAAAATTGCAAGGCAAAAGTTCTTCTATCAAAATGCAAGAGAACAGAGCTTCTGATTAAAGAAATTGGTTGTCCTTATAGAAAATTTTGATTGCAATGGTCATAAAGAATCCTGGCATTTAGATTGTTAATCTCGCTCTATTATCCTCTTCTGTATTTGTATTATTAAATTTTCATTGTACCCACTCTTCTTATATAGTGGATTATTTCGGAATTTGTCATATTTTGTGGTTGCGGTCAGGGATGGAAGCAATATGGGTACCCGCGAATTTTAAGCTATCAATACCCATGTCCATTTAAAATTTTGTTATCCTTATTTGTTTTAAATATGTTTAAATATCAATTTAAGTACCCGTATTCGAATCCATTTACATTGCTACTATCTGTATCCGTCTAAAACCCGTTTAAAGTTCTCTTAAACGGGTAGGGTATTTGGAATCTTAAACTATTTAAATCTAAACTTATTTAAAATGTAATTTTTATTAATAATGGATAAAATACTGATTTAATATAGCTGGTATTTAAAGACTTATATCCGTGCTTTACCCGTATTCATAATGGATAGTAATTTCACTATTTCTACTCGTCTCAAACTTATTTATAACTACTCATATTCTCTTTAAATGGATCGGAGCGGCGCCTCATATCTTCTTTAAATGAATCGGAACCATCTTTAAATGGATCGAAACGGTACGAGTATTTTAAAATACCTGCACCACTTTCATCTCTAGTTGCGTTATTTAGCTCTATTTAAAATTAATATGCAATTGATTTGAATAGAAATATAGTATTTAATATTTCAAAGCACTCAGTAGTATCTTTTGTGATGATTTCTTGGTCTGAGATTATTGTCAACCCCTTATCTACTAATTTTAATTAGCACGGCTATAATTACAATCAACTCGTTGCATGAACGTCAAAGTAATGTTGTAATAAATAATTATCATCGTTCAAGAGAACTTTCTTCCATGTTTAGATAGAAGATGAAAAACTATAGTATAATACAACCGTAGAAACGTGCATGAGTGGTTTGTAGTTCTTTTCCTCTGTAATAGTTATTTTTCTAAATTTCAAAAACTGTATTTATGTAAATATTTATTTTTTAATTGGATTCTACAATTGTTCATTTTATTATCATTTTTAGTCTATAACAACTAGTATATGAAAGTCCACTGACACATTGAACTTGAATATTATATAGGTAAAGAGTGATTTTTCTGGTGAGAATTTATATCCATATGTATTCAATGCTCAAAATCGACACTAACTTCAAGACCTTTGATTAAGAGAAATGAGTCTCACTACATCCCAACCAACATCGGTTGGTCTTACTTATTTATTATTATTTTGTCGTTTACTTATTTAGTATTATTTTGCCATTACAGTATTATCCATTAATCAAATGGATGATACTGTAATGCGTTAAGATGCCAAACACTGGGAAGGTGGGACAGACAAACAACAAGAACAAAGAAAAAAGTGAGAATACAAATCACTCTGATACATCAATAAAAGATCACAGTACAAGATGCTGATAATCAATTTTGCCCTTGGGATAACAAGCTCACATTAGTTTGGAACTGGGTTCCTAAGCCAAAATGAGCCATCAATAGCCAAACAAAAGTAACAAGTTCTCCACCTTTACTCAATTGTTGGGCATGACAAGTTGCAGTGCAATGACTTGCAGCATATGACAACATTTCCACCCACACTTGGCTTAATATCTTCCATTTCTGCGCTTTCAATTTTCTCAGCTCTTTAGCTAACATACTTGCAGTAAATAACACAGATGTGCTTCCATCTCCCTTCACATCAGTAGGCCTAAAATGTGTATTCACTTCAAGAATCTTTTTACACGCTTTTTTCATCTTATTTGGTGACCGTATGCCTTTCTTTCTAAAGAATCTTTCTGCATCAGCACATGTGTCTTGAAATCTCAACTTACCAATACCTGCCACAGCCGCCATCATTGTCGGTTGCATAATTAAAAGATACAGCATATAATCAGACAGAAATTTGCAGAATTCTCTTTGATCATCACAATTGTCAATCCCATTTTTATCATTGTACAGAAGCTCAGTAGCAATGTGCCACATTAACAGACTCTCATCAAATGTAATACCAACAATATAAGTCATTAAATAGCTTTGATCTTTACCCAAACCATTGTTTAAAAGAACCCATTCACCTCTAGCTGTACAAATTTTTCTTGCAGTTTCTGGGTCATCAATCAACCAAGATTTCATTTGCAGCTCACTAAAGATAAATTCCCAAAGCTCCATAGTTAGTGGCTCTTTCGATACATATTTCATCTCATCCAAAAAATCCTTCAGACCCACCAGATGAATAAGTCCATCCTTTAAAGCAGTCAGACACTTTATTGCTTTATCAATGCATAAAAACCGATGGATGACTTTTCTGTAACTGGTTTTTATGCACTGATCAATGTTTTTTCTTATGCTGACACATTGATTAACAAAGCAGAAGTGCTTGATATGGTGAACCTTTCTTGGGCGTTCTTTAAGACAATACCTAATCAAGTTATGGCCTTTGACAGATTCAGACCACCTTCGAAAAGGAATGGGTGTATAAAGAGTATGTTTGTCTGTTCCACAAGCATCCATCTTTGATCTCTTTAGAGAAAGGAATTTGTTAAAGAGAAGCAATGGCCAATTAGATGATTGATCCTCAGGCCTAGCACTGACTCTCTCTAGAACAGCAACAATTGTCCAATTAGAGAAAATAGCCATTATAAGGGCTACTGTATCAAGACCTACGGCTCCAAGCAACAAGGCATAAGTAACCTTAACATCAAATTTGTCAAAATTATGCTTCTTCACATGAAAATAAAAGATTGTAAGGGCTGCGATAACCGAAATAGAAGAAATGAAGCGGAAAAACATACCCTTCTTGGAGTGAACAACAACAATCTTTGTGTAAAGAACTTCATAAATGAAATTGAGCTCTATCGCTAGTACTTTAAAAGCATCCCCTGGAGATATGCTATTGAAGAAATATCTACTCTGATCGCGCTCACGAAAGCTAAATATTAGATCAACAATAAGTCCTTTAAAGATTTTGAAGTACTTATAAGCCTCCTTTACTAGATCAAGATCATTTAATTTTCTTACTTCAAGACGGATATCAGTAGTCTTTTTTTCGCCTTCATTTTTTTTCTTTAATTGGAGTTCTTCTGGTTGCTCTAAAGCAAAAACCTCAACAAATTTTGCATAATTAAGCCCAGGATCTGGTTTTCTAAGCATAGAATCTCTAAATTTATCTCTGCTAGCAAAATACAAAGAACAAGTCCTCTCCAAATACTTAATAAGCCCAGCAAGAAATAGCAGACATGTTGGAATCATTACCTTGTTCTTTGGAAGAGTTTGAATGAAAACATAACCAGTAGCAATGGCTTGGACAATTAGGGCAAGCAAATGCCTAAGCCATAACTGATTGTCTTCAAGAGCAAAAGCAGTGATAGTGTCTGGCCCACCAAGATGGAGTAAAAGAAATGGAGCCCAGAAAGACAGAAGGTCGCCATTTTCACGAGAGAGAGTAGAGTCTTTAGGATTGCTCTGGCTGTTGAAGATGAGTCCAACCGCAAAATTTGCTGTTGCGTCGGCGAGCAAGTAACCTGTCCATACCAATAGCATCATAATTCTATTTGCAGTCCATTTTCTTGAAGGAGCTAATCCAATGAGAATGATTTGCAAGAAAAGACTGAAAAGAACTGCGATACGGATGTTCCAATGTTCCCATATCCTCTGGATGTTTTCAGGGATTGGATTTACCATTTCTTTTCTTCTCTTCAATTTTCCTTTCTGCAGCTTTTGTATTTGGTTTGAACAATGTAATGCTCGAGAATCTGTGAGTCCTGGCGGGTAGCAATGATTCATTACTATATTTTTATGTTGACGTCAACTCCACGTGTCAGTCAACATGTAGTCGTCTTTTAAAATAACTAATTATTTTTATGACGTGCTTAACGTAACTATACTCAGTATAAGCTTTTTTTTTTTTTATATATACTTTTTTAGTTTTTTTTAAACTCTTTTAGTTTTTTTTATTTATATAATTAAACTATAAATTTTTATTTAGATTTTTAATAAATATAATGATTTTTATATATACAGTAAAATTCTATTGGAATAAAAGAAATAAGTAAATAAGTTCCTCAATGTTCATATAAATTAATTGACAATTTGGAACAACAAGAGGGAGAAAATGAAGAATTTCTTTTTAGTTATATATCTTGCACTATAATAAAAGAAAATAAGTTAAATAAGTTCCTTCAATGTTAATATAAATTTAATTGACAATTTGGAACAACAAGGTTGAGAAAATGAAGATATTTGCTTTTTAGTTATATATCTTTGCATCTATTAATATCTTCATTAAAAAAAAATTAATATATGTTATTTATTTCTTTAAAATAGCAATTTAAAATATGATCATTTTGTCATTTTATTTCTTTTACAACGTATTGATTTATATAATTTTTATCATATAAATTAATTGACAATTTGGAACAACAAGAGGGAGAAAATGAAGAATTTCTTTTTAGTTATATATCTTGCACTATAATATCTCATTAAAAAAATTAATATATTTATTTATTTCTTTAAAATAGCAATTTAAATATGAATCATGTCATTTATATTCTTTTCAACGTATTGATTTATATAATTTTTATTATATGCTAATTGCTTTTATTTTTATTTAAATATCAAATTACTATATAAAAATCAACATATAACTTTTATTTTACATTTTATAATATATTTTATGTATTATAAGTACTATTTCGTACCCGATATTTGAGACTATTGTTACTTTTCCCCCTTTTTCATAAATATATTGATTCATTGTTGAAATGTAGTTGCATTTAACTATTTAGCCATTTTATTCAAAAGTGTATTTTTGCGGTTAAAAATGTAGGATTCTATAGACAAATATCCAAGAGGGATGAATCAACACAGTTAATTATACAGTGATTCGGTACTTCTCACGTCTGTATCCACTTCTCAAGAAATTATCTTGAAATCTTCTATTATTGTACTCTTTTCAAAGGCAAGAGCAAAGCCAAATACAATAGAAATAGGCCTAATTATAGAACTAACCATTGCCCATAAATTTTTCGAAGAACTTATAAATTTCTATTAGTTTTTAAAGATGTTTTTCAAATCAATTTTGAAAAATCTCTCTAAAAAAGATGATTCATTCTCTTTTCATAGAGATAATGCATTTGAAGTATAAAGAAGAAGAAGGAAATTAAAACTGTGATAGAGAGAGTTTTAAAACTAAAACTAGAAATTAGTTTGTCTCCCACAAAATCTCTTTAGCACACAAATGGATATTTTTAATTCAAAAATAATATTTGTAAACAAATAATATATTTTTTTAAAGAATATAACTTCCTTCAAATACAAAACATTGAAAAACTGCAAGAAATATATTTTTAATTTTAGTTAGAATAAGCATAATTAATCTTTCTATTTTAACAAGAGTGTGATAATCTCGATCAAATGATCAACTTATTAATCATATGACTTTAAGTCTTCAAGTAATCTTAATTCTTTGACCTTCATTAGGATAGATTTTAATCTTCACTTTAATGAATTCTCTTGATTAATTTTATACAGAAGATTTTAGAATAATTTATATAATAAATCACTTCAATTTATTATTTTTCTTAATTATCAAAATTAAAGGTTGTAAAAGCCTTTGAACCAACAAAAAATTATTTAATATTTACTATTTAAAAATTCTAATAATTTCGTGGGATTAAGTTCTCGAATGTTATGCCTAAATTTATAGGCTTGGATAATTTAATTAAAATACATTATTTAAATTCTATATGTTTATAAAATTTAATTCGATTGATTTATATTAAATTTTAAAAATTAAAATGTGATAATCTCGAAAAGAAAATAATGAAAAAAATGATTCCTAAAGTTGAGATTAAAAGGAATATATAAACCAATGTTTTTTTTTTTTTTTTTTAGAATAGGTGTTACTTAAAATATATTTTACGCTTTAAAATTTTAGATTTCAAATTAAACATATAAATACAAACACAATATAAGGTAATTAAAAATGATTGATTGGTGTAATTTTCCTTAAAAAAAATTCTTAGATAAAAAAAAAAGATTGGTGTAGCATTGAAAATTTTATTCTTTTGAAGGAAACATTCTTAAAATAATAAAACATAATAAATAAATACATTTGGAAGATAATTTGTTTAAAAATTTACATTATACATTTGGAAGTTAAGAGTTTGAAGCCTTAATAGTTGATTTCATTATTTCATATAGTTGATTATTGATTTATGTAGTTAAATATGTTTTATTAACATTGACGGTTAGAAATTAAAGTTGATTTACCTCGTCGATCGATAATTAATTTATATTTATATTATATTTGGATTATATTAATTTTGTAAAAATAATTATTAATAAAAATAGCTTTTTTTCAAATTAATATTTTTGTATGATCGTTCTCATTTATAATTATTTAAAATAATAGATAATTACTAAATCTTACTATAAAAATTTTAATTAATATCTTCTTTGTCTAATATATTAAAATATAAATTAAAACATGATGTAATTTACAACTATGGCAATTCGTTAGCAGAAACTTCTAAAACAAATGGAAACATTTTCAAACGAAAAATCCTACCTAAATTCTTCTCTAACGCTCAGTTGTCTGATTTCCAATTACATAAACTGCTTTTTAAGGGCTGAAAAGGAGAGTAAACAAGAAGAGGGAGAAAATGTCAGATCACTTACCTCAAGAAGTGGTGGTAGGAATTCTTGCAAGATTACCAGTAAAATCACTCATCAGATACAGGTGCGTTTCTAAAGCATGGTCTTCTTTAATCACTAGCCCTTCTTTTATAACCCTCCATCTCACCAATACAACGATAAGAAACAAAGACCTAATTATAATCAGGTATACTAATGGAGGAATTGAAAATACCAATGAGCGTTTCTTGTTGGTGCTGGTTTAGAAAGGGGGTGGGTCCTCGTCGAGGAAGCTCTTAGCTTTTGTTCACACCATGCAATCAATGAAGTAAAAGGAGCAGCAATGGAGCGCGCTTCTTCTAGTGCTGGTGCATACCAGAAGAAATCTAAGGAGGAAGAAGAAGAAGAAGAAGAAAGGAAAGAAGCATATGGAGAGTCTGATAATGCTGACGCGATGTCTTGGATGAGCATGCTTCCTCTACAGACGTTATACAAATTGCAGCAAGCGAAGGTTCAAAGAATCCATCATCTTCTGGTACAATTACAGAGATGAAGAAGATTAGCTGAATTTTGTAGTGCATGTGAAATCAGTGGAATCTCTATCTCTTTCCTTTTACTTTAACTCTCTTAATCTTGAAGTTTGTACTGATATAACTCCCTAGTTTCAAAACAAGATTAGCTGATCATTTTAACATGCATTTCTTAGTAATTGCAAATCTGTATTTCTTTTCTCTCCCTCTTGATGCTGAATTATGTGTTAATTTTCAGCATGTTAAGGAAAATAGCAGCTCCTTTGTTTCTTGTAATGCTTGACTTATATTATAGTATCCATCAAGTATGCTTCCAAGATTGGAAGGAAAGGTGCAGGCTTTGATAACTGATAATGCGCCAAAAAAGTATAACTCAGAAAGAACGTAACATGTAATTCATATTAATTTCTGATTCTGCAGATTAGAGAGTTTGTTTTATTTTGAGAAGCAAAATAATTACAATTACAATCATGAATAATCTTTTACATGCCTTCAATAAATTTGAACCCGAATTCACATTGGAAAGTGGAAAGGATGGTCTTTTTTATTCTACTAAACTAAGGTCATTGAACCATTTGGAGATTTTTTTTTTTTAGGCAATTGAATGTTGCGAGATTCAGGAGAGGAGAGTGTTAAAAAGCCTGAACATCCGAATTTGAAAAAGAGTTCGTTAAAACGAACCTACAGACAGCCCACCATAATCGAAGAGTTAAGCCCAACTTGAAAGCCCCACACTATTTTTAGGGTCCTATCCTGCACCAAGAAAAGAAATGGTATCATGTCGGATCATCTTCCTGAAAGAAGTGCCAAGAGAAATTCTCTCAAGATTGCCGGTGAAATCACTCCTCAAATTGAGGCGCTTATCAAAAGCATGGAACTTTTTAATCACCAGCCCTTCTTTTATAAGCCAACACCTGAAGAAAACCTCCGTGGAAAGTGACCTACTTCTCTTTAGGTATACTAAGGGTCTAAGGAAACACAATGACCGCTTTTTTCTTTACTCAGATGAAAGCTTCCCCCTTCTTCCTGTAAAGGAACTAACTTACCCATTTAAAGGCTTGTGTTATTATGTCAATATTCTTGGTTCTTGTAACGGAGTAGTTTGTTTGTCTGACGATATTGTCAGTCAGTTCCACTAATATAGCTGCTTTATGGAACCCTAGTATTAGAAAGACACTATCAATTCCTAAACCAGATGTGTTATATATGTCACATGGACCTCTTATGCACTCACTTGGGTTTGGTTTTGATTCCACAATTGATGACTATAAATTGGTGAGGTTAGTATATTTCCATGCCAATCGTCGCTGCTGTTATGTTGTTCCACCATTGGCTGAGGTTTACAGTTTGAGAAGTGGGTCTTGGAGAATGGTGGATAATGATCTGAAATATGTAATTTGGGAGTATTCATTCTGTGCCTTTGTGAATGGTGCTTGCCACTGGCTTGGTACTGCACGAAACAGGGATAGCATACGCAATATGATTGTATCATTTGATTTGGGCAAAGAGGTGTTTTGGGAAATGGGAGTGCCAAATTTTTTAGTCGGAGAACTGTATATCGATATGGAAGTTGCAGTACTTGATGAAGCGCTTATGTTAGTTCCATTTGCGAGAGTCAGATGTCTTGGAGCAGAATTGGTTCAGTTTGGATGATGAAAGAGTATGGTGTTGCAGAATCTTGGACTAAGCTTTTCAATTTGCACCTTCAGAAAGGGTACAAAGGTTAGTTGCATCTAGGAACAATGGTAGGGTTCTGTTGGCGAGAGCAGGTGGAGAACTTTTTCTCTATGATCCAAAGACAAAACAAACCTGGAATGCTGGCTTCGAGGGCGATGTACACTCTTTTTATTTGGATACTTTTGTGGAGAGTCTTGTTTTACTAGGTGAAGCAAATGGAGTCTCAACTGAGCATTCTTCTTATTCTTCTCTTCCTGATACAAAGAGGAGGAATTGGAAAAGAACAAGGAAGAGAACCAGAATGTGGATGCATCTACTTTTATTTCACACCTTGTAATTAATGAAGCAAATACAGCATCGGAGGAAGAAGCATAGCAAGTGAGAGATTCAGTTTTATAGAATGAAGCAAGTGATATATGCAGATATTGTTCCAGTTAATGGAGGTTTAGGAAGTTGTTCTTACTTGTGTGCAGCAAGTAGTGTTTTCTCTCTATTTAAGTAGTTTTTAATAGTTATTTGCAAATCTTTCAACTTTTGTCCTCCTTAAATGCTATGAAGTAATCTAAAGGTTTAAACTTTCCTTTCCATTGCAAATTTCTTCTCTTTGATGCTGAATGATATTGCATTAATTTTTCAGCATCTTAATAAACTTTTTATAATCAATCAATTCTATTATCTGGCTTGATAATACAATTTGACAAAATGGAAATTTATATGTTAAAATTGGTTATTACCATGTTATTATAAAAGGTTTGATAATTTAATCTTAATCATACATATGTAATAATTTAATGACACATTATAAAGGTTTGATATTATACGTAATAGAAAATACATCTTTTTTTTTTTTTTTTTTTTTTTTTTTTTAACATACATATGTATAAATAATATTAATGAACACATTAAATAAGGTTTGATATTATACGTATAGAAAATACATCTTTTTTTTATTTTTTTTTTATTTTTTATTTTATTTTAGGAACCTTAGTAAATTCATTAAATTAATAAAATATGAGAGTGAGTAACATCATAATAATATTTTTATAAATAATAAGAAAAATATAAAATATTGGAGAAAAAATTGAAAATCTTTCTGTTGAAAAATGATTCTTGAATGCTTTGGCAAAGGTAACTGGGTCCATTCTACAAAAGAAACATTATCCGCGCAATATTTGATAAACATAGTTTTTTCAAGAAAACTTAATTACAATTTAACACCGACCGACAGCAGAAAAGAGTTTAATAATAAACAAACTTGTATAATGAAGGAAACACGCAAGTACTGACTAGAATGGCTATTGGTAGAAAGGAGAACTTACCACAAACTTGAAAGATCTGAAAGTCCTCCAATCCAAGCACACAATAATAATACATAGCTTGTTTTTTTTTTTTTTTTTTTTTTTTTTTTAGGAAAACTTAGTAATTCATTAATAATAAATATAAGTTGAGTACATCATAATAATATTTTTATAATAATAAGAAATATAAATATAGAAAATTGAAATCTTCTGTTTGAAAATGTTCTTGATCTTGGCAAGGTACTGGTCCATTCTCAAAAGAAACATTTCGCAATATTGCCCTAAACATAGTTTTTTCAGAAACTTATTACAATTTTAACACCCGCAAAAGAGTTTAATATAACAAACTTTAATGAAGGAACACGCAGTACTACTAGACTCTATTGGTAAAAGAAACTTACCCAAACTTGAAGATCTGAAGTCTCCAATCACAAGCAACCAATAATTCATCTTGTATTTCAAATTGTCAGAGAATAAATCCAAATAAAATCTCCTCAATAACGAGAAACAATTATATGAAAGGAGAAAAAGAAAAAACCCAATAAGAGGGTACAAAAACACTCGATATGAGATACTAAATCTAAATTTTATTCCAAACAATCATAGATTTAAAAATTCTTACAAAGAAAACTAAAAAAAATAAAATAAAATAGTGAGGGATGGAAAGAAACCACCGCCGCCCAAAGAAAGCTGGTTGGTGGTGGTTTAGAAATAAAATCTAGAAGGATATAAGGAAAGAGAGAGTAAGAGAGAGTGAGGCTGCTAGAGTTTTTTTTTATTCTATTATTAGAAAATATATCTTATTAATCAAATTCATAATTATAGACATCATCAACCTATATTATTTAGGTCTATTTTAATTTTTCTTTTAATAAGTAGGAATGACTAATAAGTAGTTAAGATTTCTGTTAAAATTTAGTCCAATACACAGATATAACTTTAAGAGTTCTTGCAATTACATCCTAACTTTAACTTTTTGATAAGTTAGTGAACTTTTACATTAAAAAATTAAATGTCATGGATCCCTCTAAAGTTAGTTAAATTCCTAAAAACCATAGTTCTAAAGAATCCCTAATTTATTTTCTCTCTCATATCCTTTCTCTCACCTCTCTTCCTTCTTTTTCCAATTCCATAAAATAAAAGGAAGCAAACTTTCAGTTCATTACTAGTTCCTCTTGGAATTGCCTTTCCTTGGATTTGGATTAAGAAAACATAAAGCCTCAAAGGACCTAATAGAAATGTGTCTATTTCTTCACCAACTTAACCTGAATATGACGAAAGGTACTTGTGATTGTAACTATGTGAACAATGTGGAATTCATTGTTTTATGATTGGTGTTTTTTTGACTAATAAAACAATATATCAAGCAAAAACAAAAAGAAAATACCAACAACATAAAGTTATTTGCAATTGTAATAAACAATAATCAACTATCTGATGTCTCATCTTCTTAACTTTTCTTTGATGTCTTATGGTAAAAAACGCTTCAAACTTCCAACTCATAATTCGAAGAAAAAGAAGCTTTCTTTACTGAACAAAAACATGAACTGTCTATATATAGTATTCTGTCTGCTTAACTCTATGGTTTAAGGCTTGGCAATTACATCGATGGAAACTTTGTCACTCCTGCCAATGCTCCTACTTGCCCTTGCTTTGATGGCAGGTCTAATTCACAATAGCTATGCCCAGATGGTGGATTGCTTAAAATCTGATAGAGAAGCTCTTGTTGACTTCAAAAGTGGTCTTAAGGATCCTGAGAATTGGCTCTCGTCATGGCAGGGAAATAATTGTTGTCAATGGTGGGGAATATATTGTGATAATAGTACATCAGCTGTTATTACCGTTGATCTTCACAACCCATACAAGTACGAGGTAGGGGGATTGAGTGGGGAGATTAGACCTTCATTGACAAAACTGAAGTCCTTGAGACATTTGGATTTGAGTTCTAATTCATTTAATGGGATTCCAATTCCCATATTCTTTCATTCTTTGGAGAAATTGCAGTATCTAAATCTTGCAAGTGCAGGTTTTAGCGGCAAAATTCCTCAAAATTTGGGAAACATTTCTACTTTACAGTATTTTAATGTCTCTTCTGATTCTTGTTGTTTAACTGTGGACAGTCTTGAATGGATGACTAGTCTTTCCTCTTTAAAATATCTGGCACTAAATGGAGTTGACCTGTCAATGGTAGGATCAGATTGGATTTTAGCACTGAACATGCTTCCACATTTAAGTGATGTCCATTTATCTTTTTGTAACCTACACGGTTCCGTTTCTTTTCATGGTTTTCTTAATTTTAGCTCCATTGCTGTTATTGACCTTAGTGACAATGATTTCAACTCCACCCTGCCCAATTGGGTTCCTAACATTAGTATGCTTCAATTCTTTGATGCCCGCAACAGCTTTTTCAATGGAGGTATTCCAATTGGTTATAGTGACCTTCCAAATTTGAGGTTCTTGTATCTTTCTGGGAACAGTGTTAAAGCCAACATTTATCAAGTATTGAAGGGAAGTTGGGAAAAGATTGAAGTTTTTGATTTAGATTTTTGTTCTTTATATGGTGAGTTACCTAGCTTCGTTGGAAACTTGACATCCCTGACTCATCTTTCCCTGCCTTTCAATAACATCAACGGTCAAATTCCAAGATCAATAGGTAAACTTTGCAATCTGAAATATCTTGATTTATCATATAATTATTTGACAGGAAGTTTGCCTGAAGTTCTTGGACAAACACAATTTTGCCTTCCCAAAAGTTCCTTCTCTAGTTTGCAGTACTTAAATTTGCGTTGCAATGAATTCGTAGGTGAATTACCAAATTGGTTGGGTGAGCTTCACAATCTTGTTGAACTCATTTTGGATTTCAACTCATTTAACGGTTCTATCCCTACTTCTATTGGAGGTTTGAAACACTTGACTACTGTTTCACTCAGCAGGAATGCACTAAATGAAACTCTTCCGTATAGTTTAGGACAACTCTCGAACTTGTCTTTCTTTGATGTCTCTTATAATCATTTGAGCGGATCTCTCCCAACTAATCTTGGCCAACTTTCTGAGTTGTCTTTCCTAGATGTCTCTTCCAATCATCTTTCTGGTATTCTATCCAAATCTCATTTTTCGATGTTAAAAGAATTGCAGACTTTGAGTTTGTCTGCCAATTCTTTAATTCTCAAACTGGATTCAAATTGGGTTCCTCCCTTTCAAGTTCGTTATCTTTTTATGGGTTCATGCAAGTTGGGTCCTTCATTTCCAGCATGGCTTAAATCACAAAGAAACATTGGTTTTCTTGATTTCTCAAATGCTAGTATTTCAGATTCCATACCGAACTGGTTTTGGAGTATTTCTAGCAATATAGTCTTCTTAAATTTTTCTTTCAACCAACTGCAAGGTTCTCTACCAAATCCCTTCAATATATATCCTCTTGCAAGTATTGATTTGAAATATAACCTCCTTGAAGGAGCTCTTCCTATTCCAAATGTTAGGATTAAAGCCTTAGATCTTTCCAATAATAAATTTTCAGGTCCTATACCAAAATCCATAAGCAACCTCACTCGATTCTTGAACCACCTTTCACTTGCAAGCAACAAACTTATTGGTGAAATCCCAACCAGTATAGGGGAAGGACTTTTTGGATTGGTAATTCTTGATCTTTCAAAAAACAATTTATCGGGAAACATTCCAACAAATATTGGGAATTGTTATCTGCTACAAGTCTTAGACCTTCAATGCAACAACTTGTCTGGGGTGATTCCTGAGTCTCTTGGTGAACTAAAATTCCTTCGAACTATACACCTGCGCAACAACCTGATTTCTGGAAAACTCCCATTGTCTTTCCGAAATTTGTCATTCTTGGAGACTATAGACCTTGGAAATAACAGATTGACAGGTGTTATACCATCATGGACTGGAAATGGTTTTAAGGATCTTAAAATTCTTAGATTAAGATCAAATTCATTTTTTGGAGAGCTTCCATCTACACTTGCAAATTTGAGTTCTCTACAAGTACTTGACCTCGCAGAAAATAAGTTGGATGGTATTATTCCTGCTAATTTTGGCAATTTTGAAGCCATGACTCATGTGCAGAACATTAATTATAATTCACCTTATGCGATTTTGCCAGGTTTCTACTATCAGGAAAATATATTTGTGACTATAAAAGGTCAGTCTTTCGAATACACCAAGACTCTTTCCCTTTTAACTTGCATAGACCTTTCAGGAAACAATTTGAAAGGCGAGTTTCCTATTGTAATATCAAATTTGGTAGGCTTAGTGGTTTTGAACTTGTCAAGAAATCACATCAGCGGTCAAATTCCTCATAGCATTTCAGAATTGCGTCAACTGGCTTCTTTTGATCTGTCAAGAAATATGCTTTCAGGTCCAATTCCTGAAAGCATGTCTTTACTATCATTCTTGGGATACTTGAACTTATCAGACAACAATTTTTCAGGTAGAATCCCTTTTGTTGGGCACTTGACAACTTTTGAGGCATCTTCCTTTTCTGGAAATCCTAGTCTTTGTGGGGCTCCCCTTGAAGTTGAATGTCCTGGTGATAATTCAAGAAATACAGGAACTACTGATGAGAATGACTTTGGCAGTGTTGATGACAAGTGGTTTTATTTGGTAATTGCGTTGGGATTTGCAGCTGGTTTATTGGTTCCTTTTTTCATTTTGGCAATCAAAAGAACTTGGAGTGATGCTTATTTTGGATTTGCAGATACAGTTGCGGACAGATTATTAACTTGGGCATGCAAAACCAGGATGAGTTTGAGGAATTTTGGTTTCTGTTTGTAGCTTTTATTTATTTTTTATTTTTTTTCTCTCTGTTTAACATTGTAGTTTACAAGTACGAGAAAGTAGCATTCTCAAGGATTGACCAATTTCTCAATGTTTTTTTTTTTTTAGTATTTGGGAGGAAAATCCAAACTTGAATCTGTCTCCAGGTCAATAAATATAAGAATTCAATTCAATTCAGTTTTACTTTCAGAGGGTTCTCCTGTTTGCAACCATACCATATGAAAAGTGGCTAATTGCAAATCCAACAAAAACTAATTTCAAAGTTTGCAGGCTATTGAAGAATGGGCCTAATACCATTCTTTGCACCAAAGCCATTTATCTCTGAGCCCAATCCATCTCTGGTTAAGCCATTCTTGCTCACGACAGTAGAGCTCCACTGTCTGCTTTGTAAAGACAAATATCAAACATGATTCTTTTGCAAAAAATCTGAGAACCAACAGAGGGGAGAATGAGTGGAGAAGGGAAACTAGTGGGTGTGACCGGAGCATCCGGTTACATAGCTTCCTGGCTAGTGAAGTTATTGCTTCAACGTGGCTACAGAGTCAAAGCTTCAGTTCGTGACCCAAGTCTGTGATTGTAACTCTTATCTTTCTTTTTGATTGTTGGCTGCGTTTTTGTTCTTGGTTTGGCTTTGAAATCGCATTATAATATCAAAGTTCCAATCCTTATATCATCTTATGATCATTTTTTAGTACTTGGGTTTGTGGGGAGTGCATGAATTGATCGTTGACTTCATTTCTATGTTCTTGGTCTTGTTTGTTAGTTAGATAGCAACTGAAAATTTTCACCTTTGTTTATTTTGTGATTGTTCTAAGTTGTTCGATTTCTGGGAAATGATTAACTTTTCGATTGTAATTTGTTTTAGAAATCGAGTTTTGGTGAGAACAAACTCTGAATTTGAGTTCATAGGCTAAACTTGTGTTGGGTCCTAGATAAATCTTACCTTTCTGATGTAAGATGTGGAATTGGAGAATTTTTAATTGATGAGCCAATTTTTTTATTTCATGGCCTAAATTTGTGTTGGAATGCAAATTGTTTTGATTGCTAAAAATTTGAATGGATTGATTTAATTAGTTTCAGCTTGTGATAATGTTGGAAGGGACTGTTATCAATGTATGCAAATAAGAAAATAATGTCTTATTTGCACCAATGTTGGAGGTAAATAAAAATTAGAACATCAGAAAACATACAAGAAAAAACGATACTTTGTTCAGGAATTCATAACTAAAACCAGCTGGAATTTAAATGGTTCTCATTTTGTGGAGATAACAAGCAGAATAAACAATGTGAAATCAGAAATGGGTTTGCTGTATCAGTATACATGTTTTTTTTCTTTTCTTATATAAAAGTAGGGAGTACATTTTTCTTAAGTTTTAAAAGAAAAAAATTGGCTATTTAATTTATTCCATCACTCAGATGGCTCATCTATGTTGTTAAGTTCAGCAGTTTATATATACCGAGCTCTATTGGTTTGTGACTTTCGCTTCAATGGATATATATGACAAAATATAGTATTCTCCATAACATTCAAGGAATTCTATTGATGGCACAGATGATCCAAAGAAGATTGAACACTTACTTGCACTTGATGGGGCTAAAGAAAGACTGCAATTGTTCAAAGCCGATTTACTGGATGAAGGATCTTTTGATCCGGTGGTTAAGGGATGCGAATGTGTTTTCCATACAGCATCCCCATTTTACTTCACTGTAACTGATCCCCAGGTACATTTTCTTTCCCTTCAATTACATAGTTGTAAAATTAGCTTCAAAATATAAATATCGTCAAAATTGTCAATTTCAAGTACAATTACCTATAGTCTTGGTGATGTTTTAGGAGAACATTTGAACAAAAATTCCAACTAGGATGCTTCTATATCAGCTTATAGCAAAATTGATTGATTAAAATGTGATCAACCGCTATGGTTTTTTTTTATTTATGTTTTTGTTATTGTTGCTGGGAACTTTTATATGTTACTTTGAATTTTGCCCCAAATTTTGATTTTTGTTATGTATGCTAGTCCTTATAATTATTGATTTCTCCTTTCAGGCACAACTTATTGATCCTGCATTGAAGGGGACACTGAATGTTCTTAGATCATGTACTAAAGTTTCTTCTATCAAAAGAGTGGTTATAACATCATCCATGGCTGCAGTTGCTTTCAATGGCAAACCTCTTGCTCCTGATGTAATAGTTGATGAGACTTGGTTTTCAGATCCTGATTTCTGTGAGAAATCTAAGGTGCATACAAGTGCTTTTTGGGACTAAAATAGCCTCTCTTTTGGTATGCTTCTCTGTTTTCATTTAGTCTGCCTGAAAGGATTTATCTGATGATAAATATGAGTTAGCAACTAACTGGAGCCTCTCATATGCAAATTCTCTGTCTTTTTCCTTCACCCTCATCAATTTATCTGTGGCCAATGTACCTTTATTTTCTCTTTTTCCTTATCAGTTATGGTACATGCTCTCCAAAACCTTAGCAGAAGAAGCTGCTTGGAAGTTTACCAAAGAGAATGGAATGGACATGGTTACAATAAACCCAGGATTGGTGATTGGTCCTCTCTTACAGCCAACTCTTAATACCAGTGCAGAGTCAGTTCTGAAGCTTATAAATGGTACTCTTTTCATCTACTAGTTAGAATATTTTGCATCTTCTGACATGAAAATCAATACGTTCTTAACTTCCTTTTATGGATATAGCCAAAAATTTTATGCTCAATCACAAATTTCCATGCAAATTTCCAAAGTTTCCTTCTTTTGTCATGAATTGCCAAATTATTCCAAAGTTTCCTTCCACAGCTTCCTTCTTTTTATGGATATTCTTTTGTAGTTGAGATTATTTGTGATGCAACACTTGAGATTACTGGATGGCAGGAGCAGAAAAATATCCAAATACAACATACAGATGGGTTGATGTTAGAGATGTTGCCAATGCACATATCTGTGCCTTCGAGAATCCTTCAGCTTCTGGAAGATACTGTTTAGTTGGGACAGTTATACACTCTTCTGAGGCTATGAAGATTCTTCACAAACTTTACCCAGATAACAATCTTCCCAAAGAGTAAGTCTATTAGTCAACATACTGATTATATTCGGTAGAAAGACCAGAGCTGTACTTCTGATTACCAGTTTCATACACTGGCAAATGGGCATAGTTTCATTAGGTTTGGATTTTTGGCAGATGTACAGATGACAAGCCACCTGCGACAAAATATCAAGTATCGAAAGAGAGAGCAGAGAGTCTAGGTGTGAAGTTCACTCCTCTTGATGTAAGTTTGAAGGAGACTGTTGAAAGCTTGAAGGAGAAGAACCTAGTTAGCTTCTGATTTGTATTGATGGATATTCTTGAGGCCTTCGTCTTGTAATGATTATGAAGCATTCTAAAAATAAGCTGAAGCCTGCACATACATCATTTACACTATTTGGTTTGCAGGTGTAATTGAATACTTGTCACTATTCATTAAAACTCCATCTTGGTTTCCTTTTCTATTAATTTATACTGTTAAAGCACTATAAAATGGGTTTTTAACAGTTTTCTCAGCAGAGCATAGTCCTTCATTTCTTTTAGTTAGTTCTTTTGAGTTCAAAATGTTCAAGTCAGTTTGATCTTGATCCTGGTCTTTATTTTGTCGGCCAAAAGCAGTCTGATAATAATTTTTTGTCATTAACAATGAAGATAGGTTGCTATTTGAGACCCCATGTCTTGAAAAATTGTTTGGAATTCCAGACAATCTGCTCAGATGTATGGCAGCAAAACTATAATTTTAAGTTTTAAGGATACAGTGAAGAAATTTTTACAATTAAGGCTATTTTATTTCGAAATAAAAATTAAAAAACAATTATTTAGTTCTTAGAAAACAATTATTCTTTTTTTTTTTTTTGTTTTTTTAATAGTCTAGTCAAGAATAAAATTGAAAAGAAATTCTACTAGAACTGAAATTGAATTTTAGATTATTCAAAAGTATATACAGTATTAGACCTATAAAGAAATAAGATATACATTCATAGAAAAATGGAATTCGGAATGACCGAGGAACATTACAATCTCATATAAACAGAGAGACCTATCAGTGGATGCCAACTAAATTTTCAGGTACAGTTGTGCTGTTAATGTTGTCAAAGGACCTCAAAACTAAATCCAGGTCATATGGCCAAATGAATCCTATGAATCCTTCTTCCTCCTTATACCTGTAGGAACACCATAACAAACTGGAGATGCTCCAATCAGAAAAGGGAGTGTGCAAGCTTCTCGAGTTTGACTCATAAATGATCCAATCCTGGCTCTATGATTACAACAATTCTTTAAGGAATCAATATCACAAGTTTCGGATTCTTTTCTCGTTTGTGCCTTCTTCCTAGCAGCAACTTTCCGTCCCTTCAAGTTCATGGCCTCAAATTCTTTTGCTAGTAAATAACGTTGGGAACAATCATTAGATCTTTCCTTTAACCAGGCATCAAGCATTGCCTTCCTGAACCGATCAATATCTTTGTCTGTGACTTCCCAAAGATTTGCAACAATGATGGGAGAGCCAGCTAGAAGATAGGACAGGGGAGTACCTTGTTGGAATGTAAGAGCCATTTAATGACAACGCACCGCTACTGCATCCCATCAGAAGGGTAGCAGCACAATTTTTCACCTTCTGAATCTCTTGCTGAGAAATGTACTGAGCTCCTGTACTGTCAGAGGCACATTACATGCAATTCAAGATAGGTGCAGATAAATAAATAAATAAATAAGACAACGGGGAAAAAAAAAATCATGTGATTTTGTGCATTAGCACATTAGATTATGCATGCCACTTCCATGGCCAAAATATAAGAACAGATCATGACTTTTTAGGGCTAAAGTCAATTCTTCAGCAGTAGGAGTGCATCCAGTCTTCCCCTGAATCAAATATTTAATGAGTATTGTTAAGGATTAGTTGTAAATATAACTCTGTTAGGAATTAGATTCCTAATAAGTTTATAGTATCTTGTATGTGTGTATATATATGTGTGTCCCTATTGATGAAATACAAGCAAGAAAATATTTTTCCACAATAAATTCACTGCATTCCCCCCCAAGTCTTCCCCTGAATCAAATATTTAATGAGTATTGTTAAGGATTAGTTGTAAATATAACTCTGTTAGGAATTAGTTATTCCTAATAAGTTTATAGTATCTTGTTATGTGTGTATATATATGTGTGTCCTTTGATGAATACAAGCAAGAAAATATTTTTCCACATAAATTCACATGGTATCAGAGCCTTTTGGCTCGTTAAATCACTTTTTTTTTTTCTCGTTTGCGTTGAAATTTCCATGCCAGCTGTACAGTCCGCTAAAATCAGTCTCGGTGATCAGTTCTAAGGTGTCAACCGTATTTTGATCTCACCAACCTACCTCAGAAGGATTCCTTTCCAAGTTCTGCTCCAGGATCAATGTCAAGATCTGTTCCTCCTGCCAAAAATCCGACAATCTACACGTATTGACCTCTTCGCCTTGCATTGCGCTGGGTGGCCCCACGTGCTGCGCACTATTTTGTTTACTGCTATTTGTGCCAGGCCGAACGTTCGGCGACGTGGAGGTCGCGTCGGTCTATTTTCCAGAGCGAGGTTCGAAATAAGTTCTCTGGGTCTTCGGTATTCTAACTTCTAAGCACATCGTGACTCGAGAATTCGGTTTATTTGTTCACGCCATACTTTCGGACGAAGATTTTGATACAGGGTCGTTTTCAGTCTTATCAATATTATTATAGTCATCTTAGTTGCGTTCAAGGTTTAACTCGTTTGCTGCAATGTTATGTCAGTTGATTACTATGTGCTTACTTTTTTATTTGGCTATCTATCTCTTTCTGCTGTTGTCTAGGTTAAGGGATAGTAATTAGATATTTATAATTAAATTAATGGATCTTAGGCAGGTTTACAGATTCTAAACTAACTATTATCTTTGAATATATTGATTTACCAATACACATGAATTAGTATATATCACTACAAAAAGTCCGGTTAATTAAAAAGGAACTAAGTATATTTAGACTTGAAGTCAAAGCCAGCAGATTAGAATTCTATTACTGTGGAGTGTTGAAAAAAGTTATGATCATCTAATTTGAATGATTCCAACCCGTTCATCCCAAAACTGATGAGACAAGCCAGACACAAAAGGGACTATCCGAAGTTGAGACTTCAGAAGAGGAATAGCTCTTACTAGTTAGAACCAGCCAACACCCCATCAAAATGATGCATAGACATCAATGGATGTATATATTGCATGCTTGACATAGAAACTAATTTGTCACTATAGCTGTATCATCGCGTGGCTGATGTCTATGACAGAAAAACAACGATTATGCCGTGCTTGGGTATAACTCAACTCCTCACTTGTAGAGATACTTATTGATTGTAAAAGAAAGTCAAAAAACGGCGAGAATCATCAATGATCTATAGAATTTCCTAATTACTCAACGGAACCAATAGAAATTTTCCAAGTTACCTATAGGCCTGCACATGTTCTCTCAGTATGTATCGAAGGTCTGCAAAGGAGGATGTATGTATCGTGGTACTGTCCACAACAGCAAGGGTATGAGAGAACCACACTTTACTCATTTGCAAGTATTTTTGTGGAGACACTTACTTATGATCAAGGTATATTTATAATGATAGACTTTAGCATGTAGGAACTTAATAGATCTTTATATTGGCTATATCTATAATTAATCCCGATGTATACATGAGGTTACAAATTAATTTCACGACCCAAGTCATTAGAAAAAATTGGATGGCTTAATGACATGAGTCTATTAGCCATATCTATGAGAGCAGGTCTTTTCGTCTTTCTCGAGATTTTGTGTTAATCGTCTAGCACCAAAATCACATAGCTTATCATCAGCGCAGTAGATAGAAGTTACATATGCCTACATGCACTTGTCTGACTCTATTACAGGAACTATTCTGATCACTAGGAATTTAGGCAACGTAGACTAAGCATAGGTTGTGTCATCCAATAATAACTAATGGACCTATTCCCACCATCTCACTTGATAATATGAGGTTCCTCAGTCGCCTATCGGTTATTGTGAGAGTCCCGTAATCTAAGTCGCGATTCGTATCATGATACTTCATATGAGAGCATAGCCAGGAAATCGCAGGAGGACGTGGATGAAAATAATTCGTAGTATCATATAGGGAGACCCGAATGTGATGCTCCAGGTGAGGTTTCTTAGAGATATAATTCTGGCCCTAAAAGGGTTATTTCGGCACAATTCTTAACCATATGCAAATGTGACGACTTGACCTGGGCAAACTATTATCGATACCTTGCTATAGAAGACACAAGCTAAGAGATTCAATAAGCCTCATATTCGCAGAGCGCTATTGAGCAATGATAGACGAATACACGTCAAGGATTGCGTCGCGATTCTCACCATATCTTCTGATTCTAACATTAATCAATTTTCTAGCACTATCTACAACATACGAGGCACAATATATTAGAGTATAGGAATCCGTCGCTCTATATCTCATCGCTATGATTAACACCTCATAAGCTTATGCTAGACTATGAGTCTGACGCACTTAGATACCTCCATATGTCTCAGATGATAATAGCATGAAGCTCGAACGGCACTAAATTACGGAGAACTGAAGAAAGTAGTAGATTTAAGCGATGAATCTCCAGTGCATCAGTCAACATCAGTAACTCTAGGCCTGTCCTGAAAACATCCTATCTATACGCTCATATCATAAATGTGCTACGAACATCGGATCTTTTCTGTCCAACTCATCAAAGAGTTGGCATCAATAATTTCATTGTGATTGATATACTGAGCTTGACTTAGCAATATCACATGAAACTAGGTGTAAGAGCCCTAGGCTGCACCTCCCCTCGGCCCCAAAACTGCTATCTCATGGAAACAAAGATGGCTGATAAACAATTCTAGATCACTCAAAAGTTACAATAAGCTACTACTATAGAGAAAACAATGAGACTACTTATGAAGCTAGCTAGATGGCGCAAAACTCCACAGCTGTCATGCGTCTTATGTACCTCACTAAGCCTCAATCAAAGAAGCTAGGGCAGCTCAAATTTGGAATGCCTCTGGTAATTTGCCGATCACATGACAAGGTTAACGACATTAGTCACATTATGCGAGCACATGCGATCTAAAGAATCTCCTAGAATTGCTCTAATTTTTCATATAACATAGTATAAATTACTAAAGATACATGACAAATATGGGTAGTCCAGCGTATACATTAAAACTAGTCAATGTAATCTTAAAGCACCTGCACTTTGCAACTACTGTAAGGGAAAATTTGGTCTAAGTGCACAGTTCATGCCCTAAATCAATAGTCATTCAATTAAAAGATTTCTTTGAGTCTTAGCCGGAATCAGTTCTCCCACTCGTTCGATAATCTAACCCACTTGTCGGATTAAACAACTTATCATGGACATTACTCGATTTGCGATAAATATATTTGCAAAAACTTAATGTAGTGTTATAATCTTTTATCGCGGTACATTCACTTAAAATAGTTAGATTAGTCAATTCACAGTGATCTATAATATGGACGATAAGCAAGAATTAAGTGGAGAATGGCACAATTGTAGTCCTGGAGAGCATTTTATAATAAACTTCTGAGACGCATGAACTAACGTTAGTCGTTAGAACTCACTAATCTGAACTTGCGTGGAATGGGTGGTCTACACTATCTCCTCTTCAGAAAGAGGTTCAATTGATACTCGAGATATTCGGTGTTCTAATACTCATATAATTTACAGGCTATAGTCGTAGCTTTAAAAGCTTGTGTCCGGCACGTTTGTACTATGGTACTTGTACAGAGTCCTTGAGGAGAGTGAAGTGGAGAACTATATTGTCCTATATTCCTATATGCGCCAAAACACCAACTAACAAAGACTAATTACCCATATAGCTATCCTCTCGAGTAAACATCATCACTTGGTATTTGCGAAAGTTCATAACACGCCTATGTGCGATGGTTGAGAATAAAATATTCTGAATATGTATTTTACGGTCCATGTTCAGCTGTCTCATATGAGTAATATCCTAAAACTGGCTTAATTCGGGATATATGGTTGTGACTATAAATTCTTGTTGAACATGATAACTCCTTAACTCTTAAAACTGGCTTTCGGTATTTTGTGACTTTTGTGGATGATTATTCTCGTGTTACTTGGTTATTTTTAATGAAAACTCGTTTTGAGATATTCTCTATTTTTTATTCCTTTTGTGTTGAAATTAAAACTCAATTTAATACCTCTGTTCGCATATTACACAGTGATAATGCTAAAGAATATCTATCTAGTTCTTTCTAATCTTATATGTCATAGAATGGTATTCTCCATCAAACATCTTGTCTTGATACTCCTCAAAATGGGGTTGCAGAAAGAAAAAATCGACATCTTTTTGAGGTTGCTAGGGCATTTCTATTCTAAATGAAGGTCCCCAAACATTTTTAGGCTGATGTTGTCTCTACTGCATGTTTTTTTATTAATCGCATGCCTTCTTCTGTTCTTAATATTGAAATTCCTTATAATGTCTTGTTTCCTTCGATACTCTGGAGGACATTCAAATCATTATGCACTATAAAGCTATTAGTATTTTCTTAATCTATATTAATCCGCAACATTAACACTTTCTTTACACATACGTTCATGCTTAATATTGGAACATTCACTCCGGTATAATGCTCTTTGTATTTCACTTTCAGATAGTGCTTCTGTTTTCTCTACATGATAGATATCGTAGGTTGTTCGGATATAGTACTATGTTTTGTTCGTAGATAGTTTTCCGTTTACTTTCCACAGGTTTTCCGCCAAAGACTAGTCAAAGTGCCTTTCGTATTGTGTTTTCACTTGAGTTAATCTCTCAGGTCGTCAAAAGGTTGCATCAGATATGATTTCTCTTCCCGATCTTACCGTTATATTACGTCTGTAGTTAATATCACTATTTTACGTAAGTATCACATCCCATGATTTCTTCTTCTATATATCGATAGTAGTGATGGGGAAGGATGATGAGTTTTTTAGTTTATGATGCTTCAATCCGCAATTTCCATAAAGTTCTTGTCTTCCCTGCTTCCTATTTCTTTCGCTGAATCCTAGTAACATAACTTGTCTGCTTGCATATATAGAGATGTGCGTCTGCTACCTAATTCTGCGATAGCTATCCAGTGCCATTTTTCCAGCATCTCTTGCGTCACATATTGTTGAATTTAGGTTTTTTTAGAATCCGTAGGAGCAGCGTTCAGGAATCTTGACTCACTTCACTCCACCGTTAGCCTTCGCTTCAAATTCAAAGAAGAAGTGGGTAATTCTCGGTTCATCTCGTCACTCAACCTTGACCAGCTGGTGCTCTTATCCACACTCCCATCATGTTCATTAACCTGTACCTTAACCCGTATGCTTACCTTCGGAAAAGGTTAAACGCAAGTTGGTTATGGCGCCGCCCTAAATCTGCTTATTATCACATTCTTTTTGTCACGTTACTATGAATTCATTTTCTTACTTACATTCTTCATCTCGTTTTGTTTTTTTGGTAAGTAACTCTTAATTAACTTTGTCAATATTATATATCGCTAAAACTAATTGTACCAGGACTTGCTATTGTCTTATTCCACTTAATTGTTGGTGTGGCAGCAATAGAAAATTAAGAGGAAGATAGCTATATGCCATAATATAGTATATTTTTATAAATAATGGTAACTTTATTGGAAATCATATAGTGTGCTTCTCTATAACTCGGCTACGTGTTAAGAAAATAATTGCTGTAATAATTGGTTTATGTAGTATGGAAGTGTTTCATGGTCAAACACGGTTTATAAGATGTATAATTCTGGATGGGATCCCTTCGTTGTTCTCGTTTTCCTCAAGGCTCGAATTTATAGTATGCATATAAGAAGGATATTTCTCAAAAAGTTTTTTTATGAGGCACTTTAATTTTATAATATTTACTTGATACTTTTTTTTTTCTCCTTTCTTCGATCAATAGCCAAAAATAATTGTCTATCACTGATTTATTTTCGCGTATATTTATTTATTTCCTTTAGCAGTGCTATCTTCCTTCGACTGGCCTTTACAATCAAGCTGAGGGAACGTTAAAGTAATTCCGACCTTCTTCTTCATGGGATCCTTTTCATTTGGAGGATATTTGTAATAATCATGTACGAGCATCACCACCAGGCTTTGTTGACTTCAAGAAAGGGGTTTGAGTCGAGATTAAAGTAAAGTTGATGCAAAACTTTGATATATTCTTCATTATTACTGGCTATAAACAAAGTCGTCAGCTTAAGGTAAATCTGTGGTAAATTTTGTTCCACAATGCGTGATAACATTGTCAACTTCTATGGCATTAGCACTCTAAGAAGCAGTACTATCCTCGAATTGAAGATTTCATGTATTTTTTAATTTTCAGAAAGTAATACTTAATTGTACTGGTGTATGATATCTACACTTAGTGGTTACATATTAAAGATTGATTAATTGAACATTGTTATTGGATCTAATTGGGAGAGTAGTATCAAGCATGAACATACACATTCTTACTCAAATGTTGGAGATTGTCGCTACCAAACTCAGTATTCCAAGAACACAAAAATTTAAAGACATTAGATTGATATGACGTATTATTATTCATAGGTATTGAATTGTAATATATAGAGATGTAAAGAAGGCTAGCTTATTTATCCCTCAAAAGACCCAGTTTATGGACCTAAATTTTGGTGTTGAAGCGAACTGGAAAGTTGGACTCCGACAAGCCTTACAAAAATGCATAACCAATGAAAACTACCTAAGTATATGGCACACTTATCCAATTTGATTGGTTTGAACACGCATATTTTGAGTTGATCATGTAGATGTATTTAGTATAGGTTTAGTGGGCAAATTGAATTATCTTACAATGTAACACGTCCAAATTTATATTAGAACACTTATAACTCTGTGAGAACTGTCTTTAAGCGCGGGAATTATATTAATGTCTTTCTTCAGGATTCCTATTTAGTTAATATATATCCGTTTCTATGGGATGCATATTAGGATATGTAATTTTGTGCTATCTTGATAGAGTAATTTCAGATTTATGTCTTCTCCTACTGTTATCCATTGGGAAGCTTTAGGATAGATTTTGTGCTACTTGAAAGGTAATCCAGGTCGTGGCCTGCTTTACAGTAATCCTGGGCATTTGGACATTGAAAGTTTTTCAGATGCGGATTGGGCAGGTTTGAAGGTTGATAGAAAATCAACTTCAGTATATTGTGTCTTTATAGGTGGAAACTTGATATCGTGGAGGAGCAAGAAACAAAATGTAGTATCACGATCAAGTGCTGAATCAGAATATCGAGCTATGGCACAATCTGCTTGTGGATTAATTTGGATTCGTCAGTTGTTACAGGAAATTGGCTTCAAGCCATCCTTGCTTGCAAAGTTATGATGTGATAATCAAGCTGCTCTTCACATTGCATCAAATCCAATATCTCATGAACGAACAAAACATATCGAGATTGAGCAAAACAGTATCGAGAAATTTAGATTGTTATGATTTTGTCCAGTATCCTTGCTTGCAAAGTTATGATGTGATAATCAAGCTGCTCTTCACATTGCATCAAATCCAATATCTCATGAACGAACAAAACATATCGAGATTGATTGTTATTTCATTCGTGAAAAGATACAACAGAGTGTTATCTCTACAGCACATGTTAAAACAAGTGAACAGTTAGGAGATATCTTTACCAAAGCTCTAAATGGACCTCGGGTGGACTATTTTTGTAACAAGTTGGGCATGATTAACATCTATGCTCCAACTTGAGGGGGAGTGTTAAGGATTAGTTGTAAATAGAACTCTATTAGGAGTTAGATTACTAATAGATTTATAGTATCTTGTATGTGTGTATATATGTGTGTCCCTATTGATGAAATACAAGCAAGAAAACATTTTTCCACAATAAATTCACAAAGCCAAAATTGGAAATTGCAATAGGAGGAGCACAATAGGCCCATTTTTATCTTCAGACTTGAAATAATAACAACCCCGAGAAGTGCAACATTTAAAATTTATAGCAAATTGCATTGCAAAAGTGAATAAAACTTGTAGTTTGAGTTTTTCAATATTATAGAACATGAATCCCAACCTGGAATTTATGCTTTGTCCTGATGGAGAGAGTAAAGGCAGCAACAGCAATGCTAGGAATCATCTTATACAGGCAAATGTCATGCTTTACTGCATTAAAATCATCTCCCTCTCTTTGAGATGCTGTACTGCATGCTTATACAGGCAAATGTCAGAAAATGCTCAGTGAGCACCTTGGCTACCAATTTTTTCATAATCAATCGCCAGTTTCATTGTTTTTTCAAAAAAGCACCAATATAAGTAAGCTTGCTAACAAATTCAGCTTAGCAAGCATATTATAGTTCAAACTTTAATTTTCCAGGCCCGACCTATCAAAGTTATGATATATACGAACTAAAAACAATTCTGCTTTTTTTTCCTTCAAAAAAAAAAAAAAAAAAAAAAAAAAAAAAAAAAAAAAATTAAAAGAAAAAAAAAAAAAAAAAAAAAAAAAAAGATGCCAAAGAGATCTGAGCAGTAAATGCGCATCTGGATGTTATTTATCTCACTCAAATTTACCATAGGTCATGCCCAATGCTTCAGGACTTAATGCACGAACAGGCCAAAGAAACAGTACTTACAAACTTCGTTCCTCAAATCCTATTTGAGTTACTTCTTTCCTGGTCTTCCTATTCTCTTCGCTTCCCCAGCTGCTGCCATTAAGAACGGGAACCAACATTAAATTAAAAGTAATACCCTTTTTATATCATCCAATAGTTCAAGATCTAAAATCAAATGCATAATATTAGATTTCATTTGTTAGATAAGCAGCCCCATGTCTATCAATAACAGGAAAACACAGAAGCATATGTTATAGTTGCTTTACCTGCACAAAGATAGGAAAACATAAAAATACTGACCAAATGCCCCTTCGATGCTTGAAAATGAGGTACAAAAAGACCTTACACCATCTCTGGCAATAATTTGTTTTTTCTCCAAGTTTAATAGTTCAGCAAGCGGCTGGCACAAGAACTTCAGTGCATTTAAGTAGCCTATCAGATAAACCCTTCTATCCTCCTGTAGGCAAGCTAAAGAGGTCACATGATGAAAATCCGACTCTGAACACAATAGACCAGCAGAACCCTTGAATTCAACAACACATGGCACACAGTTCTCACTGAATCCAACATAAAAGTAACTTCGCAATGAACCAAGAAGAGATGTTAAATTGCAAAGCCTAACTCCATCATTTGCACCTTTGGATGTAACATCACCAATTTTGGACTTAGTACCCCAATCAGTCAAGGTCAATCCTACAGCATAAAGCTTGAGAATCATATCCAGCGGTTTCAAAACCTGCCAAACAGATTGACTTGTAGTGAACATACAAATATTTACATATTTGTCCTCATCCAGATAATGATGCAAATGTATGCAATAGATGGAAGCTACATAAGCAAATGATCTAAACATGATACCGGACAGAAATCACAAGCAAGGTCATTCAGATGGTTTGCAACAGCACTACCAATTGCAGTTCGACATTTGTTGGCACAATAAGAGACAAGTTCAACAAATTCCATTCCCCAGTCTTGCCCTACAACCTGCCAAAATCAAAAGGTTTATCAATAGTACAAAGAAGATATTTGCTTCTGGATTAACTCATAAACAACTTAATACCCAGAATTGATTTACTGGCACTTAGAAAACAGCAGTTTAGAACTTTCTAAGTCTTGACAGGTAAATCTACTTGCATTACCTTGCACTTCCAGGCAAGGGAGCCCAAAACACATTTTAACATGTCAATGACAACTGAAGGCTTTTCATCTTGAAGCAAGAAAAGCAACGAACAGATCCAGCAGGAATACTGCAAACAAAGCACCAATTACAGAGACAAACAAAGATCCTCTGAAATTTCATTGGCAAAGATCTAGCAAATATTACCTTGTAGATTTGATCTTTCAAGGATGACTTGGCATATTCATCCAATGTTGTCACGCAGAAAGCACGGACTACATCTTCATCAAAATTTGTTAAATCCCCAACCAAAAACAGAGTGCATTTGCCAAGGTATGTCACAAGCAACCTATGCAACTTCTCATATGCATTGGCATCTAACACCCTAAAACATTCAAACGTATCGTTATACAATCAGTAATCTAAATATCCAAGTCCAAACTACCATTCAACGTATTCCTATACATAAATGATGAAATTATGCACCTATCAGTCCATCAAGCATTCAGTGAGAACCCATCTTAAGACACATATAGCGTAACATGATTAAACCTAAAATCAATTCAATAGTTGCTTTTAATAACAGAACATTTTGAACGAAATAATAGCTGCGCTGTAGCAAAAGTAGGAGTTCTGTAATTGTTGGAATGCGAAGCAAAACCCTGCCTAAAATAAGAAAGCATTAACCTTTTTTTTTTTATTTCTTGCTTTTTCCCACTGTTTTCTTAAAGTGATGCCTCAAACATTTGGCTTACAATTTCCAATAGAACCAAAAGCTTTCTGCAATACATCTTCCTTCAGTAAAAATATCATTCCCACATAACCACTAAAGCGCAAACTGTTCCTAAGTTCAATCAAACGATTTTTTTTTTCTTCTGAAAACGTAGACACGTATTCAAACAGCCCAAATGCACAATATCCATTAAACCAAGCACTATAACCACCAGCAGAGCTAAATGCAACATTATCTTCCACCATTTTATTATTTTGCGTTTCAGCAGTTAGCCATCCGCCTTTTTTGCTTCAAAAAAATAACAGAATTCACAAGATCACAAACTTCGTTACATTTCTCTTCCCACGATTCCCAAATGCCAAAGCATGCACTAAAAAAATATCTCAAACCTATAAAAAAATCCAGAAACTTGAAATTATCCTAATTCTCCTTTGGTTATTTTGTTTTTTATTGTCCATCCACTCCATTTAAGAGCTAGAATTCAACATACCTGAACCATGGTGCAACCTCCTCCACCAACCCAATAACTCTCATATAATCCCTTCCATCCTTACTCTGCCCCAATACCGAACACTTAACAGTGACCTCTACCAACTCAACCAGCAACTTTGCGAGCTCCACATCTCTATTTTCTGCTGGAATAGGCAGGAACTTCCCTAACTCTTTTTCCTTCTTCTTTTCCTCCAAACCCAAATCTCTAAGTCTCCCCAAAACCCTAAACACTTCACTTTCTGCTTCTTTGTACAATCCCCAAGTCTCCAAGCAATACACTAACCTTAACCTCTGTATACTCATCATGTAAGGCTTTCCCGAAAGCTGTGAAGATACAGTTTCCAAACAATCCAAACACAAACAGTAAATATCGTATAGTTCATTCACGAACTTTGGGATTTCCTTACTGTCCTGGGAGCGCAATTTTGAGGCATCAGATAGGCGTTTTGGTAAAATTGAAAGGCAGCGATTGAGAAATGGAAGGAACTGCTTGGCTACAGATCGGCTTTGGGTCTGAATTTGGGTTTGGACTTTCTGGGATTTCTGAGATCAGAGAAAGGGTTTAGGTAATCGAAGAAGAAAGAGAAGATAGGAGTAGAAGTAGAGGATTCTAGATTGGAAATTAGATTGGATTCTGAGAGAGAAGCCATGAAGAGAGACAGAGAGAGGAAGGAGGAAGAAGAAATGAAAAGAGTGTTACTGAAGCTTGGCGTACTTTCTTTTCTTGAAGGCGGGAATTGAGCCCGTCTGCGTATTTGATTTTTCAAAAGCAGCGGATTATTAGCAATCCGGGCGAGTTGAACCCGAACTTGAAAATCCGGCCCAATTACTTACAGTGTCTATTATGAAGAAACTGTAATAGTCAATATGAATAGTCTATCCTCCTCCAACATGAGACCAGGACCAGCTAAATTGTTTTCAAGAAAATCCCCCTCCATGGTTAGACAAGAAACGAAATCAAGAACCAGGGAGGAATAAGAAAGAACAAGATCCCACAAAACTTAACACCAGAAAAGTCAGAGGCTTGTTCAAAGACAAGACAAGAACACCTAAATCGTTAAAAACGAACAGAATGAACCGGACGATTATTTTTTATGGTGTAATAAATGTAAAAATGAGATTCGCTTACAAGCCATTAAGTGACGGAGTTGCGGTAAATACATTTATTAAGAAAATTGGAAACTTGAAGCTATCTTTTCTTCTGGCTTCTTAGAGAGAGAGAGAGAGAGAGAGAGAGAGAGAGAGACAGTATGAGTGGAGAAGGAAATGTTGTGTGTGTAACAGGAGCTTCAGGTTACATAGCATCTTGGCTGGTCAAGCTCCTGCTCGAGCGAGGTTACAATGTTAAAGCCACTGTTCGTGATTTAAGTGAGTTTATCTTTCTTTATTTTTAGCTTCTTTGGGCTTCTCTTTTGAGCTTAATTTGATTAGATCAGTTTGATTTTTGTGGCTTTTCTGCTTAATTTTGAGTTTTGGTTTCTGGGTCTGATTTAGGCTTTTCAGCAGAGTATCAGACATCTTTCTTTCAGTTTTTTCAGCAGAGAATAGCCTTTGATTCTTCTTTGTTGTTTCTTTTGAGGTTAAAATATTCGAGTCAGTTTGATCTTTATGGTTTTCCTACAAAAATTTTTGTTTTTAGATCCTCGGTCTGTCTAAATTTTCATCCCAATATAATCCAGAGTTCAATTTCTACTTAACATATTGATTGGCTTATTGAGGTTTTTCTTGATTTTTTTTAGTTGAATTCCAAGACTTACAATCTGTCTCTTTCCTTTTTCCTTTTTAACAATTATTGACAGTGGCCATTTTCATTATGAATTTGACTCAGAGATCTACTATCTTTATCATAGTCTGCTTTCCATTGACTAATTTTGTTTATACATCATAGATGACCATAATAAAATAGAACACTTGCTTAAACTCAATGGAGCCAAAGAGAGACTTCATTTGTTCAAAGCTAATTTACTGGAAGAAGGAGCTTTTGACCAAGTTGTTAACGGGTGCCATGGTGTATTTCATACAGCTTCTCCTGTAACATTTTCAACAAATGACCCTCAGGTAAATTTCTTATCAATTGTATCTGCAACTGCCTTACTTAAAGCAGTGTCTAAAATACAACCTTACAATTATCTTCCACCTAGCTTGATGCCACAAACATACATATTGGTTAATTTAATGTGATAATGTATCTCATACATAATGCATTATTGACATAGTACATTGATAACTGTACTCGATAATTTGTGATATGTTTCTAAGTTTTCTGCATTTCAGAATGAATTGCTTGAACCTGCAATAAAAGGAACAGTTAATGTTCTCAAGTCGTGTACAAAAGTTCCTTCTATCAAGAGAGTGATTCTGACATCTTCTATGGCTGCGGTAACGTTCAATGGGAAGCCTCTCACCCCCGATACAGTAGTTGATGAGAGTTGGTTTTCGGATCCGGCTTTCTGTGAAGAAAATAAAGTATATATTTCTCTTTTACAATAGTTCTCTGCTTTCTTTGCTCAGGGACTTCTTAGTGGCAAAAGTAACAATTGTTTTATCAGCAACATACATTAGGATATGAGGCTTGTTCTGGTTTAATTACATCAGCTCGTATAAAAACCAGAACAACATTATTTGTACTTCCATAATCAATTTCTCATCAAAGAACTGATGTTGAAAAAGATTACTGTCAAGCACATTGATTGAGACTTCAAAATACTAACCTCCTTTTGGTATTTCCCAGACTTGGTATATGCTTTCAAAAACCTTAGCTGAGGATGCTGCTTGGAAATTCGCAAAAGAAAACGGAATTGACCTGGTTACGATAAATCCAGGATGGGTGTTTGGTCCTCCTTTACAGCCAACTCTTAATCTCACCATTGACGTTCTTTTAAGCCATATAAAAGGTACTCTTCTTACAACAGAGGGCGTCCTTTTCTTGTTGTCAGTCAGTAATATACACATATAGTGTGACTGTATTACTTCCACATTTGATTGAAAAATCATCAAACAAGTGATATGTCTCTTTTTCTTTTTTTCTTGAGCAAATTAATGTTTTATTTTTCTACTGGAATCTATTTCCCAGTAATTACTACAATTAATCTTGAATGAATTCATCTGATGGAAGCAATTGAGTCTATTTACATGCAGGTCAAACATTTCCAAATCAAGTCTTTAGATTCGTTGATGTTAGAGATGTTGCAAATGCACATGTTCTTACTTTTGAAAGGCCTTCAGCCAATGGAAGATACTGTTTAGTGGGACAAGTTGCTCACTTTTCCGAGTTCTTGAAGATTGTACATGAACATTTCCCTGCATTACGCCTTCCTGAGAAGTAAGTTCGTTCAGATGACAGTGACAGTTAAAATTAATCTGTTTATGATTGCTTTACTAACAGTACTGCTTAATCTTAAGTGATAACTTCAATCCGTTTTGTAGAATACACAGTATTGACTAAATTACTATTACCAATTTCTTTTGTGAGCAGGTGCGCAGATGACAAGCCTTTTGTGCCAAAGTATAAGGTATCTAAGGAGAAAACAAAAACTTTAGGCATCAACTTCACTCCATTGGAAGTTACTGTTAAAGATACCATTGAAAGCTTCAAAGAGAGGGGCTTTCTTAGTATCTGTGGATGATGTTCCCAAATCCCTAGCTGATACTCATGCTAAGCTTCTTTTTCTCACAAGATCAATTTAAGTCAAAGAAAAAGAAAATCACAGGGAAGAAGAAGAAAACTCATGCCAGAACAAAGTTGTATTCTTCAATTGCTTTCTGCACGTTGGTTTTATTTTGTTTTGATTTCTGAAAAGAAAAAAAAAAAAAATATGGCCGTCATTGACCATGAATAAACATTTTTACTTATAATCTATTGGACTAGTTGCTCTTCAATTGTCATAGTAAGTTTAAACTAAATAAATAAAATAGCGAAAATATTAGGTCCAATGCTTAACCTTTAAGATAATTTTCATTTCACTTCCAAAAGTTTTATATTTAAAGTTCCAAAAAGTAAATTTTTAATGTTATAAATATTTTATTTCTGCATTGTATGAATTATGCTGCTACTGAAGGAGAAAAATGGCAAATAAAAACACCTCTCCATATTTTTAATTTTTCATCAAATCTAGCGATATTAATTTTAGATAAAATTATTGACTAAAATTGAAAATTGAAAATTATTAACATGCATTATCTACCGCTGGCTTTGTAATTAGTACTTTATTGTAAATGTTAGATCTTAGTTTTGTTCCTATCTTTTCAGCTTGAGTTTCTTGACATGGTTTCATGCTAGTTTTGGCCCGTCACTTCCATTATGGTTTGAATCTCAAAAAGACATCACTTTTCTTGATTTATCAAAACCTATGCAAACATTTCAGGTTGCATACCCAACTGGTTTGGGAAATTTCTGGTGCTCTCTTTGCATTAAATTTGTCTTTCAATCAGGAAAAATGGAGATGATTGAAGTTATTGATTATTCAAGAAATATTCCAGCAAGCATAGGAAATTGTGTTTCTCTGCAGGTTCTCTTGATGGATTGGAGATAGTATCATCTTACAATTCTCATCTTGAGGTCAGTAGGGATTCCATCTAGTCTTTCAAGTTTAATTTCCTTGCAAGTTCTTGACGTTGCAGAAAATATGATAAATGGAAAAATTCCTGCCAGCTTAAGTAATCTTTTATCCCTGAGACAAGAAAAGATTACTTACTATTTATTTTATCAGATTACTGAGGGTGTCGATTATGGAGAAAATAGCATTGTTAATATGAATGGTCAATCCTCCTCCAACGTGGGGTCAGATAAATTGTTTTCAATAAAATCCCCCTCCATAATCAAAACAAGAAACGAAATCAAGAACCAGGGAGGCATAAGAAAGAACAAGATGCCACAAAACTTAACACACAGAAAGGTCAGAAGCTTGTTCAAAGACAAGACAAGTAACACCTAAACTCTTAAAACCGAACAGAATGAACAGGAAGACTAATTTTTAGGGTGTAATAAATGTAAAATTGAAATTCGCATACAATAGCCAATAAGTGACGAGTTGGGGTAAATTAGAAACTTGAAGCTATCCTTTCTTCTGGCTTCTTAGAAAGAGGGAGTATGAGTGGAGAAGGAAATGTTGTGTGTGTAACAGGAGCTTCAGGTTACATAGCATCTTGGCTGGTCAAGCTCCTGCTCGAGCGAGGTTACACTGTTAAAGCCACTGTTCTTCATTTAAGTGAGTCTATCTTTTTCTTTGTTTTTAGCTTCTTTGTGCTTCTCTTTTGAGCTTAATTTGACCAAATCAGTTAAATTTTTGTGGCTTTTCCGCAATCTTAAGCTTTTAGGTTCTGGGTCTCATTTAGTTTTCTCAGCAGAATATCGCTTAGATTTCTTTCGGTTTTGCAGCAGATCTTAATTTTCATTCTTCTTTGTCGTTTCTTTTGTGCTTAAAATATTCAAGTCAGTTTGATCTTTATGGCTTTCCTACAAAAATTTTAGTTTTTAAATCCTGGGTTTGATTAAATTTTCATCCCAACATAATCCATTGCTCAATTTTTTACTTTTCCCTTCTCTCTCTTCTCTTGGTTTTTTTTTAGTTGAATTCAAGATTTACAATCTGTCTGTTTTCTTTTTCCTTTTTAACAATTATGACAGTGGCCATTTTCATTATGAACTTGACTCACACATCCATTATCTTTATTGTAGTCTGCTTTCCATTGACTAATTTTGTTTATACATCATATATAGACGACCCTAATAACAAGAACACTTGCTTAAATTCAATAAAGAAAGACTTCACTTGTTCAAAGCTAATTTATTGGAAGGAGGAGCTTTTGACCCAGTTGTTAATGGGTGCGATGGTGTTTTTCATACAGCTTCTCCTGTAATTTTTTCAACAAATGACCCTCAGGTAAACTTCTTGTCAATTGTATCTGCAACTACTTACTTAAGAGCAGTCTCTACAATACAACCTTACATTTATCTTACGCCTAGTTTGATGCCCAAACATAAGTGTTGGTTGATTTGATGTGATGCTGTATCTTCTACATAATGCATTATTGACATTGTACATTGACCACTTTACACAGTAGTTAATAGAATCCTAATAAAATGTTTCTACGTTTTCTGCATTTCAGAATGAATTGCTTGAACCTGCAATAAAAGGAACGGTTAATGTTCTCAAGTCATGTGCAAAAGTTCCTTCTATCAAGAGAGTGGTTCTGATATCTTCTTTGGCTGCAGTATTATTCAATGGGGGGCCTCTCACCCCCAATGTGGTAGTCGATGAGACTTGGATATCGGATCCGGCTTTCTGTGAAGAAAATAAAGTGCATATTTCTCCTTTGCAACTGTTCTCTGCTTTCTTTCCTCAAGGACTTCTCAGTTGCAGAAGTGACAATTGTTTTATCAGCAACACGCATTAGGATATGAGGCTTGTTCTTGTTTAATTACATCAATTAACATTATATGTACTTTCATAATTTTTTTTTGAGTGACTTAAAACTATATGCTTGAATCGATTTCTCATAAAAGCACTGATATTAAACAGATTACTGTCAAGTACATTGATGAGACTTATTTTGGTATTTCCCAGAATTGGTATATGCTATCAAAAACCTTAGCTGAGGATGCTGCTTGGAAATTCGCAAATGAAAATGGAATTGACCTGGTTGCAATAAATCCAGGATGGGCGATTAGTCGTCCTTTACAGCCAACTCTTAATCTTCACCATCGAGATTCTTTTGAGCCACATAAATGGTAGTCTTCTTACAATAGAGGCAATGTCTTTTCTTTTTGTCAGATAGTAATATATATACATATATATAGTGGTGACTGCATACTTTCATATTTGAATGAAAAATTATCAAAAAAATCATATGTTTTTATTTTCCTTGAAGTATTTAAAATGGGCCTTTTTACCTTGTGATTATAAATAAACTGTCCATATCACCTGCAAGCAAATTAAGGTTTCATTTTTCCGTGGAATCTAATTGCCTTCTAATTACTTCAATTCATCTGATGGAGGCAGTTGAGTCTACATAAATGCAGGTCAAACATTCCAAATCAAGTTTTTAGATTCGTTGATGTTAGAGATGTTGCAAATGCACATATTCTTGCTTTGGAAAGACCTTCAGCCAATGGAAGATACTGTTTAGCAGCACAAGTTGCTCACTTTTCTGAGTTCTTGAAGATTGTACGTGAATATTTCCCTGCATTACACCTTCCTGAGAATTAAGTCATTGTTATTTGAATTGTGGCGAAAATCTAAGTGATAATTGCAATCCCTTTTATAAAATCACACAATTCTTGTAAGCAGATGTGCAAATGACAAGCCTTTTCTGCCAAAGCATCAGGTATCCAAGGTGAAAGCAAAAACCTTGGGCATCAACTTCACTCCATTAGAAGTTACAGTTAAAGACACCATTGAATACTTGAAAGAGAGGGGCTTTCTCTAGTTAAGCTGCTTTTGCTTTCAAGATCAGTTCAAGTTAAAAGGAAAAGAAAAGTACAGAGAAGAAGAAGAAGAGGAAAACTTATACCAGAACAAAGTTGTACTCTTCAAAGGTTCATGAGGTCGTCATTTGCCATCATATTTATGTATTGGACTGTCTTGATTATAGTGTTAAAAACTACATATTTAATTTTACATTAACTTTGTGTATTTATTCATTCAGTTTTCATAAATTAATTTCTACTCTTATTTTTCCTGTGAAAGAATTTCAAGAAACATAAAGAAGCAAATGCAATATTTGATGGATTAATAAATATTTAATTGGTTGAATATTTTAATTTGATATTTAGGACGGCTTTCTCTTACCAAAGACACCAGCTAATATTTATAGCTAGCAGTCCACATCGTTTACACCATCGCTTTGTCTCTCTCTCTCTCTCTATATATATATAACACCATCTTCGCTTGTCTCTTCTCTCTCTCTCTTATAAAAGATGTTGGTGTGAGTGTGTGTTGTGTAGGCTTATATATGTTATTATTATAATATATTAATTTATTATATTAATAAACAACGTGCTCACGAAGGGAACTAGTATGTTTTTCTTCAATTTGTGGGGAAGAGAAAAAGAGGAAAGGTGAATAATCTGTGTGTGTAACGGAGATATATAAATAACAACAGTGCTCCATTCAGAATAGGGACTATATTTGTTCTTCTTCAAATTTGTGGGAGAGAAAATGAGTGGAAAAGGCAAAACAGTGTGTGTAACAGGAGGGTCAGGTTACATAGCTTCATGACTTGTGAAGCTCTTACTCCAGAGGGGTTATACAGTTAAAGCTACTGTTCGTGATTTAAGTAAGTCTCTCTCTCTCTCTCTCTCTCTATGTATATATGTGTATGTATGTATATATATATAAATTCTCCATTTTAGTTTATTCTATTTCTCTATTTTGTAGTATAATGCAGTTAATTAGTGTGATCTTTATGATTTTATGCTTTTAGATAATGGGTCTCATTCAGTTTTGTTAGTGAAATATCTTTGTGGCTAAATTTTGTTTTTGTGATTTATTTTTGAATTCAAGATAAAGAGTGTTTTTTACTGACTTTATTTATGGCAACAGATGATCCTAAGAAAACAGAACACTTGCGTACACTTGATGGAGCCAAAGAAAGGCTTCAATTATACCAAGCAAGTTTAATGGATGAAGGATCTTTTGATTCTGCAGTTGATGGATGTGAAGGTGTATTTCACACATCATGTCCATTATATCATATAAATGATATACAGGTAATCTTTTAGATGATTGAAACCGAACTCTTTCCTCATTTTACCTATCGATATATATTAGTTATACAAAAGATTTTTAATTATGTTTAAGTTCACTAATTAAATGCTCATATAAAACTGATAGTCCCAATTTTGTTTTGGTTTCCATATTTCAGGCAGAATTGATTGATCCTGCAGTAAAGGGAACGATAAACGTTCTCAAGTCATGTGTGAAATTCACTTCTGTCAAGAGAGTGATCATAACATCTTCAATGGCTTCAGTTATCTTCAATGGCAAACCTTTGACATCTGATGTGGTAATTGATGAGACTTGGTTTTCAGATCCTGCTTATTGCAAGTCAATAGAGGTGTGCACATAACGCTGAAGTTATCAGTACTTTAATCATGTATCATTATCAAGAACATAGTTTTTTTTTTCGGGTTAATCATTTCATATGTATAATATTTTTCAGCCTTTATATTTATACGCAAAAACCATATCTGAGGAGGCAGCAAGGAAATTTGCAGAAGAAAATGGACTTGACATGATCACACTACATCCTAGTTTTGTGATTGGTCCTTTCTTACAGTCAACTGTAAATCTCACTGTGCAGTTGATTCTGAACTACATGAATGGTACCCTTCTTCAAAGTATTATGATATCTAATTCTGTGAGAAATCTGAGTGTACGAAGCAGTAACTGCATTTTTTGTCTGCAGGAGAAACATTTCCAAATACAATATACAGATTTGTTGATGTTAGAGACGTTGCATTAGCGCATGTTCAAGCTCTGGAACTACCTTCAGCTAATGGCAGATATTGTTTATCAGGAAGAGTTGTACATTTTTCTGAGTTCTTGAAGCTTGTTCATGAGCTGTACCCTAATCTGCATCTTCCTGAGAAGTAAGTTATTAGCACTACGCATCTGTTTGAGTATGACATATCAAATTTTGCCATAAAAGTATACTAATTTGAATCTGTGCTTGACTGCAAGATCTGTTATTATATATCATTGTACTTGGTGATAAAAGGGATTCGTAATTTGTTCTTTTTTTCCTTGCATGGCAGATGTGAAGATGACAAGCCTTCTGTCCCGAAATATGAGATTTCGAAGGAGAAAGCTAAAAAGTTGGGTGTCAAGTTCACTCCCTTGGAGGTCAGCGTTGTGGACACCATTGAATGCTTGAAAGAGAAGGGCTTTCTTAGTTTCTGATTCACACTATTTATTCAAGAAGATGAGAAATACAAATGAATTTTGTTTGCATTACAGTATATTTTTTCTGTTTGACACTAGACTTGTTGTTCTTGATGAACCCCAAATTGTTGTAAGTCCAGAAGTGTTGTGATACAGATTGTATTTGGAAAAATTTTATTTGTTGTGAAAGTATGATGTATGTTATGACTCACACATCTTGGAATAAATTCTTTTCTTTTTTTTTTTTTTTTTTTAATTTTCTATTTTATCAGAATAGCTTAATAGAACAGGTTATGTTTATGGCTGCAAAACTTAAAAATTATTATAATTCTTGCTGTTAATTCTCAGTTCTGTAGATGCTTTTTCTATTAGGTATACGATCCCATCCAAAAGGCTTAAGGCATCTTTTTGTAGCAAATTCTTGAACTCTGTGTCTGTTCCTTTGTGGTCCTTCTTTTTTGTTTTCTGTAGACAACAAAAATCACCATCATCTGTTGGAGTTGGGACCAACTAAGCAGCTTATTTAGAATTATTAACATAATTTTTGGATGTAGTGATGAAAATGACTAGAATTGACTCATCGCTTAATTATGCAAAGCCAAATTGTTTGTGTCCTGTTTTAGTAGGTGATATGAATTTCCATAAAAGAAGAGAATAGGAACATCCATTTTCCATAATAGAAGCACCATCTCCTTTTCTTGAATGAACTTTTAGTGTCTTTAGCTCATAACTACAGACAGAAGAAAAGAATGAGTAGAGAAAGAAAAGTTGTATGTGTAACTGGAGGTTCAGGTTATATAGCATCATGGCTGGTCAAGTTCTTACTCCAAAGAGGTTATACAGTAAAAGCTACTGTTCTTGATCTGAGTGAGTATCTACTTCCTTATTGGTTCTTTTGTTTATTACTTTGATCCAAGTGGAATAATTTCAGAATAATCTGTGTTTTTTGTTTCCTTAATCTTTAAATTTTAGGTTCTGGGTCTTATTGTTCTTTCCTTTTCAACTTCCATCTCAAGAGTTTGACCTTGGGAGGCTACAAAATTTTCCTTTTTTAATATTTTTCTTTCAAACTTTTCTAATTTTGATTTTCTGCATCACAGATGATCCAAATCAAACAGATCATTTACGCGCATTTGATGGAGCTAAAGAGAGACTCCAATTGTTCAAAGCTAATTTAGTTGAAGAAAAGTCTTTTGATTCTGCTATTGATGGATGTGAAGGTGTATTTCACACAGCTTGTCCAATATTATACACAACTGACCCCCAGGTAATCTTTTTTAATAACAACAACTACTTAGACTTAGTCCCAACTAGTTAGAGTCGGATATATGAATCTTTTCTTCAATAAATCGGAAATATTTAAAGAAAATTGGGGCTGCCGGAGTTCGGACCCCTGACCTCCTAGCTAAAATGTAAGTCAAAATTTTGTACTCACACAAATTGCAGACAGAACTGATAGATCCTGCAGTGAAGGGAACACTGAATGTTCTAAAATCATGTGCAAAGGTCCATTCTGTCAAGAGAGTTGTAATAACATCTTCAATAGCATCAATTATGTTCAATGGAAAACCTTTGACTCCTGATGTGGTTATTGATGAGACTTGGCATTCAGATTCTGCTTACTGCGAGTCAGTAAAGGTATGCATATTATGGTCTGATAAAAATATTCTTATCAACTCTTTTACATGTTCGAGATTGACATAAACCACTATCTAGAACATCATTTTACTACCCTTTTATGGTATAATTAATCCATTTTTCATGCTATCAGCATTGGTATTGGTATGCAAAAACCATAGCTGAAGAGGCTGCTTGGAAATTTGCAGAAGAAAATGGAATTGACATAGTCACAATTCATCCAGGATTTGTCATAGGTCCTTTTTTACAGCCAACTCTAAATCTCACTCTGGAGGTGATTCTGAACCACATAAAAGGTAATCGATATTGGATCAAAATGGATGATAGGTTTGGAAATGAATTCTGTGAAATTTTTATGAAATATATTTGTACCAAACAACCTCTTAAAGTTACCACTGCCTGCAACATTTTTTTTCACTCGTACTATTCTATGTGAGCACTTGTGGGTTTAATTAATTTCTTTGTGCAGGAGAAACATTTCCTAATGAAATTTACAAATTTGTTGATGTAAGAGATATCGGATTCGCGCATATTCAAGCTTTTGAACTACCTTCTGCTAATGGCAGATATTGTATAGTAGGAAGAGTAGTACATTTCACTGAATTATTGGAAATCGTTCATGAAAAATACCCTACTCTGCCTCTTCCTGATAAGTAAGCTGGTCGCATTTTGTTTGTAATGTGAGATTAACTGCATAAAAGTGGATTCACCATTCAAGAAATTGTTTTCATTTTCATTTTCTTGCATAACAGATGTGAAGATGACAAGCCTTTCGTATCGAAATTCGAGGTTTCGAAGGAGAGAGCAAAGACTTTGGGAGTCAAATTCATTCCCTTGGAGGTGACTATTGTGGATACAATTGAATGTTTGAAAGAGAAGGGCTTAATTTCTCTTGTAAATAATTAATTATGCTGCTATGAAGAAGTACTATAAATAAAAACAAGGGAACTCTATGCATTTTGGTAATGCTTTTTCTGCTTTCTTAAGCATGTGTATTGGAAATTATATATATATATATATATATATATTTCTCTTGTAAATAATTAAATTATGATGCTATGAAGAAGTACTATAAATAAACAAGCGAACTCTATGTTTATTGTAATTGCTTTTTCTGCTTTTCTTAAGCATGTAGATAATTGGAAACATATATATATATATATATATATATATATATATATATAGTAATTTTGGAAAGGATATTCGAATCCGGATATATTGTTAGGCCGTATATGCATAGGTTATACCTTGATATGTATTATCAAATGGATTGAATTTGCCTAAAGCTCAGTCATAAATTAAATTAATAAAAAATATTTTTAAAATTATCGTCATTTTATTTTTTTATTAAATAATCAGAAATATGCTTGTTGTAATAAAAAAATTAATTTTCCATTTATTTGATTCATGGGTGAATCTAATGTTAGGCATCAGCTCTGATACCAGTTTTTGGGCATCAGCTCTGATACCACTCGTTGGGCCCTTTCAACGAATTAAGAGAAAATTAACGCAGCGGAATAACGGATAATCACGCACTTGGCACACACAGAAATTTCGTGTCACCTTCAACTGTTTAGGTACGTCACGGGGATCAGAATCTCCGAATCATTTCTTTCACTATTAAAATAGTAGGTACATAAAAGAGAGTAATACAAAAATAGCTGTCACTCAAGTTGTATTCCCAAATACCCCCAATACATAATTTCCTCACTAATTTTTCTTCTCCCCACTAGTTTTAGGAAACCTTCCCTAAAACTAGAACCTCTCTCATACATTTTTTAATCTGCTTTTTATGCTGATGTGCTTGTGTGTTGCGGCTTGGCAATCCTCCTCTATTTATAGGGAGAGGAATACCGAGGAGCATGTGCATTATACCCTCCATTCACGGCATCCTCTAATACTGTTTTCTCCACATTCTTTGACTTCATTGTTCCTCTCTCTCTCTCCTCTCTCTCCTGCGGATTTCATATATATATATATATATAGTGCTCGTGGTGTGACCCATCTCGACGTCGAACCACAGCACAGACTCTCTCCTTTGCACACTCAAAGTGGCAGACGATTAGCCCATATATTCCCCTAAGCGCTAGTCACCGACCGCTACGTGCCACTGGTTTCCAGGAAAATATTCTTACGATTACACATCTCACTTAGAATTGAACTATTCCCAGTTCATTCCTTCATCACTCTACTTTCCATTACGTCGATGGCACAAAGTTCGCACCACTTTCCCTAAGCAATAACCGCCACCCCTGGCTACCGGCTCGTTTGCCCAAAAATGTGATTGGCATACATCTATGAAAATCCATTTCACTGCTTTCCAATTCCTCCAAATGTTACCCTCTGTTGCAGTGGCATATATATGTAATGAAGCAAACAAGCAGCCTGAGCTCCACCTTCCATGGAATGCTCCTAACACAGCTCGCCCCCCATCCCCCCGATTGAGGCAACTATTAGCGTGGAGGGCACCCGCGCTAACCAAGGCCGGCACTCCAAATACGATCTCTTTGAGCGCGCTCCTTTACACCACGAATCCACATGCACTTTCCCATGAATTACAGCTTTCCAAATGCTAAAACGGCATTGACCTTTTCACATTTCCTTCCTTCTCTTCATCCGTAGAACGGGCACTGTTTAGTGAATTTATCTTAAAGTAGTCATTTAGTCAAGAGGACACACTCAACCGCTTAATTCGCGTTCTTCCATTCTTAACCTTTTGACAGTACTTCTCAAATGTACTTCTCCTGTGACAACACATAATTTTACTATAGCTCTTCGTAATTCCTTGTTAATCTTCATAGCAAGAATCTGCTTTGCTAAGTCCATCAACCCACAGTCTTTCAATAGCAAAAGACATACTTATGCTGTTTCGTTCAAAGTAGTAAAGTTCTGGATAATCACACACATCAATCATAATCAACACAGCTTAGTAAGCAGACAAATTCGTAGTCATATCAGAGAATTTCTTTTGACACCCAATGTGATCTGAAGTAGTCTTTTCTGTAGCCATTGCTCCCCGTAACTGACTCCAAACTTCTTGTGACACCTTCTCAGTGCCTGCTTCAAGCCGTAAAGGCTCTTCTTCAGTTTGCAACACAATCCTCTTATTCATACGAACCCATCTGACTGCTTCCATGATTATACTTTCTGAGATATACGTCACCTCAGCAACTGCCATCTCGCTCTGAGTCGACTGGCCCACTCTGCTCTGAGTCGCTGGCCACTGGACTTTTGAGATATCGTCCACCTCTGCAAACACTGGCCCACTCTACTCTGAGTCACTAGCCACTGTGTTATGTCTGTCATCCACCTTTGCAAACACTTGCCCACTCTGCTTTGAGTCACTGGCAACTGTGTTATGTCTCTTGTCCACCTCTGCAAACACAGGCCCACTCTGCTCTTTGTCGCTGGCCATTGGACTTTCTGAGATATTGTCCACCTCAGCAAACACTGGCCCACTCTGCTCTGAGTCGCTGGCCATTGGACTTTCTGAGATATCGTTCACCTCTGTAAACATTGGCCCACTCTACTCTAAGTCGCTGGCCACCACGTTATGTCTATCGTCCACCTCTGTAAACACTTGCCCACTTTGCTCTGAGTCGCTGGTAACTGTGTTATGTCTCTTGTCCATTTTGACTTGCGCAGAAAATCATCACCAACATAAACCGTATACGTGAACAGTAGTATACGTAAATAGTGACCATGAATAGTAACAGTCGAAATAGTAAACTGTATGCGGAATAGTTTAACTGTACACGTGAATAGCTACTATTGCGGCAAGGACTCAACAACAGCTTAACGCCAATAGTACTTGTTCACCTTCAAACTTTGAAGATTACTATCTTACTATTCATCACTAAGTCGATTTTGCAGTCTTTCCAAGCGGACAGCCACCCAATTGGACTCGTCGTAATGGACTCGTCGTAATTTTCTCTTCGTCGTGGGATATTTATTTTCAAAATATATCCACGGATCCGATACCGCTATCTGACCGGCTGGACCTATCGAAACCTTCGGCTCTGATACCAGTTGTTAAGAAAAAAAAATTACGCAAAATTCCCAATAAGTCAGATTTATGAGGGAGCAAAAGAAAATAACACACAATTTGATAACGGAGTTCGGCCCATATTGCCTACGTCTCCGGACTGCCATAGATCTTTTATAGGAGAAAAATAAATAAAGTGTTTACATACACTCACAACCCTCTGTCCAAGAATACCCGAAAAATTAAACTCAATTTTTCTTCTTGAATAATCTCTCTATTTTTCTCTCTCACAATTGCTCTCTCACAATTACTCTCACTCTCTCTATTCTTCTTGTTGGTAAAGGAGTTGTGAAGATTAAGTTGAAAGGGCAAAAATTGGTATCAGAGGTGATGCCTAACATCTAATGTACGGCACTGTCTATAAAACAAAGAACTTTGCTATAACTACGATTATTAATATCATTGGATCAGACTTTTTCCTACCAGAGAAAAGCAAATAAAGAGATGTATTTGACGGGAAACCTTTTTTTGTTCAATAAAATAAATGTTCTTGTCTGACAGGAAAACCACCGAGTACATACATTTCTCATATATGTATGTATAAAAATGTGCGAGGTAAAAATGTGTGTTCTGTTTCATCTCTTGGGTCTTAAATAGTACTGAAAAATCTAACCAGAGACAGAGGCATAGATTTGATACAACCTCGTTTGCAAGAGGAAACATTTTTCAATCTTTATCAGAAGGAAGATAAAATTGTTGGTAATTATCTGCAAAATCACTTATTTTTCTAGTTTTATTTGCAACGTTTCCAACTTTTATATTACCCGGATAGCGAAATGAGTGGAGAAGGGAAGATAGTATGTGTAACTGGTGGATCAGGTTACATAGCTTCGTGGCTTGTCAAATTCTTGCTTCAAAGTGTTGGGTTTGGGTTCCCTTCCTATGTGGTAAAAGCCCATATTTTGAAGTCCACTAACTAATTATTGTTTTACAATTATGCCCCTCAATCTTTTGTCGGATTGAGCTGATTTTTGGTGAGCTTGTTCCTAACATCCAATTCTTGATTCTGGCAAATCAGTTTAATTTTTGGATGAGTAGAACATTTTAAATGTATTGAGGACAGCAGCTGTTTTTGTTATCACTCTATTGTGTTGCTACACATTTGTTTCTATTGTGTTTGCTACACATTGTTGTGGTTGTTGTGGTATAGCTAATTTTTTATGGTTGTAGCTTGCCTGTAAGTTGTAAGACAATATTGTTGTAGTGAAACTTATTTCCTTGGACCGGAGGAAGGTCCCGTGGTTTTTATCCTCACACCGGAGGAGTTTCCACCGTAAAAAGATTTGTGTTCCTGTGGTGAATGTTATTTTGATGTGTATTGACTTTGGGACAGTTTGTGTTACTTGAATTTGTGCTCATTGTTACTTCCTAATAGGATTGTCATTCAATGGGGAAGTTTTTGTTGTGAGGTCAGTTTGGTACTCCCATCACAGTGGTTATCAGAGCTGCAGTTATTTTGTTGATTGAGCAGTTTGCTTGTTGAATTATGAGGTAAATATGAGTAAAATTGAGTGGATGGCACAAAACTATTCCAACACTTGGGAAAGGAAAGATGAAAAGATCTTTTTGTTTTTAAAGAACTACCATTTGCCTGTATTTGCTACTAGTAAGCCTGAGTCTAAGTCTGATGAAGAATGGGAGTTTGAGCATCAGCAAGTATGTGGTTTTATTAGGCAATGGGTTGAGGATAATGTATATAATCATATTGTTAATGATACACATGCTAAAACTTTGTGGGAAAAGCTAGAATCTTTGTATGCTTCTAAAACTGGTAACAACAAGTTGTTCTTACTTAAGTAAGCCATACGCCTGCAGTACAAAGAAGGGAGCTCAGTACTTGACCATGTAAATGAATTTCAAGGTATCTTTGATCAGTTATCCAGTATGGGTGTCAAGTTTGATGAGGATATTATGGGACTTTGGTTGTTGAAAAACATATAGCTTGGTATTCAGTTGTTAGCCTTTGCTACACTTGAGTATCAATGAGAAAGTTTACCACAGCCAAATCACTTCTTTCTAGAGTAAATACTTACCCGGTTCCTATCATTTTCACTTTCCTATTTTCCTGTTTTTCATTTTCTTCTTACGTTTCCCTTCCATTTCCTTGCACTTTTCATGCAAGTTACGCAGTAAGTCCACTCCAAGTAAGTAGAATTCCTTGACGTTATATGTTATTCACTCTTTAATTGAGTTCTATTGGAGATGAGTTATGAGAATTCTTGTGTATAGGAGAAGAAAGTTCCAAAGCTGCAGAAAAGAGAAGCTAAAACAGAGGTCAAGCTTTTTGACATCAAGGTTTGATATCTCATGTTGTTTACTAGATTCTTTGCATGTAAATTGTGTGGTGTGTTGCTAGTGAGATGATATGGTGCTTGTTGTTGAGTGAGAAGATTGGATATGTTGTGAAAACAGGGGATGGAATGACTTTATGAAACAGAGCTTTGCTGGAAATTTCACCAGCAACTTCATCTTGATTTTGACCCCAGAAAATGATGGAATTAGGAATTGTCATAGAAGAGTTATTTGTTTCTCTATGTGTTAGCTTTACATGGGCTTTTGAATCATTCAATTTGAAGTTGTATATTGGAGGTTATGGCCAAAAGAATACAGACTGCTCAGAATCACGTCGCGCGCTCGCGCATGCTGGGAAAGCACGTCGCGCTCGCGACTCCCAGTTGCGCGCCGCGACTGAGTCCAGAGCTCGACTTGAGTCAGGTAGCTCTCTGACTCTCAATTGCACAACTCGCGTTCGCGAGGATCACATGCGCGGTCGCGACTTTGGCCAAAAACTCTCTGACTCTCAGTTTGCGCATGTCGCGCTCGCGAATCACACAAGCGCGCTCGCGACTTCGTCTCGCGCTCGAGACTTGTGCTGCGCGGTCGCGACTTGAGCCAGAAAACTCTCTGACTCTCAGATGGTGCATCTCGCGCTCGCGAGGTTTGAAGACGCGCTTGCGACTTCTCCCTGGGAAGCATCTCGCGCTCGCGACTTCTCTTTGTGCGCTCGCGACTTGTGTTTTCATGCATTTTGGACTTCATTTTCTATACAATTACATTCCTTTGCTCAACATGCATGTATCCAATCATTGTTTAACAGAAATACAACATAAGAACATGGATTAAAACAACATACAAGCATTCATATGATGTGAAATCAAATCAATATGATGAACTATAAAGTTATGCAATCATTTGGCCAATCATTTATGTTATTATGGTGTTATTATTGACATGACTTAATAAGCTCCAGTGAGGTTAGGTAGAACCATGTAGATAAGGCTATGTCGCCGACATAGAATAGCAGATCTGGCCCCATACAGTTTGGAACTCCGGCTACAGGCCGTTGAGTGAGATGATTATACAGGCCATAGCAGCCAAGCATACGGTTTTCATACATTTTCATACAAGTTTATCTTATCACCTCCGGTTTCGCTAATACCTTATGGAGCCATACAGATATTTTTGACTTAATCATACAAATTAATACAGAGAAAGAGAGACCATCATAGTTTAAACTGAAAAATGACATTGATTGTGTGCTTGATCTGTTATTGGGGCCTATTATTGGGTTTATTTACATGGTTCTTTGACATATGTATGTGTTATTTGTTTACTTTATATGAGAGATATCCACTGAGCTTATAAGCTCAGCGAGTTACTTGTTAACTCGCAGGTTTTGAGACTGGTTCATTAGAGGTCTCGGATTACAACTGCTAAAGTTCATCTACAGAAGACTCAATCTTCAGGGTAGCTAGTCATTTTACTGTATATCTTTTATCTATCCTTTTTATGGCATGTAAATGGCACACAGTTGGGCCCATTTCAGTTTGTAAACCAGTATCATGTCTTGTAAATATTATATACATTATGAATGTTATCAGCATCAACATGCTAGTATTTTCTATATACAGTGTGAAGTCAGCATGATAGGACATACAGTCATCCAGTTTGTAGCGTCTCGACTCGGTTCATTCGGGTTTTCGGGTGGACCGGGAAGGGGTGTTAGGTGTACAAGTACAAAGAAGGGAGCTCAGTACTGACCATGTAAATGAATTTCAGGGGTATTTTTGATCAGTAATCCAATATGGGGTGTCAAGTTTTGATGAGGACATTATGACTTTGGTTTGTTTGAATACCACTTCCTGACTCGGGGAAAACTTTAGGGTATCTTTTGACAAATCTTCTTCTCCTAATGGTGTTGTAACTATGCAGTTATGTGAAGAGTGGTTTTCTGAATGAAGAAGTAAGAAGGGAGCAACTCAGGTTGCTTCCACATCCACATTTCAGATATTTTGGTACTGAAAAACCAGGGGGAGAAGCAAAAGTTAGAAGTCGATGATTCACAACAGTAGAAGCAAGGAGTAGGAGAAATTCAAAGTCAGGTTATAAGGAGCCTGAATGTCATTATGTGGTAAATCTGGGCATATCAACGGTACTGTTACCAAGTGGAAAAAGGATAAAAACCCAATAAAGGCAAAGCAAGAAAAGATGGCAATGATGAAAATGGTGATCGTGTTCAGTTGTTGCTACTTCAGGTTGCTACTTCAGTTGATTTGGCTGTTGTTCATGATGGAAATATGATTAATGTTGCCAGCAATGAGGTTCTTTGGGTACTTGATAGTGGAGCTGCACACCATATTGCTTCAAAGAGAGAATTCTTCACATCTTACAATCCTAGTGATTTTGGAACTTTACGGATGGGAAATGGATTTGTATCCAAAGTAGTGGGCATTGGCAATGTAACTGTGGTGACCAACCTTGGTATGAAGTTGATACTTAAGAATGTTAAACATGCGCTAGATGCGAGGTTGAATTTGATATCCTGTGACACTTTATATCAAGATGGAAATGGCTCCAATTTGTTTAATCATGGCATTGTTTATAAAGGCTCTTTGGTTGTGGCTAAAGGGTTTAGAGGTTCAGGTTTGTATTGGCTACAGACTACTATCCCTATATTGGCTACAGACTACTATCCCTACAGATCTTGTGAATGCAGTTGAAAGTGATAGTTTAACAGAGATTGAGTCACATCAGTGAAAAGGGTCTGAATATTCTAGCTAAGAAGAATTTGCTTTCTGGTTTGCAAGGTGGAGAGTTAGACACTTGTGAGCATTGTTTGGCCGAAAAATAGAAACGCATCTCCTTTAGACATCATCCTCCTTCTAGAAAAGAAGAGTTGTTAGAGCTCGTACACTCAGATGTATGTGGTCCTTTGAAGGATAAGTCACTTGGTGGTGCACAGTACTTTGTGACTTTTATTGATGATCAGTCAAGAAAGCTTTGGGTTCGTGTGTTAAAGTCAAAGGATCAGGTACTCGGTGCATTTAGAGAATTTCACACTTATGCTGAGAGAGAAACAGGTAAACAGTTGAAATGTGTTCTTACTGATAATGGAGGTGAATATTGTGGGCCATTTGATTCCTATTGTCGAGAGCATGGTATCAGACATCAGAAGACACCTCCTAAGACTCCACAGTTGAATGAGTTGAATGGCTTGGCAGAAAGGATGAACAAAACTTTGATGGAGAGAGTTAGATGTATGCTTTCAGATGCAAAACTACCTAATTCCTTTTGGGGTGAGGCATTGTAAGCAGTTGCACATGTCATCAATCTTACTCCTACTGTTCCTTTGCATAATGATGTTCCTGATAGTTTTTGGTATGGTAAGAAGCCTTCTTATGATCATCTACGGGTATTTGGGTGCAAATGTTTTGTTCATGTTCCTAAAGATGAAAGGTCCAAGCTAGATGCCAAGACAAGATAGTGTATCTTCATTGGCTACGGTCAAGATGAGTTTGAGTTTGGCTATAGGTGTTATGATCCTATTGAGAAGAAAGTTTATAGAAGCCGTGATGTGGTCTTTATTGAAAATCAGACTATTGAACATATTGGCAAAGTGGAGAAACCAAAACCTCAGAATAACAGCTTGGTTGATGTTGATCCAATTCCGTCAGCTTCAACACCTGTTGCAGTTGATGTTAGAAATCAGGTTGATCTTCAGGATAATACTGAAGAGGCCGATGAGGTTGATATTCCTGTAGATGATGCTACTGATGATCAGTATGAGACACTTGAGGGACAACAAGAGGCTCCAGTCAGAAGGTCTACCAGAAATCATATTCCATCTACAAGGTATTCTCCTAATGAGTATGTATTGTTAACAGATGCAGATGAGCCAGAATGCTACCAAGAAGCTGTTGAGCTGTGGAGAGAGTGAGGAAAAAGACAAAATGGATTATTGCTATGAAAGATGAAATGCAATCGATTATTATGACAAATGATACTTTTGAACTGGTGAAGCTTCACTAAAGATTAGAAAAGCCCTGAAGAAAAGGAATAGGTGGATCTATAAGGTGAAGCATGAAGAGAATTCATCATCCCCACGTATTAAAGCGAGATTAGTGTCAAGGCCTTTAGTCAGAGAAAGGGGATGATTATTGAAGGGAAATATTTCTACACCAGTGGTTAAGATGTCTTCCATTTAGAGTTTATCTTGGGGTTTTAGCTTGCTACACTTGATTTAGAGATTGCCAGCAGATGGGATGTGAAAACTGCATTTCTTCATGGTGACTTAGAAGAGGAAAATTTATATGGAGCCAGCCTAAGGTTTTGCTGCTCTGTGAAGGGTAAGGGCAAAGAGAAGAAAATTATGTTTGCAAGTTGAAAAAGAGCTTGTATGGTTTTTTTAAAACAAGCACCAAGGCAGTGTTATAAGAAGTTTGAGTCTGTTCTTGGTTCAGCCCAAGGCTACAAAAAGACTACTCACTGATCATTGTGGTTTTTTGCTTTGCAAAGTTTTTCTGACAATGACTTTATCATTTGCTGTTGTATGTGATGATATGCTTATTGTAGGTCCTAACTCCTCTGAATTATGAATTTGAAGAAAGAAAGACTGAGCAAGTCTTTTTTCTTATGAAGGGATTTAGGCCGCAAAGCAGATTCTTGCATAAAAGGTCATTCGTGACAGGAGGAAGATGCACAGAAATTATGGCTTTCACAAGAGAAGTATATTTGAGAAGGTACTACACGGTTCAATATGGCTTACAGGCTAAGGCTGTAAGTTACACCCTCTCCCTAACATCTATTAGATTGAGTGCTGAAAAACAGTCTTCCTTCTAATGCAGCAAGAGAAAAGAACTTCATGCAAAAGGTTCCTTATGCCGTATCTGCAGTAGTAATGTTTTGATGTTATGCTATGGTTTGTACTAGACCAGATATTAGCTCATGCAGTTGGTACAGTTAGTTAGATTTTCTTTCTTAATCCAGGTAAGGAGCATTGGAATGCAGGGACTCGTCGTAATTTTCTCTTCGTCGTGGGATATTTATTTTCAAAATATATCCACGGATCCGATACCGCTATCTGACCGGCTGGACCTATCGAAACCTTCGGCTCTGATACCAGTTGTTAAGAAAAAAAAATTACGCAAAATTCCCAATAAGTCAGATTTATGAGGGAGCAAAAGAAAATAACACACAATTTGATAACGGAGTTCGGCCCATATTGCCTACGTCTCCGGACTGCCATAGATCTTTTATAGGAGAAAAATAAATAAAGTGTTTACATACACTCACAACCCTCTGTCCAAGAATACCCGAAAAATTAAACTCAATTTTTCTTCTTGAATAATCTCTCTATTTTTCTCTCTCACAATTGCTCTCTCACAATTACTCTCACTCTCTCTATTCTTCTTGTTGGTAAAGGAGTTGTGAAGATTAAGTTGAAAGGGCAAAAATTGGTATCAGAGGTGATGCCTAACATCTAATGTACGGCACTGTCTATAAAACAAAGAACTTTGCTATAACTACGATTATTAATATCATTGGATCAGACTTTTTCCTACCAGAGAAAAGCAAATAAAGAGATGTATTTGACGGGAAACCTTTTTTTGTTCAATAAAATAAATGTTCTTGTCTGACAGGAAAACCACCGAGTACATACATTTCTCATATATGTATGTATAAAAATGTGCGAGGTAAAAATGTGTGTTCTGTTTCATCTCTTGGGTCTTAAATAGTACTGAAAAATCTAACCAGAGACAGAGGCATAGATTTGATACAACCTCGTTTGCAAGAGGAAACATTTTTCAATCTTTATCAGAAGGAAGATAAAATTGTTGGTAATTATCTGCAAAATCACTTATTTTTCTAGTTTTATTTGCAACGTTTCCAACTTTTATATTACCCGGATAGCGAAATGAGTGGAGAAGGGAAGATAGTATGTGTAACTGGTGGATCAGGTTACATAGCTTCGTGGCTTGTCAAATTCTTGCTTCAAAGTGTTGGGTTTGGGTTCCCTTCCTATGTGGTAAAAGCCCATATTTTGAAGTCCACTAACTAATTATTGTTTTACAATTATGCCCCTCAATCTTTTGTCGGATTGAGCTGATTTTTGGTGAGCTTGTTCCTAACATCCAATTCTTGATTCTGGCAAATCAGTTTAATTTTTGGATGAGTAGAACATTTTAAATGTATTGAGGACAGCAGCTGTTTTTGTTATCACTCTATTGTGTTGCTACACATTTGTTTTTGTGGTTGTTTGTGGTTATAGCTACATTTTTTCATGGTTTGTAGCTTTGCTGTAAGTTGTAAGACAATATTTTGTGATAGTGAACTTTATTCCTTGGGACCGCGAGGAGAGGTCCCGTGGTTTTTTATCCTTTCACACCGGAGGAGTTTTCCACGTAAAAAGATTTGTGTTCCTGTGAGTGTGAATGTTTATTTTGCGATTGTGATGATTTAGGACAGTTTGTGGTTACTTGGAATTTTGCTTGCTCATTGGATTACTTCCTAATAGATTCATTCAAGTGGGGAAATTGTGAATGTTATTTTTGATTGTGTATGATTTAGGACAGTTTGTGTTACTTGAATTTGTTGCTCATTGTTACTCCTAATAGATTCATTCAAGTGGGGAAATTTTTGTTGTGAGGTCAGTTTGTGTTACTTCCCATCACAAAGTGGTTACACTGTCAAAACTACAGTTCGTGACCCGAGTAAGTCCTTCCTCTTGAATTCTGGGCTTGATTGGACAGTAATTATTCCTGTGCTTATGCTTCCAAATTCTATTTTTGAACTTTTTGATTTTGAGTTTGATCTTTCCTAAATAAATATATATAAATAAATAAACAAACAAGGAAGAAGAAGAGGGGTTGACCCCATTTTGTTAATGACTTGTAACAAACTTTCAAGGGAATTCAATTGCTGCTTAATTCTGTAGCAATCTTGAAGTGGGTATTGTTTTTTACTGAGAATTTTATATGCTGCAATTTGCTTGTCAAGCACAGGAAATTAATAGCAAAAAAGGAGAGGGAGATTGATTTTATGCAAGAAAATTAGTAAAATTTTGATGATCTGTAATCTTTGAGTTAGTTTATTGTATTTCGTTACTGTTTTGCTTTCAGTAGCATATCTATTGTTTTCAGTGAATTCTTATTTCAGCTGCTTTTTGATCTGTATTATATATTTCCCAGATGATGCCAAGAAAACTGCACACTTACTTGCACTCGATGGAGCCAAGGAAAGACTTCATTTGTTCAAAGCTGATTTATTGGAAGAAGGGTCTTTTGACGCTGCTGTTGAGGGCTGTGAAGGTGTTTTCCACTCAGCTTCCCCAGTAACTTTTATGACCAATGACCCACAGGTCCATCCTACGCGAACTTTTCACTGCCTTCCACTGGTGGATCTTTATATGTCGCAATTGGTCATGGGCTTACAATTTTATTTTCAATTGACAGTAATTTTTCACAGAATTTGCTCTTAGCATTGTAGAACATATTTATTGATGTTTTGTTTTTATTATTGCCTTATTTGTTTCTGTTGAAATTACTACTGCGTGATAGGCTTAGTGCCACATAAATGTTCACACTGCTATTTCTATGTACAGACAGAACTGGTTGATCCTGCAGTGAAGGGAACACTTAATGTTCTTAGATCTTGTGCAAAAGTGCCTTCCATCAAGAGAGTGATTCTAACATCCTCTTTCGCATCTCTTCCATATAGCGGAAAACCTCTCACCTCAGATGTGATAATTGATGATACTTGGTTTTCAGACCCAGCTGTTTGCGAGGATCGGAAGGTTTGTCTCCCTTTCATGCTAATATGATGGTACTCATTATCCATTTAACAATGATTCATATATTTAATGTTATGTGCTTATCATAAAAATATAAATTTCTTTCAGTTTCTTAATAATTGGATGATATGAGATGTTTATGCTAATTTTTGGGACCAAAGTTTAGTTGTTGTCATTATCTTTGTCGTATGAGATGTTTTATGCTTGGCTCTCTCCGTTTTTCATGAACAGTGTTCTTGAATTTAATCTCTATATTTTGTTATGAGTTATACATTTTCACTTTTCTTTTATTTTCCAGCTCTGGTATCAACTAGGAAAAACTTTAGCCGAGCAGGCTGCTTGGAAATTTGCAGTAGAGAACAATATGGACTTGGTTACTATACATCCAGTATTTGTCCTTGGTCCTCTTTTACAGCCAAGTCTTAATCTATCTGTGGAGATGATTCTAAACCTTGTAAATGGTATGGTTCTACACCTATCTAGTACATAAATTCCAAGAATTTTGATGTTTCCGCAACTTTAAAAAGAAAAAAAATCTGGACTTTTGCATGATGAAATGGCTTGAAGGTATTTGTTGCAGGAGCTGAAGAGTATCCTGATGCATATTATAGATCTGTTGATGTAAGAGATGTTGCTTGTGCACATATAAGAGCTTTAGAGATTTCTTCAGCTACTGGAAGATATATATTAATTGAAAGAGATTCTCATTTCTCTGAGGTTCTGAAGATTGTTCGACAACATTACCCTACACTGCGCCTTCCTGAAAAGTAAGTTGTTTTTTAAAATTCTGTTCAATAAAATTTTGAATTTTGTTTTTTTCATGTTCGGTATAAATAGAAATGTTCATTTCATACTCATGAATTCAATTTTGAGGCGTTCAATACAACTAAACCAAATTTTATAGTTTTATATATAAGAAAAGGGCAGTCCTGTGCACAAAATTAAGTTCCTTAATTACCAATTTCAAATTCTTTAGCTTAATTACTCTTGTTAAGTCAGAAAATTAAGTTCCTATCTGTGTTGATGGCAGGAGTGGCCCTGGATTTACTCATTTAACAAAGTATGGTGTATCTATGGAGAAAGCAAAAACTTTGGGTATTAACTTCATTCCTTTGGAGGTGAGTCTCAAGGACACTATTGAAAGCTTGAAAGAGAAGGGTTTCCTTAGAATTTGATTTTACCTTCCAAGGGTTCGCGATTCCACAGGGGTGAGCTAACTCTAAAAACTCGCCCTCGATTCGGATTGCGATTCCACAGGGGTGAGCTAACTCTAAAAACTCGCCCTCGATTCGGATTGCCCAGGGAAGTGAGCTAATCTAAAAAACTCAGCCCTCTCTAAAAACTCGCCCTCGATTCGGATTGCGATTCCACAGGGGTGAGCTAACTCTAAAAACTCGCCCTCGATTCGGATTGCGATTCCACAGGGGTGAGCTAACTCTAAAAACTCGCCCTCGATTCGGATTGCGATTCCACAGGGGTGAGCTAACTCTAAAAACTCGCCCTCGATTCGGATTGCAGGCTGCAACTCGCCTGCATGAAGCCGGAATCGCTAGTAATTTCCGATGGGAATCGAGGCAAATATTGCATTAACATTTAAGCTTCATTGCTAGTCTTCAAGGTTGTGTTTTTTATGAAATAAAAAAAAAGTATATTATCATTAAAATTATGTAAATCCTCTTAATATATATTATTTAAGAGTAAATTCATTACAATGGTTTACTATGTTGTTTCTAATTGTTTTTATTTTATTAATTTATTAGTATTTAAGAATAAATTTGAACATATTCATAATTCTTCTTTACTAATGAATAGCTTTGGTCAAATTTTGTGAGGGCAACAACAATATATGATTGAAAATAAAACTGAAAAGGTAGTTTAAAAATGTTGGATATGAAATACTCTTGAAGCATCGCAGAAAGAATGAAGTATAAATATATTTATTTTTTAGAATTATATCTAATAAACATTTTAAAAATAGGAATAGCTATTTAAAAAAATTAATATTAGCCGATTTTAAAGTAGGTATTATGTATATTAAAATTTTTTTTTCTTTTTATACATATAAAGCTGAGTTTAGAGTTGCTATTTAAGAAAATTATTATTAACAAATGAAGTACGAACGTTTTTCCATTTTTTGTTTTTTATTTTTCATTTTTTAAGAAAGCTGTTTTTAAAAAAAAAAAAAAAATCACAGTTTAAGGATGGAATGACTATGAATATATATTGATCCGATCCGAATATTATCCAAATCCAGTTTGATTAAATTTTTTTCTTTTTTTTTTAATAACCTACGTTTTAGTTATTATATATATATTAATTTAACAAAATCCGATTTGATTTGACTTAAAATTAAACTTCGATTCATTTTAACATGGAGTGAATATTATATTACACTATTATTAATCTTTAATGATGAATCCGATACGAAAATTATAAAATTTAATCCGAATCCAATCTCATTGATCAACTTAATCAATAAAAATTATATCTTGTAGTCTCTGGTGTTATTTTAGCTGTTGGGCTCCCAATAAAAACAAACACTAACCAAAAAAAAAAAACCTTAATCCAAAATGCAACACGTTGCTTGTACTTTTACCTTTCCTTCAAAAAGAATTAGTACTTTTACCAGCTGTAAAATCATTAAACTTACCAAACATTTTTAACTGTGCTGAGCTTGCACGCGCCAATCTCGTCGCCGCAATTCAATTCTATGACCTGTCTCGACAAATCAGCATTAACATTCGCGATCAAAATATTCACAAACCGGTAAACTCTGTCGGAGACCTGCTTCCAGTTTCTGTTCCAACTTCCAAGGAAGAGACGATCCCAGGAATAAAACCCATAGCTCGTTTTTCCTATGTTCGCGGTAAACCCATCAAACCAGGCGCCAATTTGAGGCCTTCTAGCCCATCAAAAAAGCTTAACCCATCCCGTTGGAGGAGGACTCCACACAATTCAAAGCCATTGGCGATGCAGGCTACTCTCGCCATCCCTAACAGTACAATTTGCTTTACTAATTTCCTTAGCAAAAGAGAAAATCAGGTGGGAATCAGACGACACGCTGAAAAGTTAAGTAAATGTATGTGTACAGAATAATCTAACCGTTGTTTGTGTTTATGTACTTTTTGGATTCTCTGATAAGAGACTAAGATTGGGATAACCTTATTTGGAAGAGGAAACATTTTTTATGTTTTATCAGAAGAAAAAGGGTTATACTTAAAGGTTGAAGCTAAGATCGTTGTAACAAATTCGCAAAATCACTTCTTTTTTTCCAGTTTTAATTGAAAAGTTTCTACCTTTTAATTTATCCAGATAGGGAAATGAGTGGAGAAGGGAAGGTAGTGTGTGTAACAGGTGGTTCAGGTTATATAGCTTCATGGCTAGTCAAATTCTTGCTTCAAAGTGGTTACATTGTCAAAGCCACTGTTCGTGACCTAAGTAAGTCCCTCCTCCTTAATTCTAGGCTTGATTGGTACAGTAATTATTTCTGTTTCTGTGCTTATGCTTCCAAATTATATTTTTTTTTAACTTTTAAATTTTGGGTTTGACCTTATATTGTTAATGACTTGTAGCAACCTTTCAAGGGTTGCTTCTTAATTCTGTAGCAATCTTGATGTGAGTATTTTTTGTTACTGATAATTTCATATGCTGCAATTTGCATGTCAAAGGATGAACTCAATCAGGTCTCACTTGGATTAGGTAGCCAAGTGACTTAATTTCGTGAATCTTTGTATAATTAAACACAGTAAATTAATACCAAGCAAAAAAGAGAGGGAGATGGATTATATGCAAGCAAATGAGTGAACTTTTGATGATGTATAATCTTTTCTCTAGTTTATTGTGTGTGCGTGTGTATATATTTTCTGCTTTCACTAGAATTTCTAGTGTTGTCAGTGCATTCTTAATTCAGTTGTTTAGCAATCTGTATTATGTATAACAGTTGACGCCAAGAAAACTGAACACTTACTTGCACTTGATGGAGCCAAGGAAAGACTTCATTTGTTCAAAGCTGATTTATTGGAAGAAGGGTCTTTTGATGCTGCTGTTGATGGGTGTGAAGGTGTTTTCCACTCAGCTTCCCCTGTAACTTCTGCAATCAATGATCCACAGGTGCGACCTCCACGAAATTTTCACTGCCTTACACTGATCAATGTTTTTATGTTGCAATTGGTCAATGGCTTGCCATTTTATTCTCAATGGACATCAATTTCTCACAGATTTTGTTTCAAGTATGCTATAACATATTTGTTATTTTTATTTTTAATTGTTGCCTTTATTTATTTCTGTCGACATTACTACTGGTTGATGGGTTTAACATCACATACACGTTCACATTATATTATTTCCATGTCTCAGATAGAACTGGTTGATCCTGCTGTGAAGGGCACACTTAATGTTCTTAGGTCTTGTGCAAAAGTGCCTTCTATCAAGAGAGTGATTGTAACATCCTCATTTGCAGCTCTTCCATATAGTAGAAAACCTCTCAACCCCGATGTGGTTGTTGATGAGACTTGGTTTTCAGACCCAGCTGTTTGTGAGGAACGGAAGGTTTGTCTCTCTTTCATGACAATATGACGGTACTCATATTCATTTGTGGCAGAGTTGTGAATATCAGCTGTTACATAGTGTATTGACTCAATCGTAATGGTGAGTGAATGGTATCATGACTTGCTAAGATCAATAATGTCCCTTTTTAAAAAAGAAAGTTCAGTATAGCACAGACAATGTCCTTAAAAGGCTCACTATGTGCTTATACCTGAAATGAATGACTTAAAACAAGATGAAAATGATATATACATATATAGACAATACCATTTTTTATTTTTATGTTCTCCTTATTTTTATCTCTAACAATTTCAATACAAAGGTAATTTGACCTTCATGTTATGTTGTTCAGCACATTATGCTTTTAGCAATGACAATTTTCAATTTAGCCATCCCAGTTGGATGATTGTGATAGATATGGTCACTCTAAATTAAACTACAAAATCATCTCTTGGATTATATTTTATTTATATAACAAGCATATCCCTTATTTAATGTTATGTGCTTATCATAACAGTATTAGTTTCTTTCAGTTAATAATTGGATGAAATGAGATGTTTTATGTACGATTCTGTCTTTTTGCATTAACAGTGTTCTTGAATTTAATTTAATATCTTAACTATTTTTTTATTATGACTTACATAATTTCACTTTTTTTTTTCCCTTTTCCAGCTTTGGTATCAACTAGGAAAAACCTTAGGCGAGCAGGCTGCTTGGAAATTTGCAAAAGAGAACAATATGGATTTGATTACCATACATCCAGTGTTTGTCCTTGGTCCTCTTTTACAGCCAAGTCTTAATCAATCTGTGGAGACAATTCTGAACCTCATAGGTATGCTTCTACAACTTTTAGAAGAACTTAAATATTTGCTCAACTTCGAAAAGAAAAAATCTGAACTTTTGTATGATGAAATGGCCGCATAATTAACAAATAGCTTGAGAGTTTTAACCTCAATTCAACCACAAATAGCTTGAAGATATTTGCTGCAGGAGCTGAAGAGTATCCTGATGCATATTATAAATCTGTTGATGTAAGAGATGTTGCTTATGCACATATCAGAGCTTTAGAGATTTCTTCAGCTACTGGAAGATATATTTTAATGGAAAGAGAGGTTCATTTCTCTGAGGTTCTGAAGATTATGCAACAACATTGCCCCACACTGTGCCTTCCGCAAAAGTAAGTTGTTTTTCTTAAGCTGTTGAATAATCGAGTGCAGGTGTTTGTGAATGACTAATTGTTGGAATTCTCTGACACTTATGTTGTATAAATGGATTCCTCACAACCTTGTGGAATATGTTTTGAATTTCATGTTTGGTATAAATAAAATGTTCAATTCATGCTCAAGAATTCGATTTTTTGAGATTCAATATAACTAAAATTCTACAGTTTTATAAATATATCTCAAGTTCATCTTAACCCAATACCACTCAAGGTTACATGGATGATCTACAAGTTCAGTTTAAACTTCACATGAACCCTTTATCACTAAATGCAAATATATATCTGTCTTAATTACTCTCGTTGAGTCGGACAATTAATACTCCATGTGTGTTCATGGCAGGAGCGGTACTGGATTGAATTTCTTAACGAAGTACGGTATATCCTCGGAGAAAGCGAAAACTTTGGGTATTAACTTCATTCCTTTGGAGGTGAGTCTGAAGGACACTATTGAAAGCCTGAAAGAGAAGGGTTTCCTCAGAATTTGATTTTGACTTCTGATGGGAAGTAAGGGAAATATTGCATCAACGTTTCAGCTTCATTGTTTTAGCTTTTATTGCAACAAGAAATTGCTAGTCTTCAAGGTTTTTGATTGAAATATGTGGACAGAAAACACATTTGTATATATAGTACTAAATTTTGCATGTATCGTACGTACTTTAATAATGATACCAAAAAATGCGAGTCACAGACTATGCTTTTCTAGTCACTTCACCTCATCCACCACAAGATAGAGCTTGCCTTCATTTGCAAAGTAGTGGATATCTCTGCACTTGTCCCGTATTCTTTGGAGGAAATGTTAAACAAAATATGCCTTCAATGTCTCAATTACACATTTGCTATTTGTTCACTTACTTTCTGTATGGTTAATTGTTCTGGATCGCTATATATAAATATGCAAATATTTAAGGTTTACATTTCAATAGTTAAAAAAAATTCATAATCTCAAGTGAACACACCACTACCAATCTAAGTTTGACAGATCTCTTTTCTAGAAAATAATACTAACATTACAAAAGAAAGAAGATTTTTTTGTCAATCCATCAACATAGAAGAAATCATTAGCCAGTTTGATCTTCTTCCATCCAAAGGCAATATCTCCATATTGTAACTTGCAACTTTCAAACACCATCAGCTATGGTCAGGAAACCACAGAGCTCATGAGACAATAGGCTTGTTTCTACTATGAATCATTCTTATAGTTTCAGTTTCTAGGTTCCCATATGCTGTTGTGCCTACTACTTATACCGTCAAGATATCATCGAATAGATTGCATTGGAAACTGCAAATAATTACAAGACTTGACATTTCAACTGTCTGAAGGCATTCTTGACCCTTCAACACTTGGCCTATCACATCCATAACTTCAATACCCTGTCTTTACCACCAGAAGCTACCTTCTCGCCGTCGGGACTCCAGTCAACAGCATATACCTACCCAAAATGAAAAAAATTCAGAATTTGAAGAGCACTTATAATCATGTTATAATAGCACGCAAATCGAATAGAACTTTGGACTCAGGAGGGAATTTTACCTCATCAGCATGGCCTGGAAGGTCTTGTTTCAACTTCTGTGTCCGAATGTCCCAAACCTAGAAGACAAATAAACTTTTGCATTGGAAGCATAGTTTGAAAAGTATGACATGATGGCCTAGTGAAGACCGTTATTATATTTAATAAATTCATACAAAAAAAAAAAAAAACACGATCACCAAATTCGCTCCACTTTAAGAAAGAACTAACAATTAGTATAGATTACCTTCAGCGTGGAATCTTTGCTCCCACTTAAGAGAAGCCTACTATCAGCTGACCAGCTGCGGGGCAATGAGTAACAGAATGATTAACACCACAAAGTAGGAGTATGGAGAAACAAGAACCATCATAATGATCCGAACCTGATTTGATAAACAGGCCCAACATGTCCTCGAAATGCAAAAACAAATTTTCCAGTAACACCATTCCACAATTTGACTGATCTATCAAATGAAGCACTAGCGATCCATTGTCCATCAGGTGAGAAGTAAACATGATTTACAAGCTGTGGCAACCAACGAGTAGTTCAATGCTTTTAACTCAGTAAAATACTAATACATAGTGTCAAAGAAAAAAGAATAAACAATAAGAAACACTGAGGCAGAAGAGGACTAGGATACAAGTTGTCAAATGGACCACCAGACAACAATTTTAGCTTCTTTACATTGCACTCCTAACAAAGCACCACCAACAACAAAATAGAAAAGTAATCACATGCTTCATACCTGTTGATGACCTGTCATGCGAGTTTTGGGATGTTTGCTAACAGCAGGTTCCCATAGAAACATGGTAAAATCATCAGAACCTGAAACTAATCTCTCAGGGCCATTGCCTTTCATTTTGTTGTACCTTTCCAGAGCAGCCTATAAACAGTTGTACAATGGAATACAATTAATTGAATATAGAGGGAAAGAGCAATTATAGTTTAGTCTGAGGAAGCACAAAATAATGAATGGCTTCTTAAATGCTAAAATTCCACAATTCATCTTAGCCACAGATGGACCCTAAATAAGACCTCTTATCACAGTATGGGAAGAAGAGAATTAACGGTAAGAGTTCCCCTTTTCATGGAAATACCAATGTTAGCGCATAAATTGAATAAGAAGAAAGCTGTTCCAGATTGTCATCCCATTGATTCAGATACCTGTAATTCAACAAAGTCCATAAAACAACCCATCCAATGATAAACATAAAGTATTTTAACTCGTAACTGATTGCTTCAGCTTCAGCAAATACACTTTCATTGAAAGATTGAAATCGCATAAAATTCAATTTTGTGTTTCCCAAAAGCAAGCTAACATAGAGATGATGAATGCAGTTGGTAACAATCAGAAAATGCTAGAAGAGAACAGGTCTGAAAGCATAAAGCAAATAATATATTGTTACCTTCTTCATTTCCTCAGCAGAAGAATAAGTTTTGCCAGTATGATCAAAAGCTCCAGTACGAAGAACATATTCAGTGCTCAAAGCAAGAGAATTAACCCAATGCCCGTGACCCTAGAACAAGAACCATAAAACAAGGAGGTCATAAAGAAAGCTAAAACTAGAGAGAAAAAGCTATATTGAATCGGCAATCCTACAATCAATAAAAAATCATAAGATACAAAACACAGAACATAACTACTCAGGGAGTGGAAAATGGAAAATGTGAATAAAATTGAAAATATAAAACATTTTTCTTTTAAAAGATATGAAAACTAATATCACAGCGGAAAAAAAGGAAGATGTGCACCACTGCGCCATCATTATAATCAAAGTAGAAAATAAAGGATGGAGAAGATGTGGAAGAATCCAATATACACCTTAAAAAATTTGCAGGAGAATGAAGACAAGAACCAGGAAGAAAAAAACTAAACTTTGAAGGTTTTCTGATGAAAGGCATGGACGAAATGCAAATAACATATCAAACATAATCAGTAGCAGTAGCAGGCTTTGTACAGTAGAGCAAAGAGTGAAGCAAACAAGAGAAAGGCTGATACCAATTGGTATCTAAAATTACCTTTAATTCACGAACTAACTTCCCCTGTGTGGTCTCCCAGACTTTGATGGTACAATCTTGGGAGCTGCAAAAGTTAAGAAGCAGAAATAAGTACGGCTAAACACAAAGAACGTACAAATGGAACATTACAAGCTTACAGCATAAACAATAAATCCTCTAATGAAGAATAATCAAACTTTGAAACATAGCGAGTTCTTCGACATTGATTAGCCTAAAAAGTTATTTGTAATTTTTATTCTCTTATGAAGGAATGGTGATTATCTTAACTATATTTCATTAACAATGAGAACAAAAGGAAAAGAAAAACACACCCTGTATAAATTAATCCATCTCCACCCCATTTCACACATGTTATTGCAAGTGTGTGGCCAGTAAGACAAATAACACATTTCCTTAATGAAACATCCCAAATGCGTGCATCACCATCTTTGCTAGCACTAACAAACCGGCGGCATGGTGCATTCAAGTGGACTGGTTCCCAAGAGATGCCAGTAATCCATTTTTTGTGACCCTAAGACAAGAAAAGTTGCCGATATCAGCATCTACTCTTTATTTTGAACAGAACATCCATTCAAGTATAGTGATCTTACCACAAGTGGATTGCCCAGGGGATTTCCCGTTTGAGGATCCCAACACTGAAGTTCTCCAGACTTGCTGCCACTGACAAGATGTTTACCGTCTGGTGACCAAGCAATAGAAAGAACCCAATTCTTGTGTCCTGAATCAAGAGTTATCTAAAGTTAATAAAAGACAAAGAATAGCGGGCACCATAATTTAGATGCTAATCCTGCCTGTCAAACATCAACTATCACTGCACACACACACACACACACCCATAGGCACATAGAGACACATAGTGAGGTAACTTTGCCAAACGTGCAGCAACCAACAATTAGAAACATTCAGTCAAAACGTTCGGACTAGCAGAGCATCTTCATTTGTTAAAATGATAATCTAAGATCCAAGCGATAACAATTGTTGAACTTACTCTGGCTGCTGAATGTTTCAAGAAATTAAGTAACCTACGATATTCAAATGCTTTTCTTGAGCTATGTCTTTTCAAGTGTGTGGATGTTTTTAGAATTATGTCTGAGTAGATATTTTTTATGCCCTAAAATTAATTACAGAGGAAGAATTCAAACCTTTACATGTAAACAGTGGTGTTTGGGTATTAAGGTCCCATAGACGAACAGTAGTATCTCCAGAACCACTTGCCAACTGCCTACCATCAGGACTAAAAGCAACTGAAAGTACAGCTTCTGAATGACCTGCACTACCAAAACAATATCATATTTAAGAAAGCAATGAGTAACACTAAATTGCATGCTGATCAATCGACCTAAAGAAACTTGGTCCGTGCCACATGCACAAAAGAATGTATTCTTTTAATACCAAAGCCGCCAACTGCATAAAGGTAACATGACTCAAACAGGGACATTCACCTGCAGCACAATTACTTCATTGGCTTGTGCAAGTATCTTGTCATCTTCTGACTTTGATGAAATTTCATGCTTCAGGAGCATATTTTCCATGATTTTTCTTTTCTCAACCAAAAAATGCTTTACCCAGGTAAGAGAGATCCATCATCAATCATTAAACATTTTGATTGAGTTTGTGCAGTATTTCTACCGCGTTGTATTTTGTGCCTTACAAAATACATAATTTTTTCCTTGGGCAGGAAATAAAAGATAAAGCGAAGATCTTATTTTCACATGAATATGATTGCATAATTTAAGATTTTAACAATACTTGAGTACTTGACATAAATCCTTACTTTCTAATAACTCTGGACTTGGATTTTACACTATATCAGTTCTGGAGCATTCCTAATGGGGAATTGCCAATGCTAGCTGCCCTAAACTGCTAAAATCCTAACCACCAACACAAAACACCAAACCCAATTTGTTTACAATATCAAATGTGAAATCACAGCACGTTAAGAAACTAAAAACTTAAAATGACTATTCTGAGAGGCAATGATTCAATAGTCACTAGTTAAATAGTTCAGTGCAGCTCCCACCAATCATATTTAACTGACTGAGAATGTTATCTAGCTTTAATATGCCACAAAAAGTTATTATGCCATAAATGTGAAGGGGCTGCTGTAAAACCATTAAAATGTAAAATGACAATGATGTAAACACAAGAAGAAAACCAATATCATACCAGCAATAGTTGCTGAACAGCGATTAACTGGACGAATTCGGAAAACGGCTTGTGGTTGATAAACAATGGGAAGTACCTTCTCCACAGAAACTGAAAAAGTTTTTAACCACATAAATCAGCGAACTAATAAACTTGCATTATATTTTGCATGTTGAATTGTATCCTGTTCCCTTCTTTGTAACCTCACTAACCTTTGTTCTTCTGTAAGTAAGTTTCAAGTGGAACCAGAAGCTCTTGATCTGATATGTAGAAAGAATACGGCAACTTCTCTTCCTAAACCAACCAAAATGCAAAATTAAGCTTTTTTTTTTTTTTCTCATTCTCTTCCTTTTTAGCAGCAATTCATTCTAGTTGTATAAGCACATAGCTCAAGTATTTCAAACACCCATAAATGCTTCAACTTTACCTTTTGCAATTGTACACCTACTAATTATTCGCTTAACTGTTAACAGAGTTTCAAAAACAAATGACTAGACTTATTTTCTTATCAATTTCACAACCAAATGGACCCAGTACTACAACGACTCATATAACAATAGGAGAAAAAAACTTACATTGTTAAGAAGCTTATTGACGATTTGCATAAGCTGTTGCGGACCAGCGTTCTGCGGAAGATACAAGGGAGCTCCTAGAGCCGTCCCTTCCCTGTCCTTTAATTGGCACATAACGTTATTCACCGTTTCAACCTCCATTCTCTTGCTGCTCGAAAGATGAGAACTTTAACTATGTATATATACAATTGTAAATTTTTTCAGGACTTGCACTCGAGGAACTTTTGGGATTTTGCGTCTGCGATATGTGCAGACAAAGAAGAATTAGGGTTTTTCAGGGGTTTAAAGAACGGGCAAACTACAATAGTGAATAATGACTTTTCTGTATCCATACCGAAGCTTTTTCTACCACGAGATTTAAATTCCCTAATAATCAACCATTGGATTAAATCATGAGTTGTTAACTCACTAAACAGTACTTAGTTTTTTAGTTTTTTTTTTTAATAATAGTTTAAATAAAAGCCTTAAAAAAATTCGGGTTTTTAAGGTGTTTGTCGGGACGAAATTACAAAATTGAACTGGACCATATTCCTCTTCCCTTCCGATGATGCGGACGCATGTAGGTTGACAGTGGATAATAAGTATTGTTGGATTGAATCGTTTGGTAAAGATACCATCTTTAAATAGGGAGTCCTGGCTCTGATACACAACGACACCGTTTATTTGAATCAGCTCATCGTTTTTAGCTCACAACTCAGCTCACAAGCATGTCTGATTGTTTCTAGTGTCCCTTCCCTACCATTCAAAGTTTGACTTCGATTGTTCTTGGTTCATCGTTGTTCTTCTTGAAATTGAAATGGTTCTTCAAAACTGAGCTACTGATCACTTCATCATTTGCGCTTTGCTCTGCCCAGAACACATCACAATGTCTAATCGCACTTCTCAACGACATTTCACTTCTTTGCTTACCACAATATTAGTATTGCTACTATTACCAGTCGCCTTGTCAAGTTCAAGAACTGAAACAATAGAGACTTTACTCAACCGGTTGGATTCTAAACAGGCATCCGCATCAGTTCAAGAATCAGCAGCTAAAGGTGTTTTGAAAAGATTGCTTCCTTCCCATGTGCACAGCTTTAAATTCAAGATTATCTCCAAGGTAAATAAAAAACTTTTACAATAATGATTCTCAATTTTTGTTATTAGAATTATGAGTTTTTATCTTGGTGTTGCTTAAAGAACTTTTACAATAACGACTCTCACTCAGTTTTGTCAGTAGAATTTTGAGGTTTTATCAACGTATTGCTTTCTATTGACTGGTATTTGCTTTGTCATTCTCAGTTTTGCTATGATCAAGAACTTTTGCAATAATAATCCTCAGTTTTGTGGTTAAATTATGAAGTTTTATCTTGGTATTGCTTAAAGAACTTTTACAATAACGATTCTCAGTTTTGTCAGTAGAATTATGAGGTTTTATCTTCGTATTGCTTTCTATTGACTGGTATTTGCTTTACGCCGTTTTCAACCTCCATTCTCTTGTCTGCTGCGAGAAGAGAGGAACTTTAACTATGTATAATATACAATTGTAAATTTGCTTTCAGGACTTGCACTCGAGGAAAACTATTTGGGATTTGTTGCGTCTCTATGTGCAGGACAAAGAAGAATTAGGGTTTTTCCAGGGTTTAAAGAACGGGGCAAACTTTACAATAGTTGAATAATGAACTTTTCATGAATATCCATAACCGAAAGGCTTTTCTTTCTTACACGAGATTTAATTCCCTAAAATAATCAACCATTGGAATTAAATCAATTTGAGTTGCTTAAAAAACACTCACTAAACAGTACTTAGTTGTTTTAGGTTTCTTTTCTTAATAATAGTCTTAAATAAAAACCTTAAAAAAAAATTCGGGGTTTTTTAAAGGTGGTTTGTACGGGCAGAAATTACAGAAACTTGACACTGGAACCATAATTCCTCTTCCCCTTTCGATGATGCGGACGCATGTTAGGTTTGACAGTGGATAATAAGTATGTTGGATTGAAAATCGTTTTGGTAAGAACCATCTTTAAATAGGGAAGTCCTGCTCTGATACACAACGGATCACCGTTTATTCTTTGAATCAGCTCATCGTTTTTAGACATCACCAACTCAGAACTACACAAGCCATAGTCTGAATCTTGTTTCTAGTGTACCCTTCCACTCACATTCAAAAGTATTGACTTCGATTGTTCTTCGTTCATCGTTGTTACTTCATTGAAATGAAATGGTTTTCAACACTGCAAGCTACTGATCATTCATCATGTTTCGCGCTTTTGCCTTGACCAGAAACACTTCACAATGTCTAATTCGCACTTCTCACGGACATTTCACTTCTATTGCTTTCACCACAATATTAGTATGTGCTTACATCCAATTACCAAGGGTACGCCTTGGTTCAGTTTCAAGACTGAAACAATTAGAGACTCTTACTCAACCGGTTGGATTCTAAACAGCAATACCGCATCAGTTCAAATCAAGCAGTATAAAGGTGTTTTGAAAAGTACTTGGCTTCCTTTCCCATGTCGACAAGCTTTAATTCAAGATTATCTCCAGGATAACTAAAAACTTTGATACATAATGATTCTCAATTTTGTTATTTAGAATGTATGAGTTTTGTCTCTTTGTGTTGTTAAAGAACTTTTCGATCAAGGACTCTCACTCAGTTCATTTAAGTCAGTAAGAATTTTGACCGGTTTTATAATCCGTATTGCTTTCTATTGGACTGGTATTTGCTTTGTCATTCTCAGTTTCTGCTATGATCAACGAACTTTCTGCAATAATTAATCCTCACGTTTTGTGGTAAATAATTATGAAAGTATTATATCATTGCGTATTGTGTTAAAGAAACTTTCTACAAATAAAGATTCTACAGTCACTTATGTCAAAGTTATATGAATTATCTTAAAGAACTTTTACAATAACGACTCTCACTCAGTTTTGTCAGTAGAATTTTGAGGTTTTATCAACGTATTGCTTTCTATTGACTGGTATTTGCTTTGTCATTCTCAGTTTTGCTATGATCAAGAACTTTTGCAATAATAATCCTCAGTTTTGTGGTTAAATTATGAAGTTTTATCTTGGTATTGCTTAAAGAACTTTTACAATAACGATTCTCAGTTTTGTCAGTAGAATTATGAGGTTTTATCTTCGTATTGCTTTCTATTGACTGGTATTTGCTTTGTCATTCTCAGTTTTGCTATGATCAAGAACTTTTGCAATAATAATCCTCAGTTTTGTCCGTTAAATTATGAGGTTTTATCTTGGAATTGCTTTCTACCTACTGGTATTGCTTTGTCATGGCCAGTTTTGCTATGCTCTAATTGTTATTGCTTCTTAATATTCCGTGAACTTGCTGGAAAAAAATTGTAAGGGTCTCCACTTTGGCAACCTGCAGTTGTTTTTTCGGCCTCTTTTATATATGGGGGGCTCCTTTTTCTATTTGCTTGTGTGTATGTGCAGTGCACTGTTTAGGTTGTGTTATTTCTTTGTGTGGTTTAAGTTTGAAAAGTCACGATTTGGATATTTGCTTTCCAAGAGACTAGGTGTTATTGTACTTTTGCATTATAATCAGTATTGTTGATTATCTTATTTTCAAATATCAGGATGTTTGTGGCGGAAAAAGTTGCTTTTTGATAAACAATTACAAGGAATCAAACCAGAATGGGCCTGAGATAATGTATGCAGGTTTGGTTCAGTTATGAATTTGTAGCAGAACTTGTTGGACATGATAAATTAGTAAAGTCTCTCCATAATATTTGTTACTTTCCATATGTCAATTTTAATATTTGGATTTTCTATGGGCTACTTTTACCCTTTTCTGGAGAAAACATGTTTTTAAAAATTTCCATATGTCAACATCAAGTAGAAATATGATTTGTCAATTTCAAAGTGATTGTTTTGACATTCGAATGTAATTAAAGTGATTGCAATGGAGCATGAAGACTGTAATTGAAAGAGTTATAACATATTTTAATGCAATTGCTTTTGTAGTACCTGATTATGAGGTAGTCTGGGGATTTCAAATTTCTTACATTTATTTTACCTTTCATGTATAATTCCCTTCACTTCAATGTAAGTATGTTATTGATTTGGCGTGTTTGCGATCTCCTTGTTTCTATCTCTTGCTTTCAGTATCAAAGGCACCACTGGTGTAGACCTGGCATCGGGCCTCCACTGGTATATAAAGTATTGGTGTGGAGCTCATCTTTCATGGGACAAGACTGGTGGTGCCCAGATAGGTTCAATTCCTAAGCAAGGATCACTGCCTCTTATAAAGGATGGGGGTGTAATGATTCAACGGCCTGTCCCATGGAACTACTACCAAAATGTTGTTACATCTAGTTGTCAGTACTAAATCTTTTGTCTTCTTCTTACATCTAGGAAACTTTAATTGTTGTTCTACTCAGATGGTATGTAGTGATATTGCAGCTAACCCAGAGAGCATGGAGGACTCAAGTATGTGCAATGAAAATGAAATGAATTGTAGTATAGGTTGTTATTATGATTCCAAATCCAAACAAGTGCTAATGAGGACAGTATGTGATCCATTATCACTGCCTTATTCATCGAGTTTCTAAACATCTCAATTCTTGAGTTGCTTTTTCACTAACACATTGCATCTACCCTTATCATATTTATGTCAGTTTGCAAAATCTCATATAGCAGTATATTATTTGCTGTTAGTCTGTGAACAGTCAATTCATGTTACAAGGGCGCCTTCCTCGTAATAACTAAGTTTTCTATACTATTTCGTTATTTCACTATATTGAATTCCTCAGTGACATTAGCTAGTATCGATGATACATGATGACATTTTCTTTTTCCTTCTTTTCTCTTTTTTCAGATTCATATGTTTGGTGGGATTGGGAAAGATGGGAGAAAGAGATAGATTGGATGGCTTTTCAAGGGATTAATCTGCCCTTGGCATTCACAGGACAAGAAGCCATTTGGCAAAAGGTTTTCATGGTAAGCAATTTTTGGATCTTTTTGTTTATCTTGATGCGAAGTGAAATTTATGGGTCATGCAGCTAATAGATAAATTCATATCTTATATCCTATCAAATGATGATTTTTGTCATGATATGATTTCCATGTGGAAGGACTATGTACAGTACTGGCTTTTTAGCTTAACATTCTGTCTGCAATGTTAGTAAGCTACCATTAAATGCATGTGTCCACTTAGTTTTTTGTTCTCAATGCTTCTGGATATGCTATCTGCTGGTACATAAATGCAGTAGATGGCTCCCTGTGTGGTAGATAATTTCTTTAATCACTTTGTTAGTACTTCAAAGCTAATTGTACCTCCAGCTAAGATTTTTTTCTTCTGAGAATTCTGGCTGTCTGCATGTGGTCTTCTCATATGTTCGTACTTTCAAATGAATAGAGGTTGTTTGAATGACTTCTCAGAAGAACAAAATCTTTGATTTTCACCTCTTACGTCCTAACAGAATGTAAATGGACTTTTAGGCTTGACTTATCTTTGGAAAATATTTTGATGAAATATCTTTTGATCTGCAGAATTTTAATGTTAGTGCAGAAGATCTGAAGGACTTCTTCGGTGGACCTGCTTTCCTGGCGTGGGCTCGGATGGGGAATTTACATGCGTATGTAAATCATGAAAGTGTTATACATATATGAGATTTTTGTATGTTGGATTAGCCACAGTGCAAGATAGTCGGTGCTTCTCACTTGGCCGATTAAACATGTTGCTTTTGTTTGTTCTCTTCATGTGCTTCAGTTCCTGAATTGACATTACCTAATCACAGGTGGGGTGGGCCGTTGTCACAAAATTGGTTGAATCAACAATTGAGATTGCAGAAACAGATTGTCTCTCGGATGCTAGAGCTAGGCATGACTCCAGGTATAGTTAAGTACTCTAATATGAAATTTGTTGTTGCTTGCTTGCTTACAGTCTCCATGTAAGTTTATGAACAGAAAAAATACATCCAAAGAGATATTTCTGGCATATATCCTGTAACAGAAACTTCTATTATATCCTTTAACTCTAACAATCTAACTGATAAAATGTATTATCTTCTTTGATCCAGTGTTACCATCTTTCTCTGGGAATGTTCCAGCAGCTTTGAAGAAAATTTTTCCCTCAGCTAATATAACCAGACTTGGAGACTGGTACCTTAATATTTTGTTATATGCATCATAGGTCATTAAGTCATCCAATGCCCTATGGAATTCTTCCAATTATGCCATATATATGAGATTCACAAAGCAGCAATCATTCCAGAGACTTTGAAAGGCCTACAAGTTCCCCTTGCTTAATTAATTTACATCATGTTATGTTTTATGACACAACAAAAATCACAGTTGTGTTTAGTTACCTTCTCTGTAACTTAGCTTTCTTCTCGTTATGCAAAAGCTACCTGCTTTCACATACTATCTTAATAAGATTGTCATTTCTTATTCTTTCCAGGAATACAGTAAATAAAAATCCTCGCTGGTGCTGTACTTACCTTCTTGCTCCTTCTGATCCTCTGTTTGTTGAAATTGGGGAGGCATTTATAAGGCAACAAATTAAAGGTTCAAATTTCTTAATCTCCTTGATACGACCTGGATTATTTTCAATTGGTATATTTATAAAATTTATTCTATTTCTAGATCATCAAATAGTTTAGTAAGATATTAGAGATTACATTAACAAACTGGTAAGTTTTTGGTAAAAATATAGGAATACCAAGGAAAGGAAAGCATTAAATTAGCAATGCCTTATGATTTGCCTAAAAAACCTTTTGTCTTTGTTTTAAGTTTGGCAAAATGATAGAATAAAGGATTAAAATTTTCTGGCATTTTATAGTTTATTTATTGCTAGTACATTGTTGATCTGGTTCAAATCTTGTATAAGCAGTATTTGTCCTGTCTGAAAGCATTAAAATCAGACTGGATGTTGAATGCTGTTTGAAATCACATTTATGAACCCTGAGAATATAAGTGATTTTGGGTTTCACGCGTAGAATTTCTGATGCATCACAAACAAATACCCTGTGACATCAACCAATGAAATATAGATTTATCATTTATAGACATTTTACCTTGTTAGTCAGAGTACAAGTATCGATTCATCTTTTGCTTAAGTCAGTTGGTGGAGTTCTACATAACAAATTATTTGTTTGCATTCCTTGGAGTTATTAAATTCCAACGATGGAGCTTGCTCAGTTTTCTTTGGGCTTTTTGTTGACTTCTGTGTTAAAGCTATTGATGGAAGAAGCAATTTAATTAACATATGAAAAAGTTTTTCATCATTTTTCTATTTATCCTTTTAAATACTTTACCAAAATTATTTTCCATTTCAAAATCTTCTTTTTCCTTTTTTCTTTCTTATACTTCTGCATATTTATCACCTTAAATTAATTAGAATGGAAATGGTAAATGGTTCATATAGTATAGCCAACCCAACTCGTTTCGAACTAAGGCTTGGTTGTTATTGTTGTTGTCATTTTTCTATTTGTTAACCTTTCCTGATTTTCATTTGTGGTATTTATTTCAGAATATGGGGATGTGACAGACATCTACAACTGGTAACTTCTGTTATATATCAACACTATACATCTTGTCTTCTTCAAGCTTGTAACTAAAGTGGTTTATAAATCTATATGCTCTTCATAATAGATTTTTTTATTTTTATTTCAACACTTCCATTTGGTCCTGAAGCTTTGATCTCTGAAATTTATTGATGACTTTTAGACTTGGTCTCTTGGCAATTTCCAAGTTGCCAATGATCCAGAACTGAAATGTTATGTTATTTCCACTCCTGGTTATGGACCATGTAGAAAGCTTCTTTTGAATGATCACCAAATCTCTTAGAAGCCTGTAAACTATAACCAACGCTGTTCTTTAAAGATGAGCCAGAAAATTATAGTTTCCAGAATTCTTTTATATCATAAAATCTTTCTTCATTACTGAAAAAAAAGGAAAAAGAAGAAGCGAAACCTCCTTGCAAACTAAATGATGTTTGAAACCTTGTTACTGATGAGTGTTATAGGACCATTCTCATTTCTTTCCATTTTATTATCTTCATTCCATGCTTACTAACGTGAATTTATTATATGTTAACATGTTTGATATAGTGATACATTCAATGAAAATACCCCACCTACAAATGATTCAGCATACATCTCTTCACTCGGTGCTGCTGTATATAAAGCAATGTCCAAAGGTGATGAAGATGCTGTGTGGTTAATGCAAGTATGCCCGCTCATTCTCCTTACACACTTCTCTTGCTAATCTTCCACTTTGCTGAAGACAATGTTTTATTTTGGTGATTTGAAGTACAGTAATGTTTTCCAGTTGACAGTTCTTCTAATGTGTAGGGTTGGCTATTCTACTCAGATTCTTCCTTCTGGAAGCCACCTCAAATGAAGGTATGAATTTGTACAAGACAGTAATGAAAATGTAGTGACATATGAGATGACAAGTATCTCTTACTCAAAATCTGAAAATGACATGTCACACATTCCAAACATAAATATTATTGGTTAACCTTAAACTTGGTGTTATCTGCAGGCACTTCTGCACTCTGTTCCATTTGGGAAAATGGTAGTTCTAGATTTGTTTGCTGATGTCAAACCAATATGGAGCAACTCCTCTCAATTTTATGGCACTCCTTATGTCTGGTACTTAGCTGTTTCTTCCACCTCTAGCAGCATGTTTTAACCTTCTCTCTCTCTCTCTCTCTCTTTCTCTCTCTCTCTCACACACACACAGGAAGCAGCATGTTCAATCTTTTTGTTGTGCCTATTTTACCCTTCAGTTTCAGAATTTGGGTTTCAACTGAATTTTACTTAAATCAGGTGTATGTTGCACAATTTTGGCGGAAATATTGAAATGTATGGAATTTTGGATGCAATATCTTCAGGTCCAGTTGATGCCCGTGTTAGTGAAAATTCAACCATGGTATCCTCAGGGTCCTATCTGAATTATAATTATTATTATCACACAGCATAATACCTGAAGCATTTAGAAATTTTGAACCAGCATAGTTTTCTGTACATCATCTGGCAAAGTTTCTGCAGTACTTCTAAAGACTATGAACCAGTTTCACCCATGTAAATTGTAACTACTGTTGCATGTAGGTTGGTGTTGGAATGTGCATGGAGGGAATAGAGCATAACCCGGTTGTTTATGAGCTGATGTCTGAAATGGCATTTAGAAGTGAAAAAGTTCAAGTTCTGGTAATTTTAATTCTCTTATTGTTATTCAATTCTTAGATATGTTTCTCATTCGTTTTAAAAGTACTTGGCATGTTTCCTCTCTTTCTTCACCTACTTAAGCTTACATTAATATCATGATGTAATGAGAATTTTAGATGGATGCATAATAGATAAAATCTAATTCTGCGTATGTTATTGTCATTGCTATATGTTCATGGTTTACTTCCATGCTTTTATAGGAATGGCTGAAGTCCTACTCTCGTAGACGATATGGTAAAGCAGTTCATCATGTTGAGGCAGCTTGGAAGATCCTTCACCGCACAATCTACAATTGTACAGATGGAATTGCTGTATGTTTTGAATAACTGCAGCATCTCTATGTCATAAAAAGTCCTTTCTAATCTTTTCATCCATTGCAGGACCATAACACAGATTTCATAGTAAAATTTCCGGACTGGGATCCATCTGCAAATTCTGGATCTGAGGTATCAAAAGAAGTCGAGATACATTCCTTTCTCCCCATACCTGGAACCAGAAGATTCTTATTTCAAGAGCCAAATTCCAAGTTGCCCCGGGCACACTTATGGTATGCTACTCAGGAGGTGGTCAATGCATTACAGCTATTCCTCGATGCTGGAAATGATCTCCTGGGAAGCCTCACATACAGGTTTGATGCTTAAATGGTTAAATGTGAAACCTGTTCATCCCATTTCTACTTATAGATTGTATCCATCGTTCTTTTCGGCATAGCACTGGATACAGAGAGGAGAAAGTTCATAATCATGATCACTTATGCTATTTCTTTACAACAGATATGACTTGGTGGACTTAACGCGGCAAGTTCTATCAAAGCTTGCAAACCAAGCATACATTGATTCCATAATTGCTTTTCAGAGGAAAGATGCAAATGCCTTGAATCTCCACAGCCGGAAATTTATACAACTCATTAAGGATATCGATTTACTTCTTGCTTCTGATGATAATTTTCTACTCGGAACATGGCTCAAAAGCGCAAAAGAGCTGGCAGTGAATCCTAGTGAGATGAGACAGGTGAGAACTACAGTTCTTTAGCTTTGAAATTTATGTGTTATTCTTTGAACAGAAGCATACATGTTGTATCATTACTTAAATCATAGGGCAACCCTTCTCAACCGACCATCATCAAGATTAGCAAGTGCATCTATTTAGAATGAATAAATTTTGTAGAATTCATTTGAAATTTCGTGTTTTTATGTTTGTATGAAAGTAAACATTCGTTCCACTACCATATTTCAATTTCATGGAATTCAACAATAACTAAATTAAATTCTATCATTTGTAAATGAATTATCCACTTTAAATTCATTTATGCCAAACCTAAGGTCAAAATCCAGCTGAACTTAGGCATGTGAAGGCAATGCATAAGAATGAATTCGCATCATCTTACTTCTATTGTCTTCAGTCTGATATGGCAAAGATAGCGTAAGATTTCTGAATTTATTGTTCTTTTTTTCTTGATTCAGTATGAATGGAATGCAAGAACACAAGTGACAATGTGGTATGATACGACAAAAACCAATCAAAGCAAGCTCCATGATTATGGTAACATTACTATTTAATTTCATCCTACGTTTATTATTTTTCGAGCTCATTTCAGGTTTAACCATTGCACATTCCTTGTACTTGATCAGCTAACAAGTTCTGGAGTGGGCTATTGAAAGACTATTATCTGCCGCGAGCTTCGATATATTTCGATCATTTGTTAAAAAGCTTGAAAGGTAATAAAAAGTTCAAGATTGAAGAATGGAGGAAAGAATGGATAGAATTTTCAAACAAATGGCAAGCAGACACAAAGCTTTATCCAATGAAGGCCAAAGGAGATGCTCTTGCTATTTCTAAAGTATTGTATGAAAAATATTTTGGTTAACAATTTGAAATGTTCCATTTATTAAAAAGAGTACTCCATTGGGTTCCTCATAGAAACCAAGATGAATGGGTGATTGTAATCCAACGGCCTACAAATTTTATGGCTTTACAAATAAATTGTTGTTCAGTTTTTTCTCATCTTTCCATTTTCGGAACACGTTTCAAATCAGGATTGCACTGTTATAATTTGGGTAGAAGAATCAAATCACATTATGGATTACTGCTCCGTTTGTTTCTATAAGAGTACTAGTAGAAAAATATTTTTCGCAATTTTTCGTCATTTGGAGACTTCGGAAAAATAAGTCAACGGAAAATATTTTTCAGGTCAAAGGAAAACTAAGTTACTTTTAACGAAAATGACTTCCCATTTTCAAGAGCAGAAAACAAGTTCTTTGAAAATTATTTTTTAAAGGTAAATTATTTTCTGAAAATAACCGGAGCTTTAATCCCTTACTTTGAATTCACCCATTATGGGTCTGATTCACTCATCTCATCAATGACATTTCCATTTCTATCAATTTAATATTTTTTTTTTTCTCTCCTGAACTATTTTTCAATATCCAATTAAGGTCAATTTTGGATTTGTTCGGTAAAATTAGCTATTTTGATAATTGCTAACCTTTTTATAAAACAATATCTTAACTATCAAACACTGTGTTACCGAATGCTAGTTAATTTAAATGTTATGCTACCGAATGCTATAAAAAATAGCGTTTACCAAAACGCTAAAAGCTACTTAAAAGTTGTTGCGGATCGAAGTCTTGGTATATTTATAAACATCTTTGCTTTTAATAATTTAAGCATAATCAAGTTTTTAATAATAAATTGTCGTTAGTGATAAACAAACCAAGCTAGCAAAAATCAACCAATAGGCCTATATAAAAAGCCAGAAAATGAACTCAGTAGTTTTTCTTTTCTTTTATAAACAAGTACAATTAGAATACATAGTATACCACCCACACAATTTTCCTCTATCTCATTTCTTCCTCATGTGAACCACCAATTACATATTCCTACATCATTTATCTCCAAAATTCCCTGGTACGGTAAATCTCTAAGGCTTAGCAGCAGACTCTGTAAGGACATGTCCTGTCCCGCTTTTCTCGATTGTCGATCTTCATCCTATTTTTGGAATGACATTAAGGGTCTGAATTGAATTTGAATCAAAAACTATCTGGCCATCAATGTCATTGATCACATTTTTATCATCATCATCAAATTGGGAGTCATCAAACGGTCCATATAGTCATAATATCGCTTCTGGAATGCCAAGCTTACCACTAAGATATAATTGTGTGGGAATATCACACTTGTGTAGACTTGAAACTGCTTCTGTTTGTGTCAAAGTTAATGAGCCAGTCAATGCTAGTAATGGCTCTAGCAAAAATGTTTGACTCTCATTTTTCCTTCCTTTTTCTTCTCTCATTACTTCTAATAAAGATTTACTTGTGTCGATGCCTGTTAAGTCGATACAAAAACATGGATTTAAGTAAGATGCAGAAACCAAAATAACCATTAGTGTTCATAAATTTCTTTAGGAACAGTTTTGTGCTCACCTGAAAGGTATCCACCGTGGACGTAACCGTTAAATCTTTCACTAGTATGCTCACCGGTAAAGAAAATGCGCCCTACTGGGGACTGAGCGATACATAGAACAAGTAGTTCCAGTGTTAGAACACAATCAGAAATGCCTAGCAAAGCTTGTGTTGTATATAAAATTGATTGCTAAACAAATACGAAAAATTCTCTTTTTTCAGTGCAGATAAATATTTAAGCAAGTTTTCCTGTTCCACAATTAGAATTCAATTAGGGTGAGGAATGATTAGCTTATGAGAAAAGAGCTTAGCTAATAAAATTGTACCCCAGATGAAAGTAAGATTTAAGCATAAGAATAAATAAGCATGTTTTCCTTTGTACTCCCAGTTTTTATTTATTTACTTATTCTGCTCTAAGCTTTCCACATTTCTAACAAGAGTTATTTCACTTCATATTGCGGGTAATAAAATTCGAGAAAATGGAAGAAAAACAGAATTCTTTCATCTAGAGCATCTTTACTCAGTCCTGATCTCAACTCTGATATACAGAGACAACATAAAATGCCATTACGGATTAACACTTGAGTCGAAGATTTATAAAACTTTTTCGTTAATTTTTATTCGAATGTTGAGAATATACAACAGAGCCAGCTGTATTGGATATTAATTAAATAGCATGAAGTATATGAAACACAAGTCAAATAGGTTACCTTAATATCATGAAGAACTTGGTTATTTGAAATGATGGGGTAATTGCTATAGCTGCCACGCTGAAATCTGTTGTTCCACCAGCGTGGCACAAGAATATCCGTGGCGTTAGGTATGTTGGGCCCAAACATGTCTCTAAGTACTTCCATGGCTTCTTTCAATGTCTCTTCATCAGATTGAGCCTCCACACGTTTCGATTCCCCATTGGTCAATGTCACAACCAGGATATTGGAACCAGGGTATGCATTCTCCATGTGCTGATGACACAGCAACAGATCATTAGCCAACTTGGATAAAATATTGTAAGTTAGAAAATACGTATGAATCATATTTAAAAAAAAAAATGAAAAAGATTGAGACAGTTAGCTCCCAAATTGCCTCACCAGGAAGCTCCGATTATTAAAATATTTGCTACCTGATTTAATCAAGCGAAGGAAAATATTTTAGATGTGTTACTTTCTATAAGAGTAAACAATGGTTGAGAGAGCGATTGGTTCCCCTAATGCAACTATGTTGCCAGGTCTAGGATAATGACAGAAACTCAGGTACACATCACTAAGGGGCAACCATACAAAACAATAATGCAAGAGATTTTAGTTTGCCTTCCCAACAAAAAAGGTAACCAATATTTTTATAAGTTTGTAATCATATTACCAAATCATATAAGGAAGTAGCTGCAGCGCAGAAGAGAAAATACAAGCAAAAATAGTAAAAAGGTCAAACTCATAGAAAACATGCATTAATTGATGTTTCAAACAAAAAGACAAGCTTTTTTCATAAATAACAGTGTTCTGCCTAAGCATTTGGAAGTCATAAGATTCTTTTGATGACGAACTTGCATAATTTAAAAAGATTATCACATCCATTTAGAATATGTTTTTCAAAGGAAATATTATTTTTAACACACAGTTAAACACTTGAGAGGCTATTGCAGGGTTATCATCATCGACTTAATTCACAAAATTAATCTAGGTAGCAGCAAAGACAGTATACTTTTTTAAGTATTTAGACGACTGTATTGTACTTAACAAAGAAGGAATTAAAATCTTGTGCTTGACAGAATAATGAGATGTTATAAATCAGTAGAAGCAGTAACAGACAGTTATATATATTGGCAACATAGACAAGAAAAAGTGAGAACCCACCTGCCAAAATGTGTAGTATCCTCTCCGCTCATGGGCGTAGATAAAGAACTCCTTTTCAGGACTACACGGCCAAAATTTATATGGAAACTTGAGGAAAATCTTTGTGTATACCATCACATCACATCTCCCTATGGCCTCTGTTTTCCACTTCTGCATAATAATTTTCTTTTCTTGTCAATAATTGATCAAATCCACCATCAAATTACTGTTACAATATGATCATAGAAAACTTCAAACCAGCTAAACATTCTCAGGCTAGGAAACACATTAAAAAAAAAAAAAATAGTGTGCGTGATTATTCAAATGTGGATTGATGAATAAAGTTCATATCTTCCAAGTCATTCCCAAGAAGATCTGTCAAGCACATTATCCAAGTCATGTGAAGTGATTAATATTCAACTGCTACGGATTTCCACAATTTATTACTGAACTCCATAGCTGGAGGAATATATATATATACTATTTTACAATACAAACAATGAAACCATGCTTAACCTTAAAAATTTCCTATAATCAAATTATCCCGCCCAACTGTATAAAAAATTTCTGTATATTTGTTTAATGCTAAATTTTGCCATTTACTTCTTCAAAATATTCCCTCTTTTTAGAAGGGAAAGGCGAAAGTAAGATTTCACCTTTAACGAGATATATGGATATTTAACCATTGGAGTATTGAAAAACTTGCAAAATACACATCTCTGGTAGCCATTTTCCTAAATCCACTAGTCCTGTCATTTGCAATTTCTCTAAATTATACTATCAAAATATGCAGGGCACACCATACTTTGACATTTATTTTATTTTATTTTATTTTATTTGAACTACTTAAAGATTGTTAGGCTCAAGAGGAAGTGGAAATTTTAGATTAAAAGGGTGTCACTATATTGCTCGTAAGTTATTACTAGCCAACAAATGTAGATTACGTTATTGGGAATTGACCGCTTGACAATAAAGTTGCAGGAATTGACCGCTTGACAATAAAATTTGCAACTTGTCAAGCTAAGAAGCACACGTGGTGAGCCAAACAAAAACGGTTCATCAAAGAATAGCGACCCAATCTACCTACCCACCACCAGCGGGCCTCTGGGTTGCCAATCTGTGGATTGCCATGCAACCCAGGGCATTTCCTTCTACAAGGACAATCCAGACACCTCGAAAATCGACCACTGGCGTCATCAAACCAGCTAAAGCCTATTAAATACAAGACCTAGCTCCAATTGAATTCCTGACTACACTTAATGATATCTTATACTCTGGGCCACACCTACAGGCTACAGCATAAAATATCAATTGAAAAATCTGCAACTCCTATTCCTATCCTGTAGGGACCCATTTCCCAGTGCCTAGGGTCTTATCCCTACAGATTCCACTGCATTGAGCCAAAGCAACGCTAGTCACATTTTGACATTTTCCACTGTCGGACCCAGAACAATGCTAACCGCATTGAATGGTGAAGGTATAAAGAATGCCAATAAATTTAACTAATTCTAGAATTTTTAAGTCTCGTCGATTATGATGGGTTACACTTATTTTATTTGGCAAACAAATCTTGGTGCCCGCAATTAATTTTTAAGGTCAAGTTACAAGTATATTTGCTTCGTAGCAATATCTTTCGTGTGAACTCATTACTGCAATTAACATATTTTATTCATACTATGAATATTTTAAATCTATAAGCAAAGCTAGTGTCAAAATCATATAGTGAGAGAGGATTTTTCTTTTTACCAAGGTTTTGGCTAGCATCTTCAATGTTGCGTTATGCATGATGGTTAAAATATTAACAGAAAAGGGAATAAATAAATTAAAGGAAGAGAAGGCGTACGGGTAAAGGAGGTCTAAAAGAAATGAGGTCGCTTTGGAGAACACCGATGCTAACTGACAAAATCACATAACTGGCTTCGTAGACGCAACCATCCTCCGTTTCTACAATAACACCGTTTCTCGAGTGGTGTATTTCTCTCACAACCTGCCAAAAATCCATGCACAATATCAACACCCATATATGTATATTAAAAATGTAATGTAGTAGCTCTTTTAAGAGCTGGTAAAATCAGCATAGCAATGTCCAAGACACCTACTATAGCTAAATAAAGATTATTTCTTTTAAAATTAAAAAAAGGATAAAAAAAGAATCTTTAAAGTCAAACCAAGATATATGTGCAATGCAGTATTGTGTCCAGGAAATGGTACTGATTTATTAAAGAAGAATCTGTGCAGAGTGGAGGTACAAAGACCCAATTGGCTAACTATGGGATGTTTCCCAAAAACCACAGTGTATTATAGCAATTATAGGGAAATAGGCTCATTGATTTTCTGATTTTGAGAGCAATTGGAGTAAGTGAAGACAAAAACAGAACATTAAATGAAGAAATGGACAAGTCTATCTATTTTCATGTTCTTATTGAATTGATATGACATTTCAACTCCTGGGTAATGTGGTCTTCGGCCTTAGGTCATTGTGAACATTATGCAGGTTAGTGCAAAATGGTGAGTCAAGGGTCTACGGGCTAACGAAAGGGGTAAAAGGCAAAGGGATGGTGAATATGAGCCAATTCATGACTATATGATTGAAATCTGACATGTTGGTGGGTCAAATTTATGGCTTTTGGCAAGGGTCATCTACTCAAAAAGTTAATTCAAAGTTTGGTTTGCTAATTATGATTAAGATTGTGTAGAGATGCTGAGATGGTCAAACAGACCATCTTGTTCTTGCTTTTAAGTTTTGATGACTTGGTTATTCTCAGTATTAAACTAGACTAAATTAGTATTAAATTATAACATTAATCAAGTTCAAAAAAAAAAATGTAAAAGCAAGTCTCGCGCTTACTGGCCCAATAAACAAATTGCATTGCTTTACTTATCTAAATAATAAATCATGCAACGTTATTCATCCTTGCTTCTATTTTTTTCTCCTATTTTATTTCACAGTCAAAGGTGACTGGCAGAATATATCAGTTGGAGTTGAGGATGACAATTTTCTAAACCAGAACCTAGAGAAAAAAAATAATTATACCTTGGGAAATGATTAATAAGAGATGTTAACAAAAGGTACACAGCAGGGACCAAAAATAAAAATGAAAAAGAAAAGAAAAAGGCATACAGCTTTCATCATATGTCATTATCTGCTAACCTAAAGTGGGTCAATCAATCTCAACAGCAAAAAGATTGCAGTGCATGGATACAAAAAATTTTCACATACTTTTCACTATTCTTTTTTTTTAAATTATAAAAATATCTCTTTCAATTTAATAATAGCTTAATCTTTTCTTAATTTGATAATTATCCCTATAAAATTTAACATTGTCCCTTTTAGATGATTGAATAAACCATTCAAAAAAACAAATCGCATATCAACAAAATATATGTTAATAAAATGCCCGAAATCAAAAGATTTTTCTTCTCTCTTTCTCGTACCTTATTGAGTTTCAGACGATTGTCCAAGATTTTACCCTCGGAGGTAAAAAGAAAATCCTCAGCCATTTTGTATAGTAAACACTCATACCCTCTTTCATCTGCTACGAGAAATTCTCTTTCTCCTAAATCAACATATGTTGATATTGGCTCTACTTCTGTGCATCAAGAGAAAAAAAATATTTCTCATTTTCAAAGTTCAACTGTTCAAAACCCGAAAATATAAATTTATATATTTAATTAGCTGAGATGTGATAATTTAGTTTCTTTATAAAGTAAATCAACAAAAAGACGTAAACACAATTAATTTAACATTTTCGTCTTTTTTTTTCTTTCCGGGAAACTGACCTGCCATCTCAAAGTCATGGAGAATGAAGTCAATGGCGAGCTCTATTGGCGTCTTTGGTGAGCTAAACAAACAAAATAACCAAAGAAATACAATTTTATTAGAAGTTCATTTCTACTGGCAAATGCCAAAAAAGACTTTTTTGTAGCGACATCAAATAATACTTACCAAGGCGGTTCAATGACTTCGCAAGCATGGTTTGCCTCTTGGCTCCTCAGCTTCATAATCGCCGAGTCCACCGCTTTCTTGTATGAATCGGCAGCCACGCCACTCGGAAATATCTTCCCACTGCAACCCAAAGAAAACCATTAGCATAAAATGGCACCAAAATGTGCAGTGTTAAATGCATACCACTTATCTGTGGAAAAGCAAAATAATATTGTTCTTCAAATTAGAAGAAATTTCAAATCATAAGAGTATTAATTGAATTAATCTCACTAAAACGAATACATTAAACAAAGAAAACTGTGCATCTGTTGTTAATTTCAAAAAGAAATATGTATTTTTCGAAATCAATTATATATAACAAAATAATTAAACTATTCCACATTTAAAACAGAAAACAACAAACTGCACCGCTATTTTCAAAAGCTAAAAAGTTCCACAAAAAACAGAGAAACAGAAATAAGAAGGTTCGGGTAGCAAAGCGGATTCGGATTTACGTATTATATACCTGCGATCATAGATATTATAACGAGCATTGCTATAGTCAGAGAAGCAAGTACGGAGACCGGATTGATTAGCGAGTTCCCAAACCGGATTAGACTCTTTACCACCAACACCGGCGATCCAACCAGCACCGAGTTCAACAGAGACACCACCAAAATTCTCTTTTCGGATCCTGCCGCCGATACGATCAGAAGCCTCCAAAATCACCATGTCTTCTATTCCATTTTCCGCGAGCACCTTGGCCGCAGATAAACCTTAAAAAATTACCAAAAACAAAAATTACAGGTCCATTGTTAATTGCGAAATTCACAAATATGCAATTGTATATCTAAGGACAAGTAGAAATGATATTGGTGATGGTTACCGGAGATGCCAGCGCCGATAATAATGACGGAGGAGCGAGAAGGTGAATCCATTTTGAGGAGAGAAAGAGAGACGGAAAGACAAGGAAAGCGGAGTGGTATCTGTGTTTCTGCTCGAGTTTTGTTTGCGAGAGAGGAGGAAGTAGCGGGAGCCGGTTTATATAGTTGTTCTTTTTTTATTTTTAATTTTTAATTTTTGTTTTTTTTTATTTTTTAATATTTAATAATGATGGTTTTCAAGATCGAGCACTTGGACATAAAGTATGAGCTTGGTTTGGTTCTCTTCTCTCTCCAATTTGACGGGGGTTGACTGAATGACGCGTAATTGTTAGAAGACGGAGGAAAAGGATGTAATGGTAATTTGATGTCGTTAATTATTATTTGTATTTTGTTTTTGTGGTTGATTTTGTTATGCTTTGACCTTCTCCACGTGTCATTAATTTTCCACCAATCTTGTTATTTAGAGTTTTTGAAAATATTTAAAACATGCATGAATCAATTCAATTTAATTAATTCCTCCATGTTTTAAATTTATTTAAAATATTTTAATTTTTTTTCAATGAAATAAACTATTTTCATTCATAAATAAAATTGTATGCCAATATTCAACAATGAAGTATATATTAATAATTTCAATTAGATTTCTTCTTCGTAAGTCTTCTTACTTGACTTGTGCAAAAAGTATGAAGGTTTAAATTTAAAATCTCATGATCATAAAAGTTTTCGATCTGCTGAATTTTTCGATGAATAAAAAAAAGTTGTAACCTTATTAAAATTATACTAGTTACTCAATTAATTATGGACTTGATGAAATGCGAGCATAATTAAGCTTAGTCCGATATCCTGAAAAGGCCTATTATATATAAGAAAAAAAGTGTAAAAGGAAAATGTATTTATATTTGAATTAGGGTAATTATATAGTCTCAAATTTTTATTAAATACACTAGTCAGGACCTCAGTTTTTAAAATTATACGATTTAATCTTTGGATAATAATTTTGTTACACTATAAGGTCCAATCAATGGTTAATTTTTGGTTAAGTGATTATAAAATATCAAAAACACTCTTAAAAAGATTTGCTATACAGGGATTAAATAATATAAAATTAAAAAAATTGAAATCTTTAGTGTATTTCATCAAAACATAAAAGCTATATTGTAATTATCTCTTCGATTACTTTTTATTTCGTAGTAAGTCAACGGAAAAACTAATAATTAAATCTTATAGTGTAATAAAATTATAATACAGTAACTAAATAGTATAATTTCGAAAACTGAAGTGCTTGTTAATCTATTAGAAAAAAAAAATACTCCTCAAATATAAAAATAAAAATAATTATGGAAGAGGAATTATATCCACCTGGTTCAATAATTTTTATTTAATTAATAATTTATGGGTGGATTTTAGTAGTGTAGTGCACAAAATTCCAGAAGTCTTTACTTAGTCTTGAAGCATTTTTTTTTATTTGCTTTGAAGAAAATATATTAATTAGCATTTTCCTAATAATAAAAAAATAACCAATGCATGGTTGAATATGTAAATTCCATTCAAACATTAGAATCCAAAATCAAAGCATCCATCCATTCTTCTATAGCCTCATTCCCCTTCTATTAAGTGCTTATGTATCTTATATAATAAGGTTGTTATTTTGTGTATTTTATTAATTTCTAAAATAATTATAAAATCAGTGTTTGAATTTTGTGTATTTTTTTATATTTTAGTGTCTGAATTTTATTTTTGTAAAACAAGCATGTGCAGTGATAAGCTTTATACAATTAAATATATTTTATCAAATTTCTTATTAGAATATTAAAATAGCTTAATTTATCTCTTTTTTTTAATTCGTTTAATTTTTAAATTATTACTTTACTATATTTATGACATTTCTTCTCATTGATAGTTTTATTTTACAATAGAAAGAGAAATATAAGGAATTTTTAGATTTGCTTTTAAGAAGATATATGAAACAATAAAAATTTTGAAAAATAGAAAATAGAAATGAAACGAATAGATTTTTAGGTGTAATATTATCTAGTAAATAAAATTAATTATTCTAAGTTTTTGGTAAAAAAAAATCTAGCTAAATATATTTAATTTTAAAAAAAATCAAATATTTAATTGATAAAAAGATAAAAAAGCTAAGACAGCAATAAAAATAAAAATGATAGCTTTAATTATTTCTTTTTTTTTTTTCTTCCAATGCTAATTGAATTGAGACGTAAACGTAATGTTTACTTGGAAAAGGCAAGCGTCTAATCAGACAATCAAGTTAATCAAGGATTGGATTGTTGAGTGGCGATTGATCGAGGGCAATGCCATCATGCAACAGAGTTCAAATGAGCTAGTGAAATAGGACTAAAAAATACACACGTGGTATGCAAGCGAATACAAATCACGTGGGTTTATATTGATTTATTTTTGAGCTATCGAGCGACGATTGCTCCATCTATTTAAAAAAGATGCGAGGCTTTAAAATATATCATCTTGCATATGATAATATTGGGGAAAAAAAATATAAATGACACATTAAATATAATTTCTCTTATTTAAAACATTTCATCTAATTGAATTAATATTCCAATGCAAATGAAATTATGAATTACCAAGAAACAACTAGCTAGTTTCAAAGTGCTTCTTAATTAGTAATTACTACTACATAGTTGAGTTTTATTTTTAATTTTTAACTTTTTCTATTCTTCATTTCCATAATTCTTCCTTAGCTTACAAGTCCACTAATTTCCAAAAGCAGAGTCCCCTTCAATATGGTCAATTTCAATTCATTTAATGGGCCGGCGAGTAGCACGTGTCATCCTTCAATTGCAGCACGTGTTATATGTTCAGCGCCTAGGTTCAATATCAAACAAACAACGTTGTTATGAATTTGCACTTTTTTTTTTTTTTTTTTTTTTTTTTTTTTTTTTTTTTTTCTTTTATTTTTTTTTTTTTTTTTTTTTTTTTGCCAAATTAGGATTGGCTTTGGCAGTCAAAAAGTCAACAGTTCATATTTGCTTAAATTAAAGTTTAAATATTTATAAAAAAAAAAAAAAATGAAGGGCTGTGATTCACCATCATCTGATTTGTGACGCTTAGATTGTAAATAGAATGTTGTTATTGTAAAAATTATGTGTAACTAACAGATCTATAGTAGGAGATTTTGTACATTTTAGAGTATGAATTTTACATTTTATTATATATAATTATAGTAATTTGAATATTTTTAAATAAATTTATACCTTTTACCCTCATTGAATTATTACTTTTATCTATACTTTTTACCGATCAAATATTCTCAATGCGTCGCTATTAATATGAACAGTGTTTTTCTTTGATATACATAATTTATTCATTTCATTTTCATAAATTTACATGTTGTTATCATAAAAGATTTGATTTTACAAGATGTCTCATAAGTGACATTATAAAAACTTAAAAGGCATTTAAAGGAATTTTCATGATATAGATATGCAACAAATTAGCTTACCATAAGCATTTTTTTTTTTTTTTTTTTTTTTTTTTTTTATGCTTCGTGGAATGTCCTCACAATGGCTCTATCTATTATGAATAGTGATTTGTTTTCATAATTTTTTTTTTTTTTTTTATGATGTGAAATGTCCTCAATGGCTCTATCTATTATTGAATAGTGATTTTGTTTTATAAGTGTTGTTAAATCCATATAATAAGACATAAACTTTTAGTTTTTTCTATGACAAAAGTGAAAAAGGCTCCCATTTTGATAATGGATGGAGAAAGATAAACTATTATTAATTTGTACGTCTCGTTGACCGATCCGGGTTCGTGTCGAGTAGGCTTTAAAAGGTGGTAAAGTGCTCATTATTTAAAGGGACTTCATACTCAGAATTCAAATTTTAGACCTTTAATTAAGGGAGAAGGCTTTATGTCATCTCATCTCATCCCTCAAAGTAGAATTTTTACCAATTTAATAACCCTATTATATTATTTCGGTTCATTGTTCTTCTTAACGAATAAAAAAAAAATCTATTTATGGAACTTATCTTGTTAAGAAGGTGAACAAATTGTACAAGGATACTATAAGATATTGTTTATGCAACTCAAAAATTGGCTACAACCGAAAGTACTAGATAAAGAAGACAATTCAAGATATGGAGTTATCAATTAGATACCTTATCTTAATTATCAAAATTTCCATGCATGTTAATTAGAGAAATTTCATCAAAGAATTACTTTGAAATATTATTTAAAACTAAAAAGGAATATATTAATTTTTAAAACAATTTTAATAAGTTATTTTTATTTTAATTAATTTTGCATTTTTGCGCACCCATTTAATGTAATTCAAAACTAATATTTTTGTTATTTTTTGAGTGCTTTCCAAAATATTATATTTTGTGTTTTGGTATGAATAATACGTTCGTTTTATTTTCATCACAAATATAATTTTACCATCGGACCAAAATATGATTGGAAAATACTAAAAAGGTGAAAACCATAATTGAAGTTTACAAAATTAAAATCTAAACTAGTTAACATCGATCATATGAATTTTTTATTTTTAAAATTGGCTTTAAATAGATTAATATCAGTAAAGTATTAAGTTGAAATTAAAAATTTTAAAACGCTTTTTGTAAATTAATTAAATTAAATTAAGAAATTACTTATCTATTCAATACTAAACCGCCCCCAATGATAATCAAATTAATTCCAATGTAAGTAAAAGTTAAAAGTAATAAAATTTAAACACAAACTCATATTAAGTACGTTTTTATAAAACACGTGGCTGGCACGTGCTCAATAAGGAAAACGTGCGCATATCTTCTGCATACCGACCTCCAAAACTGCCGGTTATTTAACCATTCATTAGCTGACATGTATACCATGGGTCCCATCCAATGGATTCTATTTTTTTTTAAAAAAAATTCTTATTATATTTCGGCTAATTGCTTATATATTTTTCTTCTTATTTGAGAGTAATTAATTATTTTCTTTTTTGTGCGGTCTTTACATAATAAGACCGAGAATAATATTTAATTAAAATACTTTCAACGGTTGTCGTTTCAAGTTTCAAAATTCTAATAAAAAAAATTCTTATTATATTTTGGCTAATTGCTTATATATTTTTCTTCTTATTTGAGAGTAATTAATTATTTTCTTTTTTGCGTGGTCTTTACATAATAAGACCGAGAATAATATTTAGTTAAAACACTTTCAACGGTTGTCGTTTCAAGTTTCGAAATTCTAACTTTAAGTGTAACATTCAACTCAAAATTTTAATCTGCTTTTATTAAAATAAAATTACTTTAATATAAAATAAAATGAACTTACTAAATATATAATATAATTGGTAAATGACTATATTTCTTATTTTATTTAATGAATATTTACACATATTTAATGTTAAACTCTTAGTTTAAAATCAATCATTTATATCATAAAACCTAAATTGACTTTAGTAGCAATCTTTTATTTTTTTTACCTTTCTTTTGGACATGACATGAATTGATCACTTACACCTACTAACTAAAAGTAATACTACTTAATTAGATTTTACTATATTTGTCCTTTTATGTTATTGGATAAACTTTCATATTTAAAAAAAAATAATTAAAATAAAATTAAATAAATTAACAATTAATGATATGTTGATTGTAAAAATGCAAATTTCAACATATAAGATAGTAATTATATCTATATTTTATAATTATTATAAAATTTATATATATCATGATTTTTCTATAAATCCGATCTAATTATTTTAAAACTATTTTATTTTATATATGCACTTTTGTGATCTTTATTTGGTTTGTTATTCTATTTTTCTATTTTAATGTACTAAATAATAATTTTAAACAAAAATTACATTTAGATATCATAAGTACAAAATTAAGTGTCACGTTGACTCACTTCTGTAACCATTAATGACCAATAGGCTATCAAAATTTGTTTGACAAATGACAATTTTCCCACTATCAATGGAGCATTTACTCAACACGTAACAAACACAAAATAGGTTTCATTTTTCTCACCGACAACACTCTTATGAAGCTATCTCTCTCTCTCTCTCTCTTTTTTTTTTTCCTTTTAAAAGAATGTGTCTTTTCTTTAAAAAATAAAAATAAATATTTTTTTTTAAAAAAAGGTATTTTAATCAGAAAAGAAACAAAATCAATAACTGGTGAGTCGTACTTTTATGTAAGAGTGTTGAGAATCTGGGCCCTAAGAGCAATTAATCAAATCAAAGAGGCCCTAGAAACAATTGTATTTATCTGATGTGGGATTATCCACATACTTCAACAAAGAGGTGTTTGAGCCTTCTCGGAACTTCACCAACAATTTGCAAAAGAAATGCGTGATAAAAAATTTTCTTGGCATTTTCCCAGAAAAAGGTTCTTTCTTGATTTCTTTGTAAAAGAGATGCAAATCCATCAATTTGTCTTAGAGATCAAATTGCTTCAATGGAGAACCAAATCTTGGAACATTCCCACTATATATATTACATGGTTTTATTTTACCACTAGGATAAGATTAGAGAGAGGAAATTAATGATATTAAATATTTTATCATATAATTTTTATTTATTAGAAGGTTTAATGAGTCGAAATAACACGATAGTCTATATAGTAGAGGTAATCCTTCCCTTAACTCTTATGGTCAAGAGGACCCGAACTCGAGATTTTCTACTTCTCACACTAGTGAAACGATAAATCAGACCATATTTAATTGGCAAAAGAGATAGTCTATATAATAGAGGTAATCATTCCCTTAATTCTTATTGTCGAGAGGACCCGAACTCGAGATCTTCTACTTCTCACACTAGTAAAAAGATAAATTAGACTGTATTTAATTGGCAAAAGATAAGGATAAATTTAAAAAGAATAGATAAAAAAAAGAATGGAATGAGTGCAATTAGAATGATAATTTTATAGATTAACTTTAATTTTGTTCTAAAGCATTACATCCAAGTTGAAAATGTATTGGACATCTCAAATCTTTCCCAAAAAGGCCATTAAGAAAAGATAATACCAAACCTCAAAAATAGTAATTAATTAAAATAAAATGCTAGCTATAAGAAATGGCTCACAACCTACAAAAACATCATCTTGATAAGACATTCTCATTCCCATCCACATCACCCTCACATAGTAAATTCTTTTTTCTTTTTTTTTTTTTTTATTGCAATATATATGATTTTAAAATATAAATCCAAGAGCAAGGGATTATATTCATGGTACAAGTATATATTAAAAAGCAATATTCTTCTAGTGAATAGTTACTACTCAAGAAGTCACAAAGTATATATTTGCTTCTCTATGGGAAGAAGGAATATAGGCTGATCTGTCTATATATGGGAGTGCAAGTGCTATTCTTCTTGAAAGAATATATTCATTATGTTCCAAAATATAAATCGTTTAAGATTTTTACACGGATATTAAGAAAATAATTAATTCTTTTAAATTATAACAAAATCAAAATAATTTAATTAGATTATCCTTTATCTCAAAACTAAAAATAAACTTATGAAGATATTTATTGTATTTAATATAAATAAGACTAATATTGAAAAATATAATTTATAACTTTTTAAAAATACTCAAATCAACTTATATATTGAGACGAAATAATCAATTTAAAAGAAGAATTAGAGAAACATATGAAAATTAAAATTTCCACATTCCTTCACTTAAAAGGTTTGATTTAATTAAATTGAAGGGAAAGCAACATTCTTGATTTTCTTGTTGAAATCTTGAAGTGGGAAAATTTTGCTTTAAGATGGAAAATTTTTGTGATGTTAAATTCATCCAATAAACCAATATGGGTAGGAAAAATGCCATTATACTTTGTTTTCTGAATCTTAATAATGATAAATTGATTAGGACTAAGTATTTCTTTATCAATGAGATGGAAATATTTTCTTGAATTGGTGAATGAACTATATATGTGCTTTTCTTCTTTTTTTGACTTTCTTTGGTCCACATTCAAAGAGTTGATCCAATTAAAATTACCACAAACATTCTTTGGAGTAAAGGAACAAAGAATAATTAAGAAGAACAAGATTAAAAATCTATAATTTCAATTATTTAAGAAAATATTTATTAATGATGGAATCATTCTAGGCTAGGAAAAAATTGTTTCTTGTTGAAATTATCTTCAACTATTTATCTTGAATTATTCCACTTGACAAAAATAATCATTATATTAAGTGGTAAATGGGTTCACTTTGCTTTATTGATTATAATTTTTTACTTATAATTATATAGTTAGGCGGCAAAAAGAAATATTATTGAATTTTAAATTTTTACTTTAATTAAGATTTATATTGAATTAAATATATATAAAAAAAATTTAATAGAATATGTGAATATGGGATGTGACAAGTGTTCTTGTTCCTCAAAAGAGACTTGTCATGGTTTTGCTTAATCATGTATCCATTTGGACAGTCTTATGAATATTTGAAGCATAAAATGAAAGATGGAATAATAAAAATAAAAAAAAATCCGAATGGACTAACTCGGTGGTAAAAAGCACTTGCAGGATTGATTATTATAGCTTAGATCATGAGTTCTACATCTGCAACGCAAACTTTCTCCGACTAGCCCCTTTGTCTCTAAAGGGATTAGTCAGATTTACTTTGAACCGTTATAACAGATACAGACTTGAATACTTCGATCGCGCAAGTATAAAAAAAGCAATAAAAAAACATTCCTTTTTATTCAAACTTCCCTTTCACCTTTAGCAAGTAGTTGGTCCTTTCCTTTGATTCTAAACCCATCAACAAGCCAAATCCTGGATTCAAAGATGCATTATTATGGTGGCTTGAAAAAGAGAAAAATTATCATTAAAGAGAGATCAGAAAATTGCCAAGTTGCTATGAAGCTAAGTTATGAATATGAAAGATGTAATATGGACATATAGCATATGCCCATTCAGTTGGCTTTGATTGTGGCAATATGCTGGCAATAATGGAATAAAAGAAAGAAAATTTTAAAGAATCCAATTTTGTTCTGCTAAATTTTCTGCCACTTGGCACAAAGTTTAAGGGGTTATTTACTTGTAAAAAATTAAAACAGCTTTTTTTTTAAAAAAGTTTTCTACGAAAACCGGAATATCCAATTTTTTGTTAAAGTCAGTCAGTTTTCTATTCAAAATTTAAAAATTTTTTTTACAAATTTTTCGTGTATGAAATTTAGGATTCCCCCATAATTGTTTAAAAAAGTGTTTTTTTTTTTTTTTTTTTAACCTAAGTTGGAATAGTAAGTTTCCCTCATAATAGTATGTTCTGGCAAGAAAAATAAAACAAAAAAAAAAAAATTCAAAATTGAAATGGGGTCTTGAGGCTATTGAAGCTTCTATCATGAAAAGAAGAAAAGATAATGATGAATTGATGATAAAAAAAAAAAAAAAAAAAAAAAAAAAATTTTTGAAGCTAAGTTTATGAAATAATCGAAAGATGTAATATTGGAGCATTAAGGCCATATGCCCATTTCAGTTGGCTTTGATTGTGGCAATATGCTGGCAGATAATGGAATAAAAGGAAAATTAAAAAGGGAATTCCAAACTTTTTGTTCTGCTAAAAGTTTTCTGGCACTTGGCAAAGTAAGGGGGTTATTTACTTGTAAAACATTAAAACCGCTTTTTTTTTTAAAAAAGTTTCTACGTAAAAACCGGGAATATCCATTTTTTGTTCAAAGTCAGTACAGTTTTCTATACAATAATTTAAAAATTTTTTTTACAAATTTTTTCGGTATGAAATTTTAGGAATTCCCCCATAATTGTTTAAAAAAGTTTTTTTTTTTTTTTTTTTTTTAACCTAAGTTGGAATAGTAAGTTTCCCTCATATAGTGATTTCTCGGCAAGAAAAATAAGAACCAAAAAAAAAAAACTCAAATGAAGAATGGGTCTTTGAGGCTATTAACTTCTATCATGACAAAGCAAGAAAAGATAATGATGAATGATGATAAAAAAAAAAAAAAAAAAAAAAAAAAAAAAAAGAAATTTTCTAAATCATATGGACATGGCATTTTCACATGAATCACAATCACAAAACAGTACACAATTCACAAATTGATATGACACGTTTGTCCAAATCACAATATCCTCTTCTCTCGTCATTCATATGTATGCTCTCAATGATCACTAATGATGGTGTTGAATGATTCTCGAGTTGGTTTTTACTATTAGCCGCAAGTCCAAGAAATGGATCAATGTGCTTTCATATTCCAAAGTCCAATAATTTCATATGACTCTAAAACTATTTATCTAATGAAGTTATGCAACTTTACCAAACAAAGTCCTTACATACGACTCTCTAACTTCTAGTACCCTATTTCCTAAGCCGTTGGGGTTGGAGGGGAAATTGCATTGGTCAAGTTCTAAGGCTTTCCTATTTTCATACATGTAATGATGCTCTTTAATGGGTTGTCTTTGAAATTTTGGTCATATGATTAGAGTATGTAATAAGTTTTTTTTTTTTTTTTTTTTTTTTTTTTTTTTTTTTTTTTTTCTTTTTATCACCAAGAGTTTCCTCCCACCTTTCGGTTAAATAGATATATGGGAGAAATGATAATTTTTTTTTTTTTTTTTTTTTTTTTTTTTTTTTTTTATCATCAAGAGTTTCCTCCCACCTTTCGGTTAGATAGATGAATGGAGAAATGATAATGTTTAAAAGCTTTTTTTAAGATGTTAACTCCACGACTCGATTATGCGATCACTAAGGTGAAATCTAGTGCACTTTAACTATTGCACCAAGCTATCTTAGATTACAGACTGCGTTCGATAACAACTTCTTAGATAGCTTTTAGCGTTTTGACTGATTATTTTTTTATAATATTTAGTAATATATCGCTTGAACTCGTTTTTAAAGATTAATGTAATGTTTTATAAAAAATTAACCTATGTAACATTTAACTTTTAGTGTTTTATGAAAAATTACTGAAACGGCTATAAGCTATCAAAACAGCTAATTTCAACCGACTGAACCATATTCATTTTATTGATTGCTCTATCATATGGAAGCTTCTGCTTCTAGCTCAGTAAATAGTGGTAATGTCAATTCCATCTCTATGCTTATCTCACAGAAATTTGGAAATCTTGACTGAGAAAAGGTCTTGTTGACATTATTTTGGTTTTGAATTTTTTTGATTTTTTCTGTCCATACCCATTGTGTCATTCCTTTCACATCCTTTTCTTACGCAGATGTACACATAGGTGCCATCCACTATGTTATTTTAATATGTGAAAAGACAGTATTGGCCTTTGTTTTGGTTAATTTATCTCCCACGTGCTAATTCAATCTAATTTGCTTAATAATCAAGTGTTTATCTAATATAAAAAACCATGAATCAAAAATAATTAATATACTCATATTTTTTTAAGAATTGTTAATATATTAAATAAAAATGAATAGTTTTAAAATGAAGAAATTGTAATTTTTTCATATAATATTTCCTAAGTTTCACTTGTAATTATATGGTGAATTAATTCAAATTTAATTAATCAATATTCATACAAATATTTAAGATATATTTTTTATTTATGGCTTGATTTTCTTTTTATAGAAACTAACAAAATTTTATTTTAGTTTTAATCGAATGAATTAGAACTCAAGACTTGATATTTAAAATAATTTTATTAATCATGAGAATGATTTTATTATTCTTCGATATTTCACATGCTTATTCTACGTAATAACAAACTAATACAAATAAAACTAACTAATTGGGATTGATCTTCCGAGCACCGCGGGCAGGCGGGCGGGCGGCGGCGTTGATTGCCATTTTCATATTACTTTGACAATTGTCAGGATTACTTGATATGAAATAATTTGGTCCAAAACGAAGCTGGATTTTATCGTATCCTGATTCATATACGGTAGCGTTTGGTGTAACTGTGCACGTTTCAAATCCTTTTCTATCCACCACAACCACATCAGTGTCCTGATAATCGTACTTGAACACTGCAATATAGCAAGTTATTTAATTAGTTTAAATCTGAAATTCAAAGGCTATGGCTCCGTTTGTTTTCGGGGAAAATCCAGATTTTCCAATGTTTGAAACAAAGGAAAAATTATCATATTTTTTTATTTTTAAAAGAGTAAAATATTTTTTAATACTGTCGATAAAAATTATAATAATCTTATAAATACACGTTTATTAGGGCCGGAGAAGAGGACCACCTCAAGAAATTTTCTTTTAAAAAATTTTTTTTATAAACAATTACATTTTGATCCTTAAAATATAAGAAAAATTATATTTGTCCTTCTAAAATAATTGTCCTAGCTCCGCCCTGCTAGTCACCATTATCGATCACCTCTACTCAAGTCTAGCCACCATTATCTATCAGCCCTGTTCACGTCTTATAAATTAAAGGCTTTAATATGTTTAATTAATTTTTAATACTGCAAAAATGAGTTATTTAAAAATATATATTTTTCAAAAATAAATTATTTATTGAAAACTATCGGAGCAATATTGCTATCAAAATTTATACATACCAAGTATATCACCAGCATAAAATTTTTTTCCTTTAGCCCAAGCTTCCATACTTATAGTAATTGACCAACCGTAGCCATCTCCAACAGTATAGGTAGCCGGAGGCTTCGCCCCATGGCTGCTCTTGCAATGAAGCACCAAGATTGCCATCAGCATCAAAATAGCAAGAATTACTCCTTCTCTTGCCATAGCCAAACTTGTTTTTATCATATTTTGGTATTTGGTACTATATATATCTATATATATATATATAAGAAGGCGGAAAAAGTTACCTAGACGGGTCCATAGTTTTACTTATGGATTAAACCAATAAATGGTATTTCTGACCATAAATGGGATCGTAAATCCGGTGTAGATAAATAATTTCTATTGAAGAGTATTAGATAAAAACAAATTAAATATTTGAAATTAAAGAAAGAATATTTGGTCATCACTATTTTGGAATTGTTTTTATATTTTGGTATTTAAAGAAAGAATCTTGTATTTCCATCAATGGAAATAAAGAGAGATAAAATTTGCTCTATATAAAGAAAGAATCCTAAGTATTTCCATCTAAGGGAAATTAATGAAGGGAAGAGAAATCTACTCTAATAAAAATAAAATTCAAAAAATTTCTATATTTTCTTTTTGGTATTATCAAGAGTATTTCCAACCATATTTATCAGTTGTGAAAACCAACTCGAATTGAACTGATTCAATTTCATCGGTTTAATTGGTTCAACCCCTTTGAAGTATTCTTAGCCCTACTAACAAATAATAGTCAGTCTCCACTTGGCTAAGCTTACTTGTGGCTGAACGACAATGTGTAAAGGCAAACGATATGCTACAGGAATGGGAATGGTGTCGTTTGTTTTTATTGCAACTAGGGTGTAAACGATGTAGCTCCTTTATGTTAAACTAGTAATAACCCACCATTAGTTTTGATTTGTTATATTAATTTGTTGTTTCAGTCTAAATTTTATTGAATAAAATAAAAAATTATATTTTAATTTATTGTTCGAGTCCTAAATTTAAAATTGAGATAAAAAAAAATATAAATTATATTACTATAATAAGAGATATATATTTAAATATAGTAATATAATATAATGATCATGTAAGGATTTTGCTTTTATTGGTTGAAGCAAAATAAAGATAGAGTTTTTGGTTCATAGCTAATCTTCCTATTTAAATCAATTCTATTGATAAAATAATAAATTATATATTAAATATAGTAATAATATAATATCATTAAGGATTTTGATTTTATTGGTTGAACAAATAAAGAAAAGTTTTTGTCATACTAATTTCCTATTTAAATCTAAATTCTATTGGATAAAATAATAAATTATATTATATATTAAATAAGATATATATTAAGTATGATAAGAATACAATATCTTTAAGGATTTTAATTTTTTTGGTTGAAAAAATAAAATTAATTTAATTTTGATTGGTTATATTAATTTTCTATTTAAATGTAAATTTTTTAATTCATTGAAAACTTTTACGAACAGAAATAACATTTGGCTCACCAAATTGATGAAAACAGCTACAGTCGAGAGAATTCGAACTTGAAAGTTCTCATTTCTTACATAAGTGAGAAGACCAATCAGACCATCACTTGATTGACACTTAAATCTAAATTTTATTGGATAAACTAAAAGATTATATTATATACTTAATAAGGTATCTATTAAACAAGGTAATAATATAATATCTTGAAATATTTTAATTTTATTGGTTGAAAAGATAAAAATAGTTTAATTTGGATTGATTATATTATATTCCTATTTAAATCTAAATTCCACTGAATAAATCTAAATTCAATTGGATAAACTAAGAAATCATATATTATACTTAATAAGATCTCTATTAAATATGGTAAAAATATAATATCTTTAATAATTTTAATTTTATCGTTGAAAGATACAAGTAATTTGATTTTGATTGGTTATATAATACATAAGGTACATACTAAATATGGATGATAAGAATATAATATTGTTTTATTATTACTTTTATTAAATCTTTAATTTGATCAGAATATTATTTTACAAAGAATAAATGTAATGTATTATATCTATTAAGAAATATATTATAAAAGCTATTGTTTGATATAAAATAGAAAATAAAACTCACTAGAAATATATATAAAAGATAAAACATTGAAAGAATTTTTTTTATCAAAAAAAGCAACCATAAAATTTATTATATGCTCACATACTTTAGCAAAAATAAAAAAATAAAAAATGCTAAAATTATAAACAATGCTCTAAAACAATAATTAATATATTAAATATTATAAGAGCTATCTATTTATAATATATAATATCTATAATACAAATTCAAAATGTAATGAGTTAATTCAAGCTAATCCTGACTTAAAGAAATTTTGTTATTTTAGTATTTTATAAAATATTTTTCTACTTTGTTAATGCTGATTGATTTTTAGTAATATAAATTATTCATGATATTATAATTTATAATAAAAAAATAATAAAAAATTATACATATATAAATTAAGTTAGTAAAAATTAACGAGTACAAATAATGTTGAAAAAAAAAATTAGTTGATTTAAAGTATTCAATCCATATCAATGGGCTAATGATTTTTGACCCAACCCAATTTAACAAATGCACGAACCTATGAGTCATAAATATGTTCGGTTAGGTACAAGTTAGACATGAATCCAAGTAGTGGTGACAATTCTCAGTTTTTAACTGAAAACCGAGCTAAACCGACTCATTTCTATCGGATTTGAATAATTCCTGTCCTAGCTGATAATTCCTCTATCAAGTAACAACACATCTTGAGCATCTCTGATCAAAGTACCTCAGCTCATGCAACTTCCGCCCTGGTCTTACCAGCGACAAAAGTGGCCACAAGTAATGAAAATTGCTTTCCAAGTTCTCATCTCAGCTATTTGAACTGTTGTCATTTGAAGGTTTGATTTTCACCTTTATTGTGATAATGCAAGTGCTAGGCTTCAATCATCCTTCTACTTGAGTAAACATAATAACGCCTCCTACCTGAGCAAACACAATAACATTGCCTTCAGTAAGAAATTCAGTCATCACAATTTTAAAATCCCATATAGAAACGAGCATTTTCAGGCTGAATGGGGATACTTCTAGTAGCATACTTCTGGAACAGACATTAATGCTCACAGTATGAAACACCAAATATAATACGAGAAAGAAAAGAAAAGAAAAGAATTTGAACACTTAATTAATTGAGGTGAATGGGGATACAATAGAATGTACGCATCACAAGATACCTGAATTTTCCTTTGCTGCAAGAATCTTGTTTTCGAATTGTTGAGCAACTTCAGTCATTCCTTGGGCCTTAAAGGCTCTGATCAAGGTTTCAAAAGTGATATTATTAGGCTTGCATTTCCTTTCCTCCATTGCCAGAAACAACTCAGTCATAGTTTCTATATCACCAGCCAGACCATAGGCACTGATGATGCAGTTAAAGAAAGGGGTATCTAATACCACATCGGAGTTCACTACCTGTCTCAAAATGGAATCAACCTTTGTCATAAGCCCAGCTTTGCTGTAAGCACGAACAAGAGAACAGTAGGTAATAGCATTAGGCTTCACTCCTTGGTGTTTCATTGTTTCGAAGTACTCATCCATCTTCTCAATATCACCAACCCTTCCAAATGCTTCAATAATAATATTATAAGTAACAATAGTTGGAGTGAAGAACCTTTCCTCCATAAATTTTAAGATAGACTTTATCTTCTTGTGCATGCCTGCTTTCCCATAAGAAGTCATCAGGATATTAAATGTCTGGATGTCTGGGTGTATTCCCATCAGCTGAAACTCAGAATACCACTTTTCCATCTTCTCAATCTGTCCACTATTACCATAGGCCCCAATGACAGAATTCAATGTGGAAGTATCTGGAATGGAGCTGCCACTTTCAACCATATCTGTCAATGAGTTCTCCATTTTTTCAAACATCTCAGCCTTCCCATATCCCTCGATAATAATGTTGAATGTAATGGTGTTGCATTCAACTCCCAGATAAGACATCTCAGCAAGAATTCTTCCAATCAGATCAAAACGATAGTGTTTAATACAACATTGTATAAGGACAGAATATGTATAAACATCTGGTCTGCAGTCAGAGACTGTCTTCATCTCATCAACAGTAGAAAATGCCTTGTCAAATTGCCCACTTTCTCCATAAGCACTTACAAGAGCAGTGTAAACTTCAACAGTGGGTTGGAGGCCTTCTGATTTCATGCTCCTAAAAAGCAAGCGAGCCTCCCAAGTTTGCTTGCATCTGCCAAGCATCATCAATAACTTTGTGTATGTTTTCCATCTTGGCTCATACCACAGTTGCTTACGAAGAAGCCCAAATATCTAACATAAGATGTACGTTGTCATTCGAAAAGTAGTTAGGGACTTGAAAATGTTTCAGAAGGCATTCATACGTTCTAAGATAAAATGTTGCAACTCATAAATTAAATGGCAGCAATCAACTTCTTAGAATTAGCAAGAAATTGCTAGATGCAGAAGTTAAATATAGCAATCACACAATAACCACGGAAAGTTCAACTCTTTTTTGGGTCGAATAATACATGTCATATTTTGATTTTTTTTTTTTTTTTTTTTTTTTTTTTTTTTTTTTTTTTTTTTTTTGGAAGTTGAAATATTATGGAAATCACAACATAACCACGGATAAAGTTCAACTCTTTTTGGGTTCGAATAATACAACATGTCATATTTTGATTTTGTTTTTTTTTTTTTTTTTTTTTTTTTTTTTTTTTTTTTTTTTTTTTTTTTTTTTTTTTTTTTTTTTTTTCTAGACTCCAATTTGGCGCTGTCTATATGTAGTAGCAAACACTGAGAAATGGAAAGAGAACCAGAAGCATGAAGATTTCCATAAGAAATATTGCATCACTGACCATAACCAGAAACCCATAACTAACACAAAAATTAATCAAGAAAAACTTCCAAAACACTTGAAAACACTGCGAATTGACCATCGAAGCATCTGAAATGAAGCATAATAAGAAAAGATCAGAAGCAAAGAGACAAATTAACCATCAAAACATTATAACCCACAATAAAAAGTGCTTACTAACCATCGATGTATTTTCGATGCAACTTACCTTTCTCTACATACTAATTCGAGCTTAACTTCTTTAATACAAACAAAGCAACAAAAGCAATAAAATTCCTTCTCCCAAAAAAAGAGGAAAAAAAAAAAAAAAAAAAAGAAAAAAAAAAAAAAAAACACCAAGCCAAGCAACTGAAAAACCACCAACCTTAAGAGCATATCTCCATTGATTCTCTCTTATTGCAACATCAAGAGCTTCCAAAACAGCTCTAGGCCAAAGCTTTTTATACTTCTGGGAGTGGGTTTTGTTGTCTATATTTTTTATAGCAGCATCTGTTCTCAAAAACCGAGATAATTCCTTCTCGCGTTTTCTCTGATAACCCTCATAGACCAAGTCAGGAAGCAATTTCGCTGACTGGACAGTGAGAAATGGTGCGTTTGATCGAAAGTTGGGTTCTTTGAGGATTTTTGTCGAATGGGTTGTGAGTGGTACCGAAATCGAATATGTCCAGCAAAGGTTTGTAAAGGAAAGAGTGTGCAATTGCATTGCAAAGGGTGGAGTGACAAATTAGAGGTTAGGGTTTGATTTCTGTGAGATGCCCAAGAGCTGATTCTAGAGGAAATAGAAAGAGGCGGGAGATACGTTCCTATGGTGGAGAATTTACCGTTAAATCCGTTTAATAATAACGACTTTATAACAACAATAATAATGAAAATCTATTTATTGGTTGCTCATTTTATGAAATAAATAATATCTAATGTCAATTTTCGTATCTTCCAAAGAATGGTTAGATTATATCTATTTAATTTCATAATAAATGAAAAGATCCTGTAATTAATCAGCAAAATCTATAATTATTTTCATGTTTAAATTATAATTCACCTCTTCTTTCCATTAATTTTGTAATTCAAAAGTTCAAAATTTATTGCTAAATCAATGAATTATTTCATATGAAATAAAAATTCATTCATTCAAGCAAAATTATAATTTTATTTTATTAAAAAATAAAATAAATTGTATTTTCAAATTAACTTAACACAAAAAATAAAAAAATTATTTAATGCCATAAATAGATGAGGCAAAGAGTACATTTTAAGAACTAGGCGAAGGTTCGAGCATTGCGCGGGTTGCTTTATTATTATTTTTTTAAAAGGATTGTTTTATTAATGTATATAAATTTATAATTTATAAATTGCATTTACTAATAAATTAACAAAGACAAAAAGATCTCTTAATTACAAAATAAAGTCCAAAAATTTAAATTAAGTGTGAACAATAAATATAGTCATACATATACAGTTTTAAAAATGAAAAACTATTTTAAGAATCTTGTTTAATGGTTTCTTTTAAAAATATAAAATCTAGAATATATATATAATAATGACCAAATTTTGCATTCAATGATCACTTCATTTTCATTTAACGGTTTGAGAAATTTAGCCAATCTTGTAAGTTTAGGTTTATACACCAATAAAATTAAATCATTTAACATCACCACAATAAAAAAAAAAACAATGTTGTAAACGCGAAAGTTTTTATTAGTATCAACCTAACATTTTATTTTCTGCTTGAAGCTATACTGAAAAATGGAAAAAAGTTAATATTAACATAAATTAATAAAGATAAATTGATGTTAAAACAACGGTACATATTAAGATTTAAAAAAAAAAAGAATAATCGCCAGTTTCAAAATCAAGTGGAACCATTTTAAGCATATAACTTCAATCATACACAATTGAATATCATTTCTGGGTAAGAACGATGACGAAAGTAAAAAGCTCTTCTTGAAAATGTATGATGCTAATAGATATTGAGTCCAATAAGGAGTATGAGGATTGATGCTTATCCGCTATAAGCAAAAATGTGTGAAATATACGCTAACCGATGCCTATACAAAAGAAAGAAAAAAAAATTCAACATATAACAAACTAACAAAAGAAAGAAAGCAAAGTAGTAACTATATAGGTCTACAATTAAAAACAAACTAACTATATATTTTATGCAAAAATAATTATCTTGTTCATTTAAGCCAATAACTATGATTATATATAGATAAGGACATAGGTATAAATTAAAAATTTTCAAAAGCTAAATTACCTTTTAAAAATTTTAAATTTTGAAAAAATGAAAGTCAAATACTGAATAAAATAGAATAGTTTTTGAATTAGATTAGATTCAAAATATATTGCTATATGTAAATATTAATTTTAAAATTTAAAAAAAGATTTTAATAAAAATTTTAAATTTTGAAAAAATGAAAGTCAAATACTGAATAAAATAGAATAGTTTTTGAATTAGATTAGATTCAAAATATATTGCTATATGTAAATATTAATTTTAAAATTTAAAAATATAATCATCCAATCAAAATATAGAAAAATAAAGAAAAAATTTTAAAAATTCCAATTAAAAATTTTCAAAAGCCAAATTATTTTTAAAAAATTTTAAATTTTAAAAAATAATCATATACCAAATAAAATAAAATATTTTTTAAATTAGATTAGATATCAAAATATATTGCCTTTATCTAAATATTAATTTTAAAATTAAAAAAATATAACCATCCAATCAAAATATAGAAAAATAAAGAAAAAAAATCCAAAAATTCCAATTAAAAATCAATTAAACAATTTTTCAAAAAGCCATTATTTTTAAAAAATTTTAAAATTTTGAAAAATGAAAATTGAAATACACAGATAAAATAAAATAATTTGTTAAATTAGATTAGATTACAAAATATATTGTATTATCTAAATATTAATTTTAAAAATTAAAAAAATATAACCATCCAATCAAACATATAATTTTAAAATTAAAAAAATATAACCATCCAATCAAAACATAAAAAAATAAAAAAATCCAAAAATTTCTAAAAAAAGATAAAATAGAATGCTTGAAGAATAGGGTGCCAACTCACATTTTTTTCTCCAGAATTATATATATAAATAGATGCCCCAACTTAATATTAGGCGCATTTTGCAAGAAGTAACGCGGTTATCGGAAGTTTTGCAATTTGCTTTGAGGTCCTCCATTTTCAAATTATTTATTATACTTTCTCTTGCAAAAAATAAAAAATGAAATAATTTCAAATTTGCAATATATGGAAATGGAACTATGAAAGGACTATTATTTTTTATTGGGCATAATAGAAATAATAAAACTAGCCTCGTAGCCCCCACCGGACCACCCACCGGCACCGCCGCCCTAAACTTACATGCTTTTTTCAAGAAGTAAGTGGTAATTAGAAGTTTTGCGTTGAAGCCCTTCATTTGGAATCTATTTATCAGATTTTCGTTTATAAATTAGGTTATTAAATATCTCCCTCATAATATTTAAGGTAAAATTGAAATTATTCACAAAGTTTGAGGTTTTTTTAATAATTTAGCCTAAATTAAGTACAAAGTCACAATATGCAAACTAATGGGTTTACCTAACAATCAAGCCAGCAAATATGGAAAATGTGAACAGGAAAAAAGTAAACAACGAAATAATTACAATAAATGTGAAAGGAAAGAGCGAAGCTTAGGTAGAAAAAGCTCCTACGTCCTATATATAAAGAAGTGGCTTCTGTTTTCCCTGACCAAAACATTAATTCTCTCTTCACATTTTCATGGCAGCTTACGTTTTTGACGTTTTTTAGCAATTCTTCCCTCTCTCTCTCTCTCTCTCTCTCTCTGTCTATCTTTTCCTTTCTTTCTTTCTTTCTTTCTTTCTCTGTTTGTTTTCCAAGAGAATAAAGATTCAAGAAAAGAAGATTTTCGTGAAGAGAAGGAGAATAGAGATTCTTTTCCTTTCCCTTGTGTTTCTTTTTCCAAGAAACTGAAGGAAAGGAAAGAATTTTTATTTTCTTGGAATAATATAGAGAGAGAAACGGAGATATGGGAAAGTATATGGAGATGTTGGATGCTGGGGTAAGAATAGTTGCAAGATTTCACTCTCATTGCCCTCAGACTGCTCGCATGTATTACCATCCTCCGGCGAACTCCGATGACCACCACAACAACCACCACCAACATGGAAGCACCACCAGCCTTAGCACTAATCCAAAAGCTACTATAAGGGTGGATGCAAAGGAGTTCATTTTTTATGCAGTCTAGCAAATTGAAGAGGAGGAGAAAAAATTAGATATGCAAAAAAGAAGAGAGGAAAAAAAAAAAAAGATTAATTTTTCAAATCTAGGTTTTGGGATTTTTGATTAATGAAATTCTTATTGTTGTCTAATCTCAAATGTGATCATAACTTAATCTCTTTTTTTTTTTTTTTTTTTTTTTTTTTACTTAATCTCCTTTTTTTTTTTTTTTTTTTTTTTTTTTTTTTTTTTTTTTTTTTTTTCTGTTATCATTATTATTATTCACATAAAAGTATGTCATATTTCCATGTCTTTCTTCTTCATATTTCTCTGTTGTTCAATAAGAATTCTTAATTATTTCAATTAATAATTAATTACATAAGGAAAATCTTAGGATGTGCAAATTAAGGCAATCTGAACTCAAATTGCCACAAACAATATTCTGTTCAGTAGTTGTAAAATTTTATTTTCCATTCAAAAATTAAGAATGAATATAATTAAGAGTTTTAATTTTCATTACTATTGTTATTTTCTTCTTTTGAAAGTTAGTCAAATGGTTTTGGATTTCATAATTATACCTAATAACTTTTGAATGGTTGAGATCTTCCATTTGGGGCTAAGAAAGAAAAGAAAATCTTGGTATGATTTTTCAGATTCTGTCGATTGTGGACCTTAAGTAGTTGAAACCCTCCTTCTCCCCACTACTGCCACGGAGTCCACAAAGTGTGTATGCGGTTGCGGATCTTTACATAAAAAAGGATTCGTTTTTTTTTTTTTTTTTTTTTTTTTTTTTTTTTTTCTTTTCCTTTTTTTTTTTTTTTTTTTTTCTTTTCCTTTGGCATTCACGTATCCCGTTCTTTTTTAAAAGATTATGACTTTCCTGAGTTCTGTTTTTTTGACAAAGTCTTGTGAAGGATGCACAAAGTAAATGCAAGACAAAGATGCTTAGGTAATGTTGAAAGTTGAAACCTAGGGAGTCGAGCTGAGCTCGGAGCTTGGCTCGAAATTTAGTAAGTCCAAAATTTTAACTTGAGTTTAATTTGAGGCTCGAATTTAATTAAAAAAATTTTGAATTTAAAGCTCAAATAAGCCTAAAATAATATATATATATATATATATACACACACAAATAAAAGCTTGGTAGTCTCAACGAGCTTTTGAACTAAATATTATTAAGCTCATATTTGGCTTATTTGCTAAGCAAGTCGACTCGAGCTTGAGTTCGATTTGAGCCAAGCTTTTTCAAACTTTGAACTTGAATAATTTACAAGCCCACTCAACTCATTTGCATAGCTAGTTCATTTACACCCTAGAAACCACAATTACATGAAAGCTTGAATAATTTGCGAGCCAGCGAGCTGGCTCATTTATATAGCTGGCTCGTTTGCACACCTAGAAACCACAATCACATAAGGTGAAATCCATTTGCATGATGAGATTTACCGCATCCATGTGAGAAATGATCTATACAGATGGATTTTAAGCAAGGATTATCTATTTGATAAAAACATTCTCTTCCATAGAATATGAATTAGAATTTGCAACGGTGCGAATCAAATACGAATTATGTCAACCCCATTTCTATTTTGCAACTAAAATACGAATATGAATTAGAGGTGAATCGATAAAAGCTGATTTAGGGAAATATTTGCTTTTATCTTATGATTACCAAAAATTATATATACCTAAGGCATTACCGTATGGCTTTACTAAGTTGCTAGAGACGATGATAAGTTCAAAAGGTTCACAACCGTCCAAGATCTATCACATGCATCAACATCAAAAATAAAATCAAGATGATCTCAATTTGCATTATTAGAGAATATTCCAGAACATTCACATGAAATGAATATAGTCCAACTAACTGAGCGACAAAGATGGCACCCGAGGACCAAATGGAAGTAAAAAAACAAATTGTCAATTCCTAAACTCATGGACAGTAGTAATCAGAGCTCAGAGGCAAGTTGAATCAGAAGAATAAAAAATAAATTCCAATGAGTCACATTCTAGCATATGACTCACAGACAAAAAAATGTTCATATATAAAAGATTGGGAACACAGAAATATAGACAAAAATGCTGGCTACAGCGACAATGTGAAATTTTAATAGCTTAAAATGGTTAAATAACATCGTTTACACTGGTTAATAAACACGCATTGAAACAGAAATCTAATGGAATATCATGCAAATAGCACCAAAAAAAAAAAGAAAAAAAGGAACAAACCGATGCTAGAAATTAAACGCGCAGGATCATTGCATAGAAGTTGCCTATCATTGTCATAGCAAGTATCGAATAACCAGGAAGGTTTAATAGTTAAAGCAGTAGGCTGCATAATTTGAATAAAAGCTTACTGACTCTCTGAATGTGGTTTCTGAGCCAAGAAGAAAAACATTGGGGTGAAAATCTCCCTCCTGAAAGAGACAGTAAAGCAATTCTGTCATTGATCTGAGAGAGAAGTATTAGCAAATTTCCATTGAATATGCAAAATATTTTAGAGTCATTTATTAATTTATTGGAGAGTACTATGGAAGCCTCTTATCTTGCTGCCAAAAAATGATCAATCATTCGTGTAAAGACTTGGTTGGTATAAATGAGTTCTACAAAATTTTGTAAAAATTTCATGTTCTCATGTTTGGTGTGAAAATATAATCATTTCACTCAAAACTAAATTTTATTTAATATGATATAATTGTACTAAATTTTATCATTTGTGAATGAATTCTATACTTCAAATTCATTTATGCCAAATAAGGAGTAAGACCATAGAACTAGGAGGATTTTGTTTACAGCCTTTGGCCTAGCTCATAAAAGCTTGGTGTGGAGTGATCCTAGCTGTCGATATCTATGCTATGTTGTGAACAAAACTAACTGAGAAAATAAAAGCAATACTTCCGGTGGAAGGCTTAAAAATATCATCAATTAGCAAACCCACATCCACACAAACAGAGACAGAGTACAAAGAAAAGAATCTAAAAACAAAGAAAATATGACCAATGGAAAACTCACCTTCCACCTTCAACTAATCCCTCTGCAGCTTTCTCCAGAAAATCTTGAACCCTTTGACTTCCCTTTGGAGCAAGTCCCACAAATTCTAGGGCCTTCACCTGCAAGGGGGAAAAATTACCAGTTAAATACCTGCAAGATTACAATTGCTGAGATTTGAGACAAATAAGAAGGAAGTATATGGTTCGTCAATTCCAAAAAAAAATATGGTTTAAACAAATGTTACTAGAACCAGGCAAAACTTTATGTCCTTACCATGTTTTTTGTGAAAAACCTCCCAAGAGCTGTTAATCGGAAGCTACTGAAAGAAAAGTGATTTTTGTCCAAGGGCAAGTACCATGGCACAGGTGAGCTTGTTGCAAGATCTTTTGACCAAATGACCTTCATGTGAAAGAAAATAAAATTACCATTACTTCTTTATAATTTATTTGATATTTTACACAAAGGGTCTCTTAATGCATGAGCTATTGCAGGTTCTCGAGAGGATCAGATGTAATGGCGAATGCAAGGTATGCTACTTCATGATTTTCTGTCTCAAGTACAAAGAAAACTTGATGAGATACGGAGAGCAGAGACATTTGTAACACACCTCAAAACCAGCTTTTTTGAGAGCTTCAATGCATTGAGCAGTTGACCTAATGTCTGGAAGGCCATCACCAATCTCAATTTCCGCCTTTACCAAATGAAAATTTCATCATATTAAAAATCATTTAGAAAGCAAATCTAAAAGGACAGTAGAAACAAGGGATATCTTTAATACATTTAAGATGCCTGACCTTAATTTTCTGATGTTCTTGGTTATTGGGATCAAAAGAATCAGTCATGCACCATTCATATGCAGCAAAACGTTGTCCAGGCTTCAATACTCTGTAAATCTGGCTGTAGCATCCATACTGTCAACAACATAACAAAAATTTAGAAGACAAGCATTTATACTCATTTAGAAAACTACGGGCAATAATTATAAGACTTTTGTTCTAAAAATGTTTTCAATAGACATACTGCATCTGGTGCATGGCAAGTAGCTTCAATCGCATAAACTGCATCAAAACTACTGTCGGGAAATGGCATTTTCATGAAGTCAGCCTGCATAATCAGGAAGCAGCAACAACAATGATTCACAATAAGGATTTCACCATATCTCAAAATATTTCATTTCATGACCATTTATAAAGTTTTAACTAATGAAAAAAATATTCACAAAGCAGCAAAGATAGTTATGGATCTTTGAAATCTGGGTCACCATGAAGAACTTGACTGAGAGTAGAACCAACCTTCACAAAATCACAGGTCTTGTCCACTCCTGCAATCCGATTCAGTTCCTGTGAAACAACATATGCAATAAATTCAAATCCACCTTAAAAAGTTACCAGTTAAAAATTCCAAAAACTACGACTGCACCATTGTTTATTAGCATATAAATGAAAGGATATGCATGTACCTTCCCTCTTGATATCTGATATTCATTGTTGTTAAGCCCTGTAACAGATGTCAAGCTGCAACAAAAATGACCATAGAAATTAATGATGCCAAAAGCCTCTTGTAAATGAAAGTTTCTTAAAAATTCTAGAGGAAATTATCCTTCTAAGTATGAATAATAGTAGGGAGCTGACAGAACAAGTAATAATAGCTTTGCAACTTCAAGGGAAGCTGTTTATTTGTTTAATCAGGTGCTACTGGTCACATGCCTACTTTTTTCCACTAAAATTGGTAACAAAAGAGACACTGTTGTTTTATAATCATAGTAACCTGATATCATGCTGGTATTCAATTACAAAGTAATATCCAAGTTGATGCACATAGCCGAATGCAGTTAAACTTGCTTTCAAGTTAATGATTTTATGTGGAACCTATTTTTAACTGTCAATATTAGAGAAAGGAAACTGTTTGCCCTCTGACCTGAATCGAGCAATTTCTCTCAGTGGTCCACCAATTCCACATCCTACATCCAAGACCTATACAAAAAGGAAAGGTCTAATCAACAAATCAATCCAATTGAATGGAGAAGGATCTATTTGTTGTCAATTCCTCGTGTTCCATAATAGGATATAAACCTTCTGTCCAGGTTTCAGACCAAGCTGCAAAGCAAGAAAGTGCTCATGTCTCTTGATGCTTTCTCGAAGAGACTCCCCTTTAACTCTGAAATAATAAGTACTTGCTTAGCTTCATAAGGTTGAACTAATGAAATAACTATCATGCAATTGAGCAATAAATGGAGAAGACCATTAAAAGTTACCTGTGTGCAAAATGGAAAGACTCCCCCCAGCCAAACTCATAAAAGCTAGTAACAAGGTCATAGTATTTATTAACCTGAAAGCCATAAGAGGCAACAGTTATGTGTTTACTTTATTGTTTGGAAAGGTCATCAAGGTTAGCACCAAAAAGAAAATCAACAGTTGTAATGTATGAACTTTTATCAGAGTTCTATCTGGAAGAAAATTTGTTTGTTTGAGCAGCAACCAGTACAAGGTATAGCATGAAAAAAAAAAAAATCAGGATGGTACATGCTATGAATTGGCCTCTGCTTTCAGGATGGCATAAATGCATAGGAATTAGGAAAGTTAGATCATCTTATCAAGAGATAAAAAGGGAAGTAAATAAAAGAAGGTTACATGCCTACGTCATCAACTGACTATTTAACATGTGGCAATCCAATGCAAAGATTCAAATCACATGATTGCATTGAGAATATAAAAATCAGAATCAAAATAAAAATAAAAATTCCAAAAATAACATAGCCAGCAGGAAATAAAATGCAGCTTACTGGAACTTAATTTATACATATAGGTCAGTTTAGGAGAGATTGTTAGCTAGATCTTCTTTACCATGTCAGTATAGTTGGCTTTTCTCTCTTCCTCAGCACCTCCATAATGGACATGATACTTCTCATATCTGAACCATTAAACAAGATTTTCATACAAATTGAATAGTTTTAAGAAAATTCAGGCACTGAAAACTTGAACTATCATCAAAGGCCACACAGGAAAATGCAGTAAGTTTACCATAAAATTCAGACCATGATCATTGATGCCATGCAGTTAAATGGTCATGAATGCATCTCACCAATTCATGATATACAAAATTTCATTTTCAATCCGAAAATTACTTAAACTTGTGCATAAGAACATTTCAACAGAATAATATGCCACCATTAAACTAAAATTACAGTCCTTAACAGAAACAACCGTTTGCCAATTTTGCCTTTTGCATTTCATTTTACATTTGACAGATCAACAGCTCTCAACAAAATTCTCATCGAAATTGAGTTAATAAGATAGGAAAAGAAATATCACATATGACAAGAGGAAAAAGAATATGTAAGTGCCAGAGTTTTTGTGGAGATATTTCTGAGAATTGCTATTTCAAAGCTTCAGTCAATCATGTAAAAGTTTCTTTTCTTTTCTTTTCTTTTTTTTTTTTTTATTTCATTTGCTATTACGAAATTTGATTTTTTTTTAAACAAATAACATCGACATATTTTTTGCCTTAATTTTTTTCTTAAAAAATCAGAGGCATATTAAGATTATTTTGAAGAGAAAATGAACTACTGAACTACCTGTTACACTATAGAAGTTAAAGGAGGGGGAAAATAAATAAAAGTCTAATTTTCCTTTTAAATATATGACACCAAATAACCCTGATTTTCTGTTTCACTGAAATAGAGTCTACCATCTATTTACCGCAATCCATAAAAAAGAAATAAAGCATTCAGTATTGCCAGCATTAAAGCCCCTAGCACATATGTTTTCTTCTGTAAATGTCTATTTTCCAAAAATAATAAATAAAAAAAAGGAAACTGGCTAACAAATTTTTCTTTAATGTTTTGGCATAAGTAAATGTAACCATCACTTTGTTCTTTGGCGCTAGATATAATATGAGTGAAATATCAAATACCCAAATAGACATTAAAATGCGATACCTCATTAGTATTATTAGATTAGGTAGATAAACACTCTACAATTTAGGTACATCGTGAAATCATTGTAAATGATGCGTCCAACATGCTAGGGACCATACTACACCTTTTGTATCAATGAGTCTTTTCAAGTATTTATTCCATTCCATCAGTTCCTCCACCATTCATTTGGAAATTTTAAATATATATATATATAATATATATAATATATATATATATATTTTCCCAAGTATTTAATTCCACACCATTCATATTCCGATGAAATGGAATAAATACTTGAAAAGAACTCATATATATATATATATATATATATATATATATAATATAATATATATATAAATAAATAAAATAAATAAATAAATTCTTTCCAATTATCACTGAAAGAGACATTTAAAGGTTTTGTTTTCAGGGAAAATTAAGCTTAATCTAGAAAACAAAAGAACTCCAGCTAGACATGAGAACACAAACTTCCCTAGATGCAATAGCGAAATCCGACTGTTGAAATATCACTGTATGAAGAAAAAAAAAACACATTTAATTCTATTCAAAGAGAATATGGAGATATCCAAGTATAATTAAGCAGAGAGCCATAGATTCAAGCATAATCCAGGAAAGAACTTCAAATCCTATTCCAGTTAGAGAGAGAGAGAGAGAGAGAGAGAAAAAAAAAGAAAAAAAGAAAAAGCAATTCAAACATCTTATTATAGAGCAATAACCAGAGTGATTCATGTTTCTGCCACATTCTAGAGAGAGAAAGAGACAGTTAAGTTTTTTAAGGAAAAAAAAATGAAACCCGATGCTGATTCTGATTCTAGAGAGAGAAAAACATAATGCAATACAGTTTGAAACTTCATGCTTTATCTTAGATATATAAAAATAGAAAAAGAGACTATACTTTTCGACGGCGGAGAGAACTTCGGTTTTCTCGATCTTTCCGCCGAGACCGGAAGCGAGATCGAATGCGCCGGCTTTCGACATCTTAGATATTGAAGAAACAGAATATTCACCGAGATCTAAAGGAAATAAGAGTACAAAAAAAAAATTAAGCAGAATTATCAGGTAATAGAAGTTCAAAATTCCAGTTCAGAAATCAACAGGAAACTAATTCCTGGAAAACAAGTCCTGAAAGGAATGTAGAATGTGAATGCAAAGACTTACATGAAAAGAAGAAGGAGAATCTTCAGCTAAGCTAAGAGAGAAGAGAGAAAGGGACTGGTCCTGTATTGTATGCTTGATGGAGGCTGGAGGCTCTCTCTTAAGAGGGAGAGAAAAATGTTATAGGACGACAGGTAAAAAAGCCTCGGAAACGGTTTTAAATAGTTTGGCAAAGACAGATGCAAGTGCAAAGGTCCCACCCATGTGGCATCCCAAATTTATATCTAAATCTATAAATTTTGATAATATTATATATTTTTATATACTAGTTACAATAGTTTTTTTTTTGTTATTTTTAATTTTTATATATAAAATATTAATTTGATGGGTGATTATTAAAATTTTTCAATTACCTAGTGAGTTCTTAATTGATTAAATTTTACAAGTTAGGTTGTATAATAGAAAAATTTTTGCAAATTAAAGTGTCCAGTAAATCCAATTTTATAAATCGAAGTACTTGATTAGTAAAAATAAAAGTTAAAAATACAATAAATTTTTTTATGTAAAGTACATTGGTGAATTATGCATTTAATTTTTTTGTTTTTCAACCAAAATAACGGGCTGAGTAGTCAATAGTTTTCTATAAAACGTTAAAAATTAAACTTTATAACGATTAACTTTTTATAAAATACTATCTTAATATATAAAAGTTAATTCAAATGCTATATTATCGGACACTTTACAAAATAGCAAATCAAAACACTAAAAGTAGCTATTTAAAAAATTATTGCCAAACGCAGTCAATCAAATGTGAAATTGATTTTACAAATCGAACCAAATACTTTGTTAGAAAATCAATATTTGTAAGTACAAATGCTAGTAATAATATTTATAAGTACAATTTTTTTTTTTTGAATTGGGATTAGATTAAACTTTACCTTTTGTAGAAATATTAAACTCTATTTAAAATAGAGATTCATTTGAATTTTAAATTGATTCTAATTTAATATATGATAATAATTCTAATTTAATATATGATAATAATGAATAATAATAATAATAATAAAATATATAATACATAATAATATAATAAATAAATTGATAGTATAAAATTTTCCTTAATAATAATAATTGATAGTAAAAATTTTCTAATAATATCACCTACCAGTTGGTCCAGTGGGATGAAGTGCTCGATCCGTGAAGCAATATCTAGGGTTCGAATTCTTCCATTATGAATGGAGAGAATTGGGTTTGAAGGGTCACCTCCATAATGAGTCTCTGCAGAACTCGAATCCGGATTAGTCGGCTGTATCCCGAGTGGTTTACCAAAAAAAAAAAAATCTAATAATAATACAATAATAGATTAGTATTCCATTTAAAATTTTGCTTAAAGCACACTAAAATATAATCTAATGGTAAGTACATTCGATCCGACACTAGATCCGGATTCTAAATCCAGTTTCTCAACCTAAAAAAAAAAAAAGTAGTTTTGCTTAGAAGGTTAAAATTCTTTTTAAGTAAAAAAAAAGAACAGCGTCTAAGATTGGTACAAACATAACAGGAACAGCGGTGGAGAGAGAAGGAGGGAAAAAAACAGGAAACGATAGCGTGGAAAGCAGAGCGTCAACGTTCGAAGTCATTGCCACGTACGAACTAGTTAGGTCCAGTAAAAGGTAAGGTAGAATAAGGCCTAGCGTGAGCGAGAGATCAGGTTGTACTAAGTTTCCAATTTAGTACATTGTTTGATGGCTAATAAATTTTATACATTTTTTAAACAAAATTTTTGAAATTTTTTTATTACAATTTTATAATTAAAAATATTTTAATAATTTTGTAATCAATTAATAAAAAATAAATTAGTTGAAAAATTTTTAGCAAAAAAAATGTAAAGAAAATATTTTCTAAAAGAAAAAAAAATAAAATGATTTTTTGCTTCAATCATGAAAAGAAAAATTACCATTATATTTTTATATTATATCGAAATTCGTCATATTGTCATAATTGTTTTTAGATATGCACTGCTTTCATTTTATTATTTGTTTCTATGAATAAAATAGTCTTCTATTCACTTTTTTTGTACGTTTCCAATAAAATAAATTGTAAAGACGAAAATATTATATCTAAGCCTTATGAATAAACAAGGTATTTTCATTTTTTTATAAGAAATTTTAATGAAAAAATAAAAAAAAGTGAATGGAAGAATTGAATAGTTGATGAATAGGGACTAAATAATATATTAAAAAAGATGAAATACATATTATGTATGCAAAATCATGGATTCTGGTTATGAAAAATGTAAGATTAAAATTAAATTGATATTTGAAACGGTTTTAGAACTATCGATTTCAATTTTATTCTAATTTAGAACTGAAATTGAATAATTATTTTCAAGCTTTTTAAAATTTTATTTTAGATTTATAGTTTGAATAAATAATAATAATTAGTTGTATATTTGAAAATACTAAAATAATTTAATAAAAAGTTTTGAAATTTATTTAAAACAAATTATAATAAAATAAATTAGGAGTTTCGATAAAAGGAATCAACCGGAACCAAACCATAAATATACACTTTTCAAACCATAACTGTTTAACGCCATGGTTTTGACCGATTTGGTTTCGATTTAAACCGAACAGTGAGGCATGCCTACCATAACGCAAAGTAGTCTAAAACGACGGCGTGGTCCAATCTCTTCCCCTTCGTACAATAGCCTACTTTTCAGTTCCAAATTTCAAACCTCCATTTTCGTCCCATTCTAAATCTCACGATCAGAGCTCCAATTCCAACTCTAGATTCTTTCATCTCTCTCTCTAGCATTAAACCAGTAAGTAAAGCCTAAACCCCAATTATCCTGCTCACTTTTTCTCTTTCCTCAGTGGCTTTGAATTGATCTTTTGTATATAATTTTGGATCTCTTATTGCTAATTATCTATAGTGTTTGTTATGGATAATAATATTAGTGAATTAGGTGGGTGATTGTATTGACAATTTGTTTTCTTCACGATTGAAAAAAAAAAAAAAAAAAAGGTTAAATTTTGCATCTTTATGCTTAAAAGGGTCTTTTTTTTTTTTTTTCTTTTTCTTTTTCCTTTTAATTTATCTCGAAGAAAGCATCAATTTTTTATTGAATATATATGGGTTCATTGATTGCAGCAGTTGAGCTCAAGAGTGGCTGATTGTTGTGTTATTTGGGAAAGAAGCTTGGTTGAACTAATTTGAAAGTCTATTTTATTGTGGAATGGATAAGGACAAGGACAATGACTATGATTTCACTTTTTGCAAGGTAAGTTGAATATAATGAACTGCTTCTCTTAACTTCATTTTATCTGATTTCAAGATCTGTTTTCATGAAATTGTGTTAATGCTGACATTTTTGGGCATTTAGGTGGATGTGCCTACTGCTCAAGATGGTTTTGAAGCAAAGAAGCTTGCCTCGAATATCAGAAGTATGGCTATAACAGATGATATTAGCAGTGGTGGTGTCCTTTGGAAAGAAAGATTGCCAAATAATGCTTCTTCCAAGGAGGAAGCTGTTGGATCTTTGTCTTTCAATGTTATTGATACGGCATCTCTAAAAAATTCTAGTGAATTGTCCAGACAAGCAGCATCTAAGGAAGTTGGAACTTCAGTTAAAAAGTCACAAGAAACGAAAATTTCTGCTAGGAAACCTGCAGCTCGAGCCAAGGTTCCCTTTGAAAAGGGATATAGCCAAATGGATTGGCTCAAGCTTACTCAAACTCATCCTGATCTTGCAGGTACTTAGTTACAGTTTTCTTGATAAAATTTCTGTCATTTTTACTTTTAGTTTTCCTATGCTCGTGTACTCTTTTTAATGGGTTACTTCATTCCTGGATGCTACTGATACTTCCAATGCATTTATAGTAGCAAACTTTGGTCTCTTTTTTTTTTTTTTTTTTTTTTTTTTTTTTTTTTTTCAATGCCATTTATAGTAAGACAAACTTTGGTCTCTTTTTTTTTTTTTTTTTTTTTTTTTATTTTTTTTATAATCCATTTTTTGTTTCCTGGATATATTGACATTGAGAGTCCATTTTAAGTTTTAAGTTTGGTTTCGTTTGAAATGTTCACATCTCATTCAGTCTTTATTGGGAACACTGAAGTATAGGCCTATTTGTCTTCAAATTTAGGTGTGAATGAATTTTTTTTTTTTTTTTTTTTTTTTTTTTTTTTTTTTATATCCATTTTTTGTTCCTGGATATTATGAACTTGAGAGTCATTTTAAGTTTAAGTTGGTTTCTTTGAAATGTCACAGATCTCATTCATGTCTGTTATTGGAACATGAAGTATAGGCTATTTTGTTTCAAATTTAGGCTGTGAATGAATCCAATAAAACATTATGTGGACACAAGTGCTTCTCTTCTTTATCTGTCAACTTGCATGGGTGTGCATACAGAGTGATGTTACATATTGAAATGTATCTTAAGGAGTTGAGCAGAAATTCGATATTTCAAAATCTTTTAACTTATGTGTTGTAGTTGTTGTAGTGCACCAACTATGAATTTGTCAAGTATACGGTTCAGAAGGTTCTTTCTGTATGTATGAAACAGCACCTTTTTGTGTAAATAGACAAATATGTATGTCTGGTTAAATTTTTAATAAATTATGCACCTTTCTTTTCCGTTTCAAAATTTTCAATGTGCTTTCTAATTCTTAGGAGCACAGGTCTGCTTTTTCTACTCTCCCCTGTGTTTGAATATGTTCACTGCTATGCTTAATGTTGTAAACTTGTGAACATTTGATTGATTATGGTGTCACGTGTGGGGGAATTGTCGTATTATTCAACTTTTCCTCCATGGCTCTAATTCTTTCTTTTTTGTTGTTGTCTTAAATTCCAGGATTGAAGGGACAGTCCAATAAAAGGCTTATTTCTATTAATGAAGTTAAACAACACCAGAGTGAAGGTTCCATGTGGACCGTTCTAAAAGGCCGTGTGTATAATTTGTCTCCATACATGAAGTTTCATCCTGGAGGTATGACATGATCTTATGCTGTATTGATTTGTGGTGTTTAACATTTTATCAAATGGGATTGTGATCCTTTCTGTCAATACTTCGTCATACATGTGTATGCTTTTGTTTATGGTCTTTAATGAGTTAGCTTAAATTTGTGTAGGCAATGAAAGTATGCATAATGTCAGCTATGCTAGAGTAAACCGGAAAATATAATTTAGTGGTAGAACCGTAGAGGCACCATTTATTCCAAAAGCTGTTAACAATGGTTTTAGACTTGTTTCATGATATAACCTGCATGCAGGTTTAATGGCTTGCTTTGATGGGTTCTTCTTTTTCAGGTGTTGATATGCTGATGAAGGCTGTGGGAAAAGATTGTACATCTTTATTCAGTATCCTTTTCTGGATTTACTTTTTGATGGTTATTGAATTTGAAGCTGTTTATTACCAGTAATTAACCTCAAGTCACATGCCAAAGGTTTTTCCAATGTCACGGTTTATATGCAGGACAAAAATGTTGGAGGATTAAAAGGGGAAAATATACATTTCATTTTGGATTGTCTTTAAAAATTTTATTTTTGAATTGGATGCTCAATAACACAGCAGTGATCTTTTGTCCCATCAACTAACTAGCATCAACAACTCAGCATCTACTCCCGCATTGTGCCCGAATGTCCGATCTTCTAGTTGTAGACATTTGATATTGAAATTTATTGCATAAATTGCAATCCTTAGCTTCATTTCAGATAAATATCATGCTTGGGTGAATGCAGAATTTTTACTGGAGAAGTGCCTTGTGGGTACTTTGGACGAGAGTCAGTGAAGACATTTACATTCCTATATTTCATAATTGGTTCTTTTCTCACCTTTTCCATACTAAGCAAACTGTCATCCATTATTTGCTTTTCTATAGTGTAAAGTTACAATGGCAGTGATATCTTTTTCTTTTCATCTTCTCTCTTTCTCCCATTTTCTTTTTTCTTTAGGGGGGCCAATTACATCATAAGGTCTGGCCATTGTCAATTCATGCACTTGATATTGATGACAAAGTTCAATGTGTTGTAGTAGATTGACAATTGAAATAAGAATCAGATGATGCATATCTATGAAATTTTTTTTATGCTATTGTTACAGTGGGAAAATATAAATTTATGCTCTGGATACCATTTTTGTTATATATGAAATGTGCGTTGTTTCTCATTAACAGAAAGAAGTAAGAAAATGACGTCTCTCTCATTCACTTAAAATCAAACCTTTAGGAAAATACATGTTTTAGATGGATACAAAAGCAAAGCATATGTCTCAAACGGTCAAATTTACAAAAAATTTTGGATCAAAAGACCGTTTTACAGACTCCCACTATAATTATAAAAGTTTGGCTGATAATAGAATTTAATATCTAAGCAATAGGGAAAACCCTAACTTGATCAAGTACAGGGCCACAAAGGGATCCAAAGTCATCAATCCTAGTATGGTAGTATGAGCTGTAGAATGTAATTCTTGTCCTGGCTGAAACTGCTTTGAACTTGAAACTGACAGTCTTGAACTTTCCCTTTCCTTGAGACTCAAATGGAACCTTAAAGGTGTCTTTAGCGGCGAATGCTTCGACCATCATCGATCCATGGCAGCCATTTTTTGCATCTCCTACAGAGAATGTGAGACCATAGACCTTGTTAGGAATTGTTCGAAGGATCTGGGCAATGGCACTTTCCCTTCCTGCAACAAGCTCAACTGCAGCAAGTCCGAAAGGAACATTGAAGTGCTTCGAATCGATGAACTTCACAGCTTTAAGCGATTCGATGATCCAACCAGGAAGTGGAGATGTGAGATCCAATTGTCTTGGAGGGAGAAGAACACCATTGGATGAGTTCACAAAGAGATGAGGACCTTCCTCGAATCCGGGATTCTTTACCAAGTTATCTGCAAGAGGTCATTTCAGAACCATGGAAATACCACAACAAATCAAGTCACTCAAAATAAATCATCAAATCAGAGTGTTGGTAATGAATTTACATCTAGTTGGCCTTGGAGGAAAGAGCTCTTTAATAGCAACAGCATCGATAAGTGGTCCACAAGCAGGGTCTTCTTGTACACCAGGATTATGAAATATCACTTTAGCAACAGTAGATTTGGCTATAAATCCCCAAGCATAAGTATCCCCACCATTACTACTATACAATGTCTGCAATGGCAAGTCTCCAGACAAAGGAGGGACAGAGACTCTCAAAACCTCTTCCTGTGCACAAGTTCTTGAAGCACCAAATGTCAGGGCATATAAAGATCCTGGCTTTACAGTTATTGTTTGAGAAATTGATGCATCATTTCCTAATCTCACAGCATGAACACCATGTGCCACTGCAAAATACATCCCACCAGGTTGTGGCCCAGCAGAAATGTATTCTACTCGTCCATTTATTTCCCAGCCAGGAAGTGCAGTTTTTCCTTTTAGTACTGTCTTGTTTATGTCGCTGGGTTTTGGTTTCTCCTCAAAGTTGCCATTGTTAAGAAATCCTAAAACAGAGAAGCAGGAGAAGTAAATATCAGAATACAATTAAGAATGTAGAAGCCAAAAAAAAAAAAAAAACCCCAGATCAGATTTTCCCTATAGCAAAACTGAAAAAGCAAAAAAACCCAACTCAAAAAAACAGATCTTTAGGCGGTAGAGATAGTGAGGTTTTGAACTTTAAAGGTGTGAACTTTACCTTCCCTATATTGAGCAGCAAAAACAGACAAATTGAAAAGCAAGAAGAGAGCAAGTAAAAGAGAAACCCTCATAGCCATTATTGAAAGGAAATGACTAGAATAGAAGCTCAGATGGAGAAGAGGAGACAGAGTTTGATTTGGAAGAGTAAGGGAGCTAGAACTGACTGATATTTATAATGAGAAAAAGGACAAATAGGGTGAAGTAAGTGAGAATGGGCTGGCTATTATAAAGAGAAAACAGAAAAGAGGAAGAGAAGCTTAGCTGAAATCACGTTTCACTACAATTAGGTCAATAGCTACTGCTCTGATTCATCTTTCTATTCAATCTCTATCTCTCTGTTTTCCTATAACCGACACCTTTTTTCCAAGCTCCATAATTCATGGGAGTGGCTCTTTTGTAATTTCAGCACTCTGTTTACACTTGACGTAGAACTGCACACGAGCGGTTACAATCTGACTCAACCCGATGGAGAGATTTGAAAATATAATAAATTAGATTAAAATAATTATTTTTTGAAAATTTTTAGAGTGAATAAGTAGTTCTAATATAACATATAATATTTATATATCAATACTTAACAAATAATAATAATAATAATAATAATAATAATAATAATTTGTGGTATATCAATAATATTTTCTTCTTTATCTATTTTGTTTCTTCTAAATGTCATCCCTGAAAAAAAAAAATTGGTCCTCCATTTTGGGAGAGTGCCCTTTAGGGTTGGTTGGAATTCTCTTTATGACCTATGTTATTTGGTTTGTTGCATTGCATCTAATCTAAAGCTTAACATCTTCTTAATAATTAAATGTGATTAAATTTATTCAACCTAGGCAGGTCAGATTCTGTTTTATGAAATAAATTATGTTAACCCCACCATTAATCCATGTGGGTCATAACGTTTAAGGTGTTTTGCTACTTTACTGTTGTTTCATTAAATCGTTATTAAATTCAAGAGTGCCTCATCTCTTGAATTACTCTTTATGAATATTTAATAAATTTTGTTCCCAATTTATTAGAAGTTAGAGGTGTCAAAAATGATAATTTCACTTTAACATGATTTGCCGAAAGAAAAATTAAACGGATTATGGTAAGTTTAAATGGTTTCATATAATAAACCAGTGATTCTTATGTTTTAAATGAGTTTAAACGTGTTGTGTCGTGGGTTGACTCGCGTAATTCGTTTAACCAGTTTAATTAAGGGTAAAATGGTAATTTCACATATAATAATATATCAAGGACTTGTATACAACTCATTTAATCAAACTAGTTGCATTTTTTTTTTTTATCTATTTATAATCCATTCGGTTAAACGGATTATGTATATCATGTTTGTATCACTCGTTTAATTTCCAATGTTGTGTTCTGTTTAAATATTTGATACAATTATTATATGGATCGTGTTCGTATTAACTCTAATCATATTGCATGTTTGGTGATTCATGTTGAACCTGACATGCCAATCCATTTTAATACTCCTAAATAGAAGTTAAATAGCCGAAATAATAAAATTATGAATTACATAATATGAATAGTTCTTCTTTTTAAATAATATTATCAATTTGATAAAACTTCTGATCGAAACAACTCGAACTCAAACTTCCAACTCCGTTCATTGAAATCATATTGTTGCCATTTGGATAATTATTAGTAGCTTTCAAAACCTGGGGACCAGTAGTCATTGATAAGCAGCATGTGCATCCCCTTATGTTTGATTAAAGCTTAAGAAAAATTAGATCATTTTGAATGAGACACCCAACACTATAATACATACATCTGCACATTAGTGGACCCCTTAGCAAGGTATATTATGTTAACCCACATGCACTTGTTGGGAAGAAGGATCCTATACACCCCACCTCCCCATTACAAAATTTGCAAAAATTCCCATTTTTAGATAGGGATGAAACAATGAGGTGGGATTTCCTTATTTTATATGGAACTCTCATGAATGGGGTCAAAAAAAAAATCTATTTTCTATTATTTGGAATAGAAATGAAGAGGACATCCCCCATATCCCCCTCTTGAGAATTTTCTATGTATATGCTAAATTTATTAGACAATGAACATGGAGAATATTTTGTTTTATGAAAGAAAATTAGGGTATATGAATGGTTATTTTGGTTCAAATTTGAATCAAATAGAAACAAATGGATAAATTAAAAATTTTGAAATAAAAGCTAATCAAACTAAAGAGTGTAGAACATTAAATTGAATCAAACTAATCTAATTAGTTTTTAATCATTTTTTACGGTTTTGAGCTATGTAAAAATTAAACTAAATCGAAAAAGAATTTAGTTTGTATAAATCAAATTTTATATTAAAAACTGAACCAACTAGTGTGGTTTGATAATTTAACGGAAGTACGCTCAGACGTGAATTAAGTAATATGGAATAGTGCTTTCATTTATAATAATTTTTTTTTTTTGTACTATAGGTTTTTCTAGCCTGTTTAGCTTATTGGACTAAGTGTAATCTTGTTTGCGTCACATCAGCCCATAAGATGGAAGCGTTTTTTTCTTCATTTATGATAATCAATCATACCTCTTATTTAAGGAATCTGACTCCTTTCTACTCAAATTAACCCCGTTAATATACTAAAATACTTTCAATTACAATTACGCAAACTCTTCAAACAAATCCTTAATTATCCAATCTATATGTATTTGTTTAAACATTTAAATCTTAAACTTTTATTGAGATTGAGGTTATGGGGTCCAATCCATTTGATGTGAACTATCCTTCTTTTGTTTTGTACTTGAGTTGCTTCCAAAATCTTAGTAGTATGAGGCAAGAATTAGTGGTCAAGATTTGCAATTATAAACTTAATTGTCATTATTACGAAACAATACCTTCTTAACCTCAAATTGGTCTTTTCTAGCTATATTTTAGCCTTGACATAAGCTAAATTCCTTGGAACAAAAATTGGTACACACGAATTTTGGCAGTGATTTTTGAATTATTGTGAGATTACCCATGTGCCAATGGGCCCAAAGGTTGAAACCTTTGATGAGTGGTTAGGATTTAGCTGATGAATAGGTGAAAACAATGGGCCCACAACAATTGGGCAATTTCTGATTTCATATCCAAGTCCAGTGTTCCCAACTATCCTTTTTTTTTTTAATTCTTGAATTGTTTTGTTTCTATACATATATAAATTAATTTCAAATGTTTATTTAAAAAAAAAAAAATTGATCATATAATGTGGAGAGTGGTGTGCAATTTTTCTCTTCTTTCATCTTTTTGTTGTGACTTCAATTTCAATTGCTAATCAAGAAGAGTGCTTTATACTCTTAAAAACTTTTATCCCTTTCGGTAAATCTTTTAAGGTGAAATGATTATAATTTAAAATTTTAAAAGCATATATTGGTTCGATTCTCCTTAGTGGTATAAAAATATCTTGATTGAACAAAATTTGGAAAATAAAAAGTTCCATTTCTTTTTTTTGATTTAACCATTAGATAATATGCTGCACACCGAAACATAATCTAGTGGTAAGTGCATATATGATCTAGTAATAGATCTGGATTTGAATACTCTCTATCCCAATACTCAAAAAAAAAAAAAAAAAGATAATATCATAGGATAATTTTTATATATCCATACGAATTTCATTTTTCAAGTCCAATTAAATTCAGATTATTCATGCCAAGATTAAAAGATTGATAAATAATTAAAAATTCTCATTTATAGTCAGACTCTTCTTTCACTTCTAAATGTGAAATAATTTTAATAATTTTGAGTAACTGTGTTCAATTTTTTTTATTGAAAGATTTCATATTCGAATTCGAAAAAAAGATAAGGTACGGGTTTGGATACAGCTTCTGGTCATTGATGTTTAAATCCGGTTGGTTCCAAACCCATTTGAACCGGCATAAAGACGGGCTGGATTTGAGCCCAACCCAAGCCCATCCACACTTGAACAGTTCCTAGTGCTTGCTTTATTTTCAAGAATCAAAGCTAACAAAATATTCATAATAAAAATATTTCACGTTAATCAATTAAATTTTATTTCTTTCTAAAAACATATGTTGAATGAGTGATAGCAGAAAAATAAAAAACATACGTATTCTTAATTAAATGAAATCTAAATACACCCCCAAATACGTATATGTCCCTTTTTTATCATCATCCAGAATTCTCAGTCACAGATTCTGGTTTGGGAGACCCTACAAAAGAAAATTAAAATTAAATAAAAGATTATGAAACATATCATGTATATAATTTTCTGTTAAAAGATTTAGCACATTGAAATAGAATTTCTTACCTTCTCCTTCCTTTGATTTTTGAATCTCCTCTCGAATTTCAGACAGTTCTTGCTTAACTGAATCAACTGTAGATTGAACTATATCCTTAAACTTATCCTCAACCTCAAGTAAGCCACGCAGGTGTTCTGGATAATTTTCTTTACAATTGTCTGATATTGAACATTCTAATTGTCGTTTTACTAGCTCCCTAACTTCGTTTAGTGGTGTTTTCTTCACGTATGTCTCAAAATCATAACTCAGAGTTTCTGAATGATATGTGCAATCCTCAGGCTGTCAAAGACACAAGGAATTAAAATATTGGATAATATAATATAATTAACCATATTACACGTTTAGATTGTGATCGGTAATAGTTTTTTAAGTAGTTTTTAGTGATTTAATTGGTTTTTAGAGATTAAAACAGTGTGTCATAAAAAGTTAATCCTATAAGCGGTGGCACAGGAAGTGATGGAACATCCACATCTGGTGGTAGTAGAAGCGGTGGCACAGGAAGCGGTGGAACATCCACTGGTGGCACAGGAAGTGGTGGAACAACCTACTTTTTATGTTTTTTTTTCTTCTCGCTCCTAATTTTGTATTTGTTTTTACTAAATTGAGATCTATTTTCTTTTAATAGATCTGTTTTTTCTTTGTTTTTTGTTATTATTAATTTGTCTCCGTATTTGGAGTTCTTTTGTCCCTTCTTTCGTGAGGATTTAGTTCCTTCTTTGTGATGATATTTGATTTTATTTGATTAGAGAATTTAGATCTTATTTTACTAGTTTGTATCTTCAATTAATGGAGTCTGGTAGTGCGACTTCTTCCTATATTGTTGCTATTAAGACATAGTGGCATGAACTCATCTGTGTACATCATATGCAACAAGTTTTTGGAAAAACAATTCAAGCATAGAAGATTCGGAGAAGTTATTTTATTGTTCAAATCAATTAAAGGACCAGTTGCTACTATGAAAATTTATATTGGTCAAGGTCATCTTTAAGCAGAAAAATCCAATATTGCTTATTTTAATTTTAATTTTATTATTTAAAAGAATAACAATAATTCATTTGATTTATTAAAGGATCAACAAACTTTCTATTAATTATGATAGTAATTTTTATGTCTGATCTAATCCAGTATTTGTAACACTTGAGTTTATTATTAATAAATTTAATTTCTAAAAAAAAAAAAATCTAAATTATGACGCATATGTTGAATTCTATCTTTAAAAAAGTCGTTAATTAATTAGTAATGCACCGGCCCATTTAACAAATTACATACCTACCGTTAATTAATTTAATTAATGCAAACAACCCATTCGTTTTCCTTCACATTGCATCATGATAGAAGCAAATATAATAAAGAATGACTTCTCATAGCAATTAATTTACATAGAATGCAATCCAAGTCTTTTTATATTTTGTATACTACATCTGGTCATTTTGTATATTATATTTTGTATACTACATTTGAATTTTGCGTACTACTATATTATATTTTTGTGTATATGTCATTTTGTATATTATATTTTGTATACTAACATTTTGAATTTGCGTACTTACTATATTATATTTTGATGATATATATATATATATATATATATATTATATTATATATATATATATATATATATATATATATTATATATTATATATATATATATATTGGGAGAAGTATATATGGGAGAAGCTTAACCGAAAAACTTTAGAAACACTTACATTTCCGTTTCTAAACCGTTTGAATTCCAGTAAATTTCAAAAACAGATATTACCGTATCTAAATAAAGTTTCTAAATCTCTTTCTAATTCGTTTCTAGCTTTATAACATGCAAGTGCTGTTTCGTTTGTAAACTGTTCCTAATCCGTTGCATATTAGACACAGATCTTTTGGTTTCTAAAATTCCGTGCTAATCGCATTTCTTGTATTTTATGTAACAATGATTTTTTACATTTTTCAACTATTCAATAAGTATTTAATTGATTTAATTTTACAATTTGAAGTGTTTAATTGATCAAATAAAATATTTTATAAGTCTAATTTTATAACTTAAAGTATTCAATAGGTGTTTAGTTGATCTAATTTTATATGTTGAAGTGTTTAATTGATCCAATAAAATATTTATAAGTCTAGTTTTATAATTTAAAGTATTTAATGAGTCAAAGTAAAAGTTACGAGTGCCACAAAATGTTTTGTGAAAAGTACATGGTGAATTTATGTATTGAATCTTTTTTTAATATGAGTAAAGTCTTGGTCTATCTTAAATAATTAACAATACCTTGTACACATGTCACCTAATCAACAATGAATAATATAAACATGTCACCTAATCAACAATGAATAATATAACAATATTCCAAGTCACACTTCATATCCTATATGCCTATATAAGGATTCACAATTCTTTGATTAGCACGTAAGTCGAGAGGCACAAAAATATTTCACAAAATAGTCTAGCGAAGTTCAAGTTTTTCTGAGAGAAAAATGTCAACTCAAGGAGGAAACACTCAAGGAGGATGGGGTAATACCCAGGGAGGAAACACTCAAGGTGGAGGATGGGGTAACACCCAGGGAGGAAACACTCAAGGTGGAGGGTATGGCAACACCCAAGGCGGAAATACTCAAGGTGGAGGATGGGGCAACACTCAAGGTGGAAACACTCAAGGTGGAGGATGGGGAAATACTCAAGGAGGAAACACTCAAGGTGGAGGATATAGGATATGGTATACACAGGTGGAAACACTCAAGGTGGAGGCTGAGACTTAGAGATAATTAACTTTGAAGGAAAATACTCAAGATGATGGTGGTTATTGGTAATACTCGGGAAAGAAAAAAATATGCATGTTTGGTTTAGTAAATTTCACTTGGAATAAATGATGAATGATGTTTTTTCTTTTTTTTTTTTTTTATTTTATCTTTTTTATGTATGAAAGGTGAGGATAATTATGAGCCTTATTGCTCATAATATGCGACTCACAAAATAATAAGAGTTTTACTGTATTTTGCATATTTGATCTTCAATTTATGCAATACTATCTCTAATGAAGAAATTTCAAGTTTCTGTTACTCATCAATTATTTACAGCTATCAGTTTTGACATTACCTATCAAATTGGTTTATCAAATATTTTATGAACCTCTTAATTTGGTCAACAACAACAAATATTTAAGTGAAACTATTTAACCATTAATCATATATATATATATATATATATATGTAAGTTGCCTTACTTTTGTTTAAATTTCCAATATATATATATATATATGTAAGTTGCCTTACTTTTGTTTAAATTTCCATTGGATATCACTGTAATTGCAGTGAAATGCAATCCAAGTCTTTTTATATTTTATGTACTAGATTTGGTTTACAAAAAATATCAAATATTGTAATAATAGTCTATCTTTGTTTTTCTGATGTCAAGTAATAATTTCATTTCTATTTTTAAAATAGTTTTTAAAATTTTTTTATAATACTCTCATATATAATAATCAACTTTAGAACAAACCTTTGAAGGGATTAATTTGTACCTAATTGATTTGTCTCGACTCGATTTTCTATATTTCATAAGGTAAATTAAAAAAAAAAAATTTAAAATTAGGGGTGGCTACCATTGCCACCACCTTTAGATCTGTCGTTGAGAGATCACGAGCTTCTTCATGAACTTTGCCATGCCAAACATGTTGAGGTTCAAACTTTTGTTTCTAATCAACTAAATTCATTTAAACATATCCCTAAAAATTTCAGAATGCTTTGAAAATAAAAATTTCTGCTTGTTAGGTTCTTAACTGGAATACATTTTTCATCTTTAGTACACAAATCTTTCTTTTTATGATGCTGATATATTGGCTTTGCAAGATGTGAAAGCAGAGGAGGAGAAAGCTATGAAGCCTCTTTCGGATTTAGCCTCTGCTTTAGGAATGAATTATGTCTTTGCTGAAAGTTGGACACCCGGGTATGGCAATGCTATCTTGTCCAAATGGCCAATTAAGAAATGGAGAGTGCAAAAGATCTTTGACGATGCTGATTTCAGGTTAGTAATTCTTATTTATTTCTCAATCCTCTGTTCATGCTCTGTTTTGGCTCTGTTTCTGTCTGTAACGTTAGTAATTCATATTTGAAAATCTGTAATGGCTCTGTAACAAGTAAACTGGGAGGAACAATAAAATAAAGAATAACTGCAATTTAGTTAGAGTATTTTAGTTAAATTATTTAATTATATGACTGAAATGAAAATTAAAGAAGATTGATTACAAATTCTAACCTTAGCTTATTATTTAGTGTAAAAATGAAGTTCATGTTAACTAACTCTAGACTAACTGTACATTGTTAGAGCTGAAATTTAGGTAAACTAAATTATTTAGAGGAGTTAATGAGGGTTACAATGTAATAATTCTATTTCTTTAAAAAGAAGCATTGACAAAGTGAAAATTAAAAAATAATTTAGATGTAGATCTAAATAAAATGTGTTCATATGGTAACCTATTTCTGTAGATGCTTGGCTAATCATGGACCTAATAGAACATTAAGAATATGATTTTAATCATATTAGAGAAATAGTTCAATAAGATATATAAAAATTCATCAATAGAATTACAAATTCATGGAATATATATATATACGAATGACTTCTTCCTTTCTCATTTCGCATTAATAAAATAAAGAATGACTTCTTCCTTTATTTATGTAATTTCAAATTCACATACTTTAAATATGAACTAATCCATAATATTATAAGGAAAGTTTAGTTATAAGGATAAGTTTAGTAGCAGTTCCCAAACTTTTATATTGACCTAATTAATCCTTAAATTTGTAAAATTACAGATATTCAATCGCAATTATTAAAGCACTTAGATGAAAAATTAATACTTACCAAATACTTAATGATTAAAAAATGTGAAAAAATTCTCGTTCAATAATTTATATTTCAAAAATTAAAATTTTGCGTAAAATTAATTCAATAGATGGCGGCTTTACAAATTGAAATATTTAAAAAAAAAATGTAATTTACTCAGCATTAAAGCTCTAATGTTAATTCCTTATAAATTTAGGAGTCATTTTAAATTTAAGCATCAATATAGTATAGGATTTAAATCTCATTTTTTTGTAATTAAGATCATAATATCTCATTATAGTTGTGAAAGATTATTTTAAAGTAACCAATATAATAATCTGAAAAAATTAGGAGAAGCAAATCCTATCCTATTTATAAGCGAAGAAAACGCTTACAAACAGCGTTCTTTGTTTTTTTTTTATTGAAAACAAAAGCGCGTGGATCCCACGCTTGAGTGGTGAATGCATGTTTCTTGAAATTATCTCAAATCAAATTTGAAATAATTAGGTTAGGTTTATACCTATGAAACACCCTGAATTTTTATTTTCAAAACTTTTAAATTTTTATTAAATCAAAAATCGCAAATTTTGGCCGCGTGGGTTGCAATTGTAACATAGTCCCAATTACATAGTCCCAATTCGAGCCCAAATTTTCGAATTGGGCCTAAGCCCAAAACAGTTCATTCGGGAATTTTCGATTTGAGGACAGTTTTCGAGAATAACGTGAAACCACCGGATTAATCTATATATATAATATATATATGAATTAATTATTTCTAAATTTAAATCATTACTATTAATACTTGTATATTAAGTAAGTGGAGGAAAGTGCCAGAAAACATAATAAAAATTAATTAAAATAAATCAAACCGGACCTTGGAAATTTAATCGATTTTATGAAAACCACCACGAAAATAGGAAAAACTCGAAAACCGAACAAATGAGGACCAGATCACCTCTAAATTGTTGAGTTGGACCAAACCGGTTCGAATCGAACCGGAATGGCCCAAAAGCCCAATTTCCTTTCTTTTCCTTTTTCTTCTTTTCCTTCTTCTTCTCCTTTTTTTTCCTCTCGCGCGACAGCCTCTCCTCTTCCCTCTCCTCTCCGTCTCGTTTCCAGCCACCGTTCAGCGAGAACGAGGTGGCAGTCGACTCGCCTGGCACTGCAGATCACTCTTCCGACCTCCTCTCACATGAACGGAGCTTCAGTGGCGCGGATCGAGCTCGTTTGCTCCGACAGCGCTACTCTTCGATTTTCCGGCGAATCTCATCGATTCCGTCAGCTTCAGGTGCCAGAGATGGTCTCGATCGACTCCTCTCCTCCACATAAACAATTCCCCTCCAGTGATTTGTGATTTTGCTTGAGTTTTGATGAACCACCATGGACGGCGGCTTGAAGGTGGCTGTGGAGGTTGATCCGGCCAAACGAGCCATTGGCTCAACACGCAGGTCGCATCCGGCCAACGAGCCACTCGCCTCATCAAACGCATGGTAGATTTCATCAAACCGATGGTAGATTTGGACTCCTCGCGAAAATTGGAGTCAGGTGGTGGTGACCTTGCAATTTTCTGGGCGGTTTAGCTTTTCCGGCCACCGTGCATGGCGGCCGGCCGGCGGCGGTCCGGTGACCGGCCGGGGACACTCCGGCGAGGCCCGGGAGACAGAATTCTCTTTTCTTCGCGTTGAGCATGGAATCGTCACCCGATTCTCAATTGGTACGTTCGAAGACTCAATTCTCAAATTTTTTTTTTTTGCATATAAAGCATCAATTGATTATTAAATTTAATTGTGTTATAAATGTCAACATTTAAATTTATGGGACATTTTAGTTAACTTCGAATAGGTATTTAATCGAAGGACTTTGTATAGTTAGGTTGGAGGCTTGCTGAATTTAATGTCCGAAAATTCATTAAGAGATTGGAATCTTAGCGCATATTGTAGAAATTTGTGATTATGATTAAGTAAAAAAAAATAAAAATGTACATATTTTCAAAAATTCACTATTCAACCTAATTAATATATTTAATGTTTGAACTTCATAAGGACATAAGTCATTGTGCGAATAATTTGTCCGCTAAGTCGAACAGTGAAGGACAAATTTGGAGTAATTTAGCTCAGATAATTAGATGCATCGCAATTATATACATGTTTAGTTCAAAATAGTATATTTGTTAAAGTTGCAGCTTTTAACAACTTAACAATTTAATTATCCCATATAGTTTATTAGTTTGCGTTTAGCTTATGATCTTAACAAATAATTTTGCTATTGAGTATTGTTGGCAAACAGGTTGAATTTCGTGTTATTATTCATAAACCTGTTGCGTTGTAGATAGTGGGTGTTAATGTGATGTTAAGGAGGAAGGGAAATTCAACTGTTGATCGCCCGAACGGCATGGGCTGCTGTTGCATTTGATATGATAAATTACTATATAATTATTGTGCAATATTTTGAGCAGTAGATAGTTCTAATTTTTTAGGGGAGGTAGACTGCTCCGAAATTTCGATAAATAAGACTGTTTTTAATTAAACAATATAATTAATTAGTTTATTAGATTAATTCATATAACTTAATTCATAATTAACAAATTAAGTGCTCTAATATAACTTAATTCATAATAAATAAAGTGCTCTAATTATTTTATTATCATCATTATTTATTTAATTATTCAATTACTTATTTATTTTCATTATTATTGATTATTATTATTATTATTATTTGCTCTATCGTTGCCGTTTATTGTTAATACTATTTATTTATTTGTTTGCATTTGAGTATGAATGTCTAATCGTGCATTGCATTCCGATATATAACTGATCAATATGTCTGCATTGAATTGCAATGTTTGACTAGTTGTGTTGTGATAATGCTATGCTTTGTTTGTGTGGAGTTGGGATGAAGTGGGTCACCATGGGTTTGTGAGACTGTTTCTGTTATACGGGTTTTTGTGATGACCGTTACCGTTATGTGGATCCTGATTACGTTACTCGTTATAACTATACCGTTACCGCTTATTTTCATGGATTCCATTACAGTTAGCCGGGTAAATGGGAGATCGGGCGCCCCGTGCCGTGCACTACCCTTACCGTTACCGTTAACCACAGGTTGGCCCTTCTCGTTCGTTGCCGCACCGCCGCACAGTCTAGTTTGAATCGCTGCCTCGCTGCGCGTGTGCCTCCTGCTTGCTGAGCGCTATGATGATTCTAGATGGATGGAGCAGACACCGCCGTGTTGCTTCCTGTTGGCAGTATGAAAAAGAAATACGAGAAGCGATAGAAAAACAATGAGAGGCTCGTCAAGTAGCGATTTAGACCGGATCGACGCCAGTTATTGGGGGATCGAGCTCCCTCGCGCTGCACCACGTGAGAGGATGCAGCCATGTGGCAGGACAGCTCATCGGGGTTACGGTGACTCCAACTGCACAATTTCCACGTGCATGCTGCAATTATGAGCTGAAGATGTTAATAATCTGTGAGCTGCTGGTGATATGCAATTGTGTGACTGCGCTTGCTGTGAACATTTATAACTTAGTCGGAATGACTAGATTGATATATTTATAACATTTGTGTGAATGCGTGTGTTTGCTGCAATAATTTATTATCTTACAAACTCACATCTCTTTTTGTTTTTAAAATCTTTCAGAAGCTTAGCTCTTCTAAATCCCAGCCTATAACTCTACTCTTTCATGTTTCAGAAGAGTTCTCTTAATTTTAGTATCGAAATATTAAATTAAGAATAAATGTCGGAAGACTTATCGTATTCATTTGTTAGTTGATACTCCGCCCATGTTATAGGATTTCGTATATTTTTAGTCGCTATATTATTATAGATGAAATTTCATTCTGTGTAGCATATATTATAAATATTTGGCTATTGCTAAAGCAGGGTAATTTGTAAATGTTTTAAGATGTTAAATTTTTAGAGCGAGGTTTTAATAGAACTTGGCCGGTTGTACTTTTCCAATCGTATGGCGCTGAATGGCTTTATTTTCCAATCAGTATGGGCTGAATGTTAAAAAAATTATATTGAGATAGTAAATTTTTAGTGTTTCAGGCTTACTACGGGCCTTGGGGGCCTTAAGTTTATCTGGGCCTTAGTGCCGGTCCGGCCCATGGATTCGGGTCGTGACAACCTATCACTTTAAGAAGTGGGATAGCAATATATATATATATATAAAAGTAGACGAAGATAAAAATTTTTTTCCTTTAAAAAAACACTTTGAGATAATTATTCAATTTCCTACATAAAAGAAAATAAATTTTAATATTGACATTGGTAAGGTCTTGGTCTATCTAAAATAATTAACTATACCTTCTTCATCTGTTATCTAATTAGCAATGAATAATATAAGAATATACATTTTAACTTGTAATTAAAATTGCACTTATTAAGCACTCACATTAAAAAATTATACTTACCAAATACTTAATGATTAATTATTAAGCACTCACATTAAAAAATTATACTTACCAAATACTTAATGATTAAAAAAATGTGAAAATTCTCGTTCAATAATGATAGTGATTTTCGCAAGTGTACAAGATCATAACAAGTAATATAGAATGAGTAGAGTGTTGGCAAATATATTTTAGATCATTCTTCTTCTAGCTGTACACTTTGTTATTTGAATTCATAGTATCCATTGTTTGTATTTTGAATTGTATAATTAGATTTAATTGTACCAGTTTTAGCTTCCGTTGTATATATTGATACACTGTCAATGAAAAAAGTATTCTCTCTCTTTCAAACTCTCTTAAAAGTATTCTCTCTCTTTCAAACTCTCTTCTGTCTCAACTTATATTCTACATGGTATCAGAGCACAATAGCTACTGATCCAATTTTTTTTTCTCTTCTCTTTTGTCCTTTTGGCTCACAATGGCTAACAGCAGGAACAATAATGGCGTGCAAAATTATACTGACCCCTTAACCAATTTAATCATCATTAACACTGCCATACAAACACCAATCAAATTAATAAACAGCAACTATCCTTCATGGAAACTTCAATTTCAAACCCTTCTTACTGGATATGATCGTCTTGGTTATATCAATGGATCCAAACCTTGCCCTCCATCAACAACAACAACTAATGAGGATATCACTCCCAACCCATCTCACCAATCTTGGATTAGACAAGATCAGTTAATTGTCAATGCCATAGTTGGCTCCCTCTCTCCCAACATTATACCTTTCATAGCCATTTCGGCTACCGCCAAAGAAGCTTGGGATATATTAGCCGCCGCCTATGCCAAACCATCCAGAGGACGGATCAAACACATCAAGACACAAATAAAATCCTTGACCAAAGGCTCCATGACAATAACAGATTTCTTACATACCATTAAAGCTCGAGTAGATGAGCTGGCCACATTGGGTTCTCCAATGGATATTGAAAGAATAACAGATTTCTTACATACCATTAAAGCTCGAGTAGATGAGCTGGCCACATTGGGTTCTCCAATGGATATTGAAGATGTTACTGACATTGTTTTTGTAGGTTTAGGTGATGCTTACAAAGAACTTGCTCGAGCCATTCAAGCTCGAGAATCATCCATCACTTTTGAAGAACTTCACGAAAAACTTCTCACCTTTGAAATTACCAATGCCAATACTGAATCATCTCACTTCCCCGCAACAGCAAACGTAGCCACTAAACCAATCACCAACAACCGCAATCAACCTAATTACCGATCCACCAACAACACTAATAATTATCCAAACAACCGATCCTACTCCAATCGAAACAATAGAACCCCTAGACCCTATCTTGGCTACTGTCAATTGTGTGGCATGCAAGGTCACACTACAAAACGTTGTCTCTCTTTCCAATTGATTCCAAACCAAGTTAACTCTCTTCCTGCATCACAAAATAAACAAAGAAATTCATGGAAGCCTCACATGAAGCCTCAATGAAATGCAGTAGTTAACAAAGAAGACAAGCCAAATAAAAATAATCTAGAGTTGGCGTATTAAACATTATGTGTTTTTCTTAATGAATTGTTTGTTGTAAGCGTAGCGAGTCACCATATCGCTACTGTTTACCATGAGTAATCTTACATTTACACTTCACGCATTATCGAAGGATCAGCATGAGGTCACAAATTGAAGTATAGGCATCAAATTGGAGATGGCACAGGTTTACCTATAAGCCACACTGGTTCTGTTTCTTTACCCACCTCAAACTCACTTTCAAATTAGATAATATTCTTTGTGTCCCTTCCATAAAGAAAAACTTAATCTTCATTTCTCAATTTTGCTCAACTAATTAGGTTTCTGTTGAACTTTGCCCTAAACATTTTCAGGTGAAGGATCTATGCACAAAAACAATTTTACACCAAGGAGCTATGAAGGATGGAGTTTATGAATGGTCTATTTCAAATCAACCGACCACCCAACCTATATTAGCTTTTTCAACTTTCAAAGCCTCATCCTCTTCTTGGCATCAACGTCTAGGTCACCCTGTGTTTTTGATTCTTCAACATATTGTTCAAACTAATAATTTAGAGTCCAATGTTTCAAATAATTTTTCTTGCAATGCTTGTTCTTGCAATAAAGCTCATCAACTTCCTTTTTGCAATCGTCTCTGTCTACTACTAAACCGCTTGAAATTATTTTTTCCGACGTTTGGACATCACTTGTTTATTAATTGATAATTTCAAGTACTATGTTGTGTTTATAGACCATCACACAAAATATATTTGGTTTTACCCATTAAAAGCCAAATCTGAAGTTAAAGATGTTTCTATTCGATTCAAGTCAATTGTTGAAAAAGCACTTTGAGCACAAAATTAAAACATTGTGCTCTGATCATGGAGGAGAGTCCACTGCCTTAAAATCTTTTTTGGCCAACAATGGAATTTCTCACCTAACCACACCACCACATACACCTCAACATAATGGTTTCTCCGAAAGAAGGCAAAGACACATTATGGAAACTGGTCTAACCCTCTTACATCAAGCCTCCATTCCCCTACAATTCTAGTCATATGCTTTCAATACTGTAGTTTATTTAATAAACAGGATGCCCACAAAAACCTTGAGCCTTGTGTCACCTTTTGAAAAACTCTTTGGCTGCAAACCCAATTACACTAAACTTAGGATTTTCGGGTGTCTATGCTATCCTTGGACTTTAAACATCTTTTTTGGCTCAACAATGGAATTTCTCAACCTAACGCGCAACACCACCACATACACTCAACATAATGGGTTTGCTATGCTACCAGAAAGAAAAGGCAAAAGACCCACATTTTGATGGAAACTGGTCTAAGACCGCTCTACATACAGGAGCCTCCATTCCCCTAACAATTCTAAAGTCATTATGCTATTCCAATTACTGTAGTTTATTTAATAAACAGGATGCCGGCACAAAAACCTTGAGCCTTGTGTCACCATTTATTGAAAAACTCTTGGCTGCAATGTCACCTTTTGAAAAACTCTTTGGCTGCAAACCCAATTACACTAAACTTAGGATTTTCGGGTGTCTATGCTATCCTTGGACTTGGTCATATGCCTCTCACAAACTAGAACCTCGGTCCAAACCCTGTGTCTTCCTTGGATATTCTCTCACTCAAAGTGCTTACCTGTGTTACCATATTCCAACGTCCAACATAATAGTGTCCAGACATGTTCAGTTTGTGGAGTCCATGTATCCCTTTTCCATATCTCATTTGAAGAAATTAGAATCTCCATCCATCTCTTTCGCTAATTGGACTCCACCAGTTATTAAAATTCCTTCCGTGACTACAGCTATCCCCATTCCATCCTTGGAAGGCAACAACACAGTAGACGTGTATATGATTTCTTCACCGAATCCACCCCCTTTCAACACAACCACCACCACCAACACTTTTTTAACACCCAACACTGTCCAATCCAATCGACCACCTCCTCCCCTTCATACCATGACTACAATATCCAAAAACAACATTAAGAAACCCATAACCAAACTCAATCTCACAGCTCAGTTGACCAAAAGCACCATTGATCTAGAACCAAATTCGGTGAAACAGGCCCTCTCTGATCCCAAATGGCGTAAGGCCATGAGTGCATCTAGAACCAAATTCGGTGAAACAGGCCCTCTCTGATCCCAAATGGCGTAAGGCCATGAGTGCATAATTTGATGCTCTTGTCGGTAATGGCACATGGGACCTCGTTCCTGCTGCTTCTAGTCAAAATATTATTGGTTATAAGTGGATTTTCAGAATCAAAAGAAATTGTAATCGTTCTATTGCCAGGTTCAAAGCACGGTTGGTGGCACAAGGCATCAATCAACGTCCTGGCATCGACTACCATGATACTTTCAGCCCTGTGATTAAGCCAACTACAGTTCGGATTATTCTTAGTCTGGCGTTAAGCAACAAATGGACTCTTTGTCAATTGGACGTTAACAATGCTTTTTTACCGTTAACAATGCTTTTTTACAGGGCACTTTAACGGAGGATGTCTATATGTCTCAACTAGCTGGCTTCATTGATAAAGATTTTCCACGTCATGTTTCCAAGAGCCTGTTATCATGAACTATGAACATACTTGCTTGATTATGGGTTTCACAATTCACTTGCTGACACCTCTCTCTTCATTTTTCATCAGGGCGATATCATCCTATATTTATTAGTTTATGTAGGTGATATTATCCTCATAGGATCTCATCCCACATTTGTTGATCAGTTTGTTAAGAATCTTTCTGAAAAGTTTTCTCTCAAAGATTTGGGTTTCCTTTCATATTTTCTTGGTGTTGAAGTAGTTCCAAATCAGCTGGGGGTGTTGTTGTCTCAAAAACGATACATTAAGAATCTTCTCACATGCACCAATATGCTTGATTCCAAACCAGTCAAAACACCTTTACCTTCACCCTTCACAATCACTAAATATTCAGGCACCACATTGGAAGATCCTACAGATGTTTTGGGATATTTTTTTGTTTGTTGTTTTTTTTTTTTTCATTTTTTTTTTTTTTTCGACGACGGGCGAGGCGTTGGTTGGAATAGGAGGTTCTGTGCGGGGGAGAGTACGATCCAGTCGAATCAGTCTCGTATCTCCTGATGGAGCGGGTTAGCTAGAGGACCTGATATACAGCCGGGAGTGATGTGCATACGCCATAGAGAAGGCGCTGAGGACCCCGCCGCCCCCCGCCCGCCGCCCCAGTTGGCCGGTACCGGTGTGGCTCACCGCCCCCCCAAAAAAAAAAAAAACAAAAAAAAAGTGACAAGAAAAAAAAGCCCCCCCAAAAAAAAAAAAAAAAGTTTTATGCTCGGCGGAAGAGCGCCGAAATGGGGGGGGGGAGATACTAGCGAAGATCTTTTTGTTTGCGGCCCGCCCCCCCGCCCCCCGCCCCGCTCCCCACTTGCACTGACACCTCTCTCTTTCATTTTTCAATCAAGGGCGATATCATTCCTATATTTAATTGTTTATGTAGGTGTATATTTATCCTCATAGGATCTCCATGCCACACATTTGTTTGATCAGTTTGTTTAAGAATACTATTCTGAAAAAGTTTATCTCTCAAATATTTTGGGATTTCCTTATCATGCATTTTCTTGGTGTTTTGAAGTAGTTCCAGAATCAAGCTGGGGTGTGTTGTCATTGCAAAAACGATACATTAAGAATCTTCTCACATGCACCAAATATGCTTGATTCAAGCCAGCTCAAAACAAGTTACCATTCACCCTTTGTTGTTGTCTCAAAAACGATACATTAAGAATCTTCTCACATGCACCAATATGCTTGATTCCAAACCAGTCAAAACACCTTTACCTTCACCCTTCACAATCACTAAATATTCAGGCACCACATTGGAAGATCCTACAGAGTATCGCATGGTGGTAGGGAATCTGCAGTACTTGTTAATCACAAGACCAGAGTTGGCTTTTGCAGTAAATAGATTATCTCAATATATGCAGTCACCAACATCTGAACACTGGTCCATGGTCAAACGGTTGCTTCGTTTTTTGAAAGGTAGAATTGATCATGGTCTTCAATTTCGTAATCAATCACCTCTGTCATTATTACATGCTTTTTCTGATGTCGATTGGGGTGGCAATAGAGATGATTGGTCCTCTACAACAGTTGATGTTTTATTTTTTGGGCAAGAATCCAATTTCATGGTGCTCTAAAAAGCAACGAACAGCAGCTCATTTTTCTACCGAGGCGGAATAGAGGGCAGTTACGGCAACAACAGCTGAAATAATTTGGGTTTGTAATTTGTGAGAGGCCTTGTCCAAAATGGTTATCTTCGGGTTTCTCATGTTTCAAGTCATGACCAACTAGCTGATGCTTTAACCAAGTCTCTAACGGGTTCAAAATTTCAGATTTTTCGAGACAAGATTGGAGTTTCTTCTCGACCTCCATCTTGAGGGGGGAATGTTGGCAAAGATATTTTAGATCATTCTTCTTTCAGCTGTACACTTTGTATTTTGAATTCATAGTATTGTTTGTATTTTGAATTGTATAATTAGATTTGGTTGTAACAACTAGAGGTTTTGTAGGTAATTAGTTTTAGCTTCCGCTGTATATATTGGTACACTGTCAATGAGAAAAGTATTCTCCCTCTTTCAAACTCTCTTTTGTCTCAACTTATATTCTACATAGAGTATCGTATCCACAGGGATTGTATACAAAGTACCAAAATTGTATTAACCTATTATTATTTAAACAGCAATAAGGGAAATTATTTCAAGAAATTAAATTAAACAAATAAAATAGAATAACAAGAAATCAAGTAAGGCAATTTTTGATTAAAAGAAATTAAGGATTTAAAGTTAATAGGAATTTTAACTTCACTTAATTCTATAAAATTTATTTTATTAGTTCGTTAATCAATTTTAATTGTTCAAGTAGGGAAAACAACCCTAAAATCACTAACAAGTTCCACAACCTAAAATCATAACAAGTTCTTACCGATGTATTGTATAGCTATTTTAACCGGCGGTCTAATATACCTATTCTTCTGAATAGCGCAATCAAAACATAGAATTAAATCATTAAGTTTATGGTTGTTTTTATGATTCATAAAACCTAAGGTATCATTAAACTTATGAAAAACGCGATCCAACCAATGAGGTCCCAAACGCATAATAGTTCCCGCAATCAATTTTATTATTCTCATGTAATTTGGTTGCCTTTTTTAAAGATCCAAAAAACCAAATTCTCTTAGATCCGATAGTGATTAATGAAATAAATTAAATCCAGGGGAGAAACTCTGCCTGGAAAGCATTAAGTTCAATAATAAATTAATATCAAGGGGTGAACAAGGAAAAGCAAATCTAATATTAAAATCTAATATTATAAATTGGAATCAAAATTAAGCTACATCAAATCCCTAGTATGAGAGTTTAGTTTGACATAGCAATTAAATAAAACTCAATTAAAATTGATAATAATTCCATAATCAATATGAATGATGAAAAGTAAAAACAAGATTAAGAGTTTAGAGATAAAAACTAGTTAACAAATAATGTGGACGGCTTCCTTGAATCTTCACACAAATCTTGAATGCTTGAAGTTTTGGAGAGAGAGAGAGAGAAAACAATAGGACAAAAAGATGGAATATACAATGAATGACCCTTCTCTTTATATATACTTCCTGGGAGAAAATCCGACTAATTAAAGTAATTATGATTCAAGGATGTTTTACACAAAAACATAAATAAAATGAATTAAAGTAATTAAAACTACTAAAATTCCTAATAAAAACTATATTAAAAATACTATAACAATAACACCTATCAAATAATTTATATCAAATAATTAAAATTTTGATTTTGTGTAAAATTTTGTTTTGATATCATCAAATCTCAAAGATAAAAATTGACACTTGAGCCAACAAATAATATATTATATATATATATATATATATATATAGAGAGAGGAGAGAAGAGAGAGAGAGAGAAGAGAGAGAAAAGAGAGAGAGAGAGAGAGAGAGAGAGAGAGAGAGAAGAGGAGGCCATTTGCCTATAAATAATATATGATCTATGAAATAAATAAAAAATAAGTAGACGAAGACTTTGAAAATTTTTTCCTTTAAAAAAAAGACTTATAATTATTCAATTTCCTCCATATAAAGAAAAATAAAATTTAATGTTGCAATTTGGTAAAGTCTTGGTGCTTTGTTAAAATAATTAACTGTAACTTCTACATCAGTTATGGAGAGAGCGAGAATGAAATAATTTAATAAATATTCCAAGGTCAACAGGTTTAATTTTCCTAATATGTCTATATAAAAGATTCACAAATCCTTTTGGTTTGTCAAGACACGAAAATATTCAACAAAAACATTCTAAGCAAGTTCAAGTTCCTCCTCTAGTGAAACAAGTCGACTCAAGGAGGAAACACTCAAGGAGGATGGGGTGGCAAATACTCAGGGAGGAAACACTCAAAAGTGGAAGGTGATGGAATACCCAAGGTGGTAAAATGGACTCAGGGTGGAGGATTGGGGTAATACCCAAGGAGGGAACACTCAAGGTGGAGGTGGTGGCAATACTCAAGGGAGGGAACACTGTCGTCAAAAGGTGGAGGTGTGGGTAATCCCAAGGTGTGAATACTCAGGGTTGAGAAATATGCATATTTTCTATGTTTAAAGTAATTTCAGGTGTGGTAATAACCCCAAGGTGTTGTTTTGTTTTTCTTATGTGTGAAAGGTGAGGTTAATTAATGAAGTCTTATTGCTCAATAATGTACAAACTCACGATAATAAGAGTGGTTAATGTGCTATGTGTATTTTTGCATAATGCATAATTGATCTTCAATTTATGCAAATACTATTTCTAATGAAGAAATTTCAAGTTTCTATTACTCATCGATTATTCATAATTATTTATTGCTGTTAGTTTCGACAATAACTATATAAACCTCTTAATTAGGTTTAACTAATAAATAAAAGTTGAACTAATAAATAACTGTAATAGGTCAAGACAAACATAAGTCATCAATCAACAAAATAATGCGATAAGTCGTTAATAATGAAATTATATACGATAAAATATTAAATTTGCAATAATATAAATAAATTCATTAGTTCCTTTCCTATTTCGTATTGATAAAATAAAGACTATAAATATATATGATCTATAAAATATTATAAAATATTAAAATATATATGATCTATAAAATATTAAATTTCCAAGTCACAGTTCATTTCCTATATGTCTTTATAAGGATTCACGATCCTTTGGTTTGCAGACAAGAAAATATTTCACAAAATCATTCGAGCAAAGTTCAAGTCTCTCAGAAACACTCAAGGAGGATGGGATAACACTCAGGGAGGAACTACTCAAGGTGAAGGATGTGGTAAAACCCAAGGAGGAAACACTCAAGGTGGAAGATATGTTAATAACCAGGGTGGAAATACTCAAGCTGGATGGGGCAACACTCAGGGAGGAAATACTCAAGATGGAGGAGAAAGGAATACCCATGGTGGAAACACTCAAGGCGGAGGAGGGGGAAATACTCAGGGTGGAAACACTTAAGGTGGAGGCCGGAGTTGCTACAGATAATACTTATAAGGAAACACTCAAGATGATGGTAGTTATGGTAATACTCGGGAAGGAAAAAATAAGCATATTTATTTTCTATGTTTTAAGTAATTTCTACTGGAATGAATGGTGTTCTTTTTTTTTTTTTCTTTTTTTATTTTTTTATTTTTTTTTATGTGTGAAAGGTGAGGATAATTATGAGCCTTATTGCTTATAATGTGTGACTCACAAAATAATAAGAATTTTATTGTACTTTGCAGAATTGGTCTTCAATTTATGCAATGCTATCTCTAATTAAAAAATTTCAAGTTTCTATTCCTTATCAAGTATTTATAATTATTAAGAAATATAAATACTTAATTAGGTCAATAATAAGAAATATTTATATTAAGAAATATAAATACTTAATTAGGTCAATAATAAGAAATATTTAAGTGAAAATATTTAACCATTAAAAAAATATATATAAACCTCTCAAATTCTGCAAAATTTTTTGCTTAAACAAATTTATTTTACGAGGGAATTTATTTAGAAAGCAAAGAGAGTAATTTTAGAAGGAAGATGTGATAGATACTCCATTTATCTTGATTAAATTATAATTTTTATAAGATAATCACTCCGTCCAAAATTATTTTCAAACATCACCTCATTTTTATTTTCTGCATAGGTTAATTTAATCAAGTCTTTTCGTTAAAAGTAGAGTTGATTTTCTGTGACTATACTAATGATAATTATCAACAAAATGTAGACCAAGACTTTGCAAAGTGAAAATTAATTAATTTTATTTATACAGACATTAATGATAATTATCTACAAAATGTAGACCAAGACTTTGCAAAGTGAAAATTAATTAATTTTATTTATACAGACATTAATGATAATTATCTACAAAATGTAGACCATGTAATTCCTATTCCACAATACTTTACATATGAAACTAATCCATAAATTATAAGGAAAGTTTTAGTAGCAGTTCCAACTTTTAATATTGACCATAATTAATCCTAAATTAATCCTTAAATTTGTAAAATTACAGATATCGGACATTTTAATTTATAATTAAAATTGCACTTATATTAAAAAATTATACTTACCAAATACTTGATGATTAAAAAAATGTGAAAATTCTCGTTCAATAATTTATATCAAATAATTAAAATTTTGTGTAAAATTAATTCATTAGATGCGGCTTTACAAATTGAAATATTTAAAAAAAAATGTAATTTTACTAGCATTAAAGGTCTAATGTAATTTCCTTATAAATTTAGGAGTCAATTTAAAATTTAAGGCATCAATATAGGATTTAAATCTCATTTTTTTTGTAATTAAGATCATAATATCTCATTATAGTTGTGAAAGATTATTTTAAAGTAACCAATATAATAATCTGAAAAAATTAGGAGAAGTAAATCCTATCCTATTTATAAGAGAAGAAATCGCATACAAACAGCGTTCTTTGTTTTTTTTTTTTTGAAAACAAAAGCGCATGGATCCCACGCTTGAGTGGTGAATGCATGTTTCCTGAAATTATCTCAAATCAAATTTGGAATAATTAGGTTAAGTTTATACCTATCACTTTAAGAAGTGGGATAGCAATACGAAATGAGATGACCATAATGAAAAACAACAATGAAAAGACTTTTTAAGCATTAAAAACTTTCTATGGCATAATGAGATGACCATAAATATAATGATGTCTTATATAAATAGTAAGGCTGATGTTTTGATTGATATCATTCTCTTCACTTCTATGTAATTTGTAACCTCTATTTAGATCAAGGTATAAATGATATATTATAAGAAGTTAGAAATTAAAATTCCTACCATTCTTTTTAATTTAATAATTTCTAATTTTATTATACATGTAAAAGAACCAAACCATATATATAATCAATTGGTCAAAATGATTAAACATTCAAAATTCAAATATCAATACTCAACAAAGCATAAGACTTGATTCTTTCATGAAGATGTATACTAATTAATCCTTTCAAAACTATCTTGATTTAATATATATTCCAAATTCATTTATCTCATAGATTTATATATACAACTTCAATTATACGCAGGTGTACAAATAATTAATAATAATACAAATCGAATACGAAAAAATTGGAAAAAGGAAAAATAATCTAACATTAAACAACTAGCATTTGATCTTGTCTTCAGCAGCAATGGAGTCCTTGCAATGAGCAATTACTGCTTGAATTGCAGCCTGCAATTCCTCCATAGTGCTATCACTAGTGGAAGAAGGAAGTGTCGCTGTTGCTACAAGAAGGCCACTATTTGTTGGAGATGTTCTCATGGAAGCAGGAGCAGAGTATTCTCCTCTTCTTCCTCTACCCAACTCCAGTTTATTTCTCAAGCTTAAATTACCTGAAAATGAATGGGATTGCCTATATATATATATATATAGGCAATGAGAGAGCCATTAGCCTATAAATTTATATGATCTATAAATAAATAAAAAATAAGTAGACGAAGACTTTGAATGATCTATAAATAAATAAAAATAAGTAGACCAAGACTTTGAGAATTTTTTTTCCTTTAAAAAAATACTTTGAGATAATTATTCAATTTCCTCCATAAAAGAAAATAAATTTTAATATTAACATTGCTAAGGTCTTGGTCTTTCTTAAATAATTAACTATACCTCTTCTTCATCTGATATCTAATCAGCAATGAATAATATAAGAATATTCTAAGTCACAGTTCATTTTATTTCCTATATGTCTATAATAAGAATTCAAATCCTTTGGTTTGCAGACACGAAAATATTTCACAAAAACATTCTAGCATAGTTCAAGTCTCTCTAGTTAAAGAATGTCTACTCAAGGAGGAAACACTTAAGGAGGATGGGGTAACACTCAGGGAGGAAATACTCAAGGTGGAGGATATGGTAACATCTAAGGAGGAAACACTCAAGGTGGAGGATATTAAATTTGTTTCCGTATCTAAATAAAGTTTCTAAATCTCTTTCTAATTCGTTTCTAGCTTTATAACATGCAAGTGTTGTTCCGTTTCTAAACTGTTTCTAATCCGTTGCTATTAGCAACAGTTCTGTCGGTTTCTACATTTCCGTTGCGAATCACGTTTCCTGTATTTTATATAACAATGATTTTTTACAGTTTTCAACTATCCGATAAGTATTTAATTGATCTAATTTTACAATTTGAAGTTTTTAATCGATCAAATAAAATATTTTATAAGTCTAATTTTATAACTTAAAGTATTCAATAAGTGTTTAATTGATATAATTTTACAAAATGAAGTGTTTAATTGATCCAATAAAATATTTTATAAGTCTAATTTTATAATTTAAAGTATTTAATGAGTCAAAGTAAAAGTTAAGAGTGATACAAAATGTTTCGTAAAAAGTCCTGATACAAAATGTTTTCGTAAAAGTCCATGGTGAATTTAAATGTATTGAATCTTTTTTTAATACAGTAAAGAGTTCTTGTCTATCTTAAAATAATTAACAATACGCTTGTACCAATGTCACCTAATCAACAATGAATAATATAATATAACAATATTCCAAGTCACACTTCATTTCCTATATGCCTATATAAGGATTCACAATTTTCTGATTAGTCACAGTTCACTTCCAAGACACGAAAGTATTACACAAAAACATTCTAACAAAAGTTCCAAGTTCTCTCTCAGTGAAACAATGGCCTCCCAGGAAGGAAACACTCAAATTGGAGGCAGCGGTAATATTCAAGGAGGAAATATACAAGGCGGAAGTGGTAATATTAGGGGAGGAAACATTCACGGCGGAAATTCTCAAGTCACTCAAGCTGGAGATACCCCAAGTAAGAATCTACAAGGTGAAAATGCCCAAGAAGGAATTTTGTGTCAAATTGTATCACTTCTCAGATCAATATCAAGACTTTGCGGTTGTCTTCCATTAGTGTTTTAGCAATTTCATTTAGATGCAATTAATAAGGTTTTTTTTTTTTTTTTTTTTTTTTTTTTTTTTTTTTTTTTTTTTTTTTTTTTTTTTGTAAACCACCGGTGTCGAACCCTATTACGAGAGACGCCTAATCTGGCTCGGAGCTTAATTACAGTTAACCCTTCCCTGCAGGTGTGTCTAGTGGAGATCGAACCCAATAGCTATTCTCACATAGGCAGCCACAACTGGTAGGTTAGGAGTTTTATTATTAATAATGTGTAACTCACAAAATAATAAGAGTTTTAATGTAATTTGTATACTTTGCTTAAGTGATTTTCAATTTATGCAATACTATTTCTAGTGAAATTTTTTTTGTATTTCTAGTGATTTTCAATTTATGCAATACTATTTCCTATTTCTTAAAATACTAACTATATATACAAGTGAGAATAAAAAGAAGGTAATATTAGAAATTGCAACAAATTTAAACCTTTTTAAGTTAAAAGAACTTTAGCGACTCATATTTATGTCTAATTTTATAATATAAACAAAGATGGTAAATTGAAGAAAAAAAAAAAAAAGAAAAAAGGAAGATGATGATGAAGAAGGGAAAAAAAAGGAAGAAAGCTAAGTTAAGGAGAAGAAAGCTAAGGTAAGGAGAAAAAAAAACATGAACGAGAAGTTAGATGAGAAAAAAATAAAGGGTTGGTGCTTAAAATCAAAATTTCAGTATTTAGTGATAGAATTTTTTGTCACTAAATGCTGAAATTCTGTCACTAAATATTATTTTTACCACTCATTTGTCCTGCATAAAATTTTTTATTTTTTATTTTTTTATTTTCAAACATCACCTCATTTTTATTTTCTGCAAATGTTAACTTAATCAAGTCTTTTCATTAAACATTTTCTCGATCTTTCTCTACTTTTTTTTTTTCTAGCTTTTTTTTTTTTGTCCTAATTGACTCGGCCTATTTTTGTAGAGGCATATCGACTGAAGCAATTACTGCCTAATCTGTTTAGTATTTACTAATCCGAATCTCTCTCAAAATATAAATTCGTTTAACGTTTTATATGGCGCATTAAGGAATTTAAATTAATTCTCCTAAATTAAGTTTAAGTGCTAAAATCATTTAAAAGGTTTCTAAGTTTTTTTAATTTCCTAAACAAATTTTAGGAACGCAAATGAACTCAAAATGTTCAAATTTGATTTTTTTTTTTTTAATCTTTCTAAAACAAACTAACCCTTTAGATTTATAAGATAATCAACACCGTCCAAAATTATGTTCCAAACATCACACTAATCAAGTTCTTTTCATTAAAAAGTAGAGTTGATTTTCTGTGACCTATACTAATGAATAATTATCTACATAATGATAATTATCTACAAAATGTAGACCAAGACTTTGCAAAGTGACATTGTTAAATTCCTTCTAAGCATAACCCATTAAGATAGTAGCAAATAAAGAATCACTTCTCATAAAATGTCAAATATTGTAATAATGTCTTTTCATTCTAAAGTAACAGTCTATCTTTCATTTTATATTTCAATTCTTAATTAAGATATGATAAAAGCTTCTCGGATTGTGATTTCTTATTAAAATAGAACAAAACTTCTATATTTAATAATAGAAACCGTATTATAATTTATAACAAAAATTAATAAAAATTATATTATATAAATTAAATTATATTTACTTGCAACAAGTAAAATCAACAAATAAATTAAATTTTAATTTCTTAAGAAAACAACATGTAATTAAAAGTGAAAAAGGGAAGAGGGAACATTGAGATCGCAAAAAATGTGCTTACTGCATTGACGAATTGACAAAAATTAGGGAGTGACCATCACTGCTGATCAACTCTAGATCTGTCGTTCAGAGATCACGAGCTTCTTCACGCACTTCGTCCATGCAAAACATGTTAAGGTTGAAACTTTTTTTTCTTATCAACTAAATTCATTTAAACATATCCCTCACAATTTCAGAATGCTTTGAAAATAAAAATTTCTGCTTGTTAGGTTCTTAACTGGATTACATTTTTCATCTTTAGTACCCAAATCTGAATCTGTAGATGCTTGGCTATCATGGACCTAATAGGAACATTAAGAATATGATTTCTACAGGGATTTTAGATATTTAATTGTTACTTCACCATTCATCATTTCTACCTGTTAATCAATATATCATTAGAAAATAATTCATCTAGAATACTATATATATTAATTTTTTCATTATTTTCAGAATCAACGACAGAAACAACCAATCCAAAGCCTTATATACGATAAAATATTAAATTTGCAATAATTATAAATAAATTCATTTAGTTCCTTTCCATTCGTATTGATAAAATAAAATCACTTCTTCCTGTTATTTATGTAATTTCAAATTCACATTAATCTTTAAATATGAACTAATCCATAATATTATAAGGAAGTAGTAGCAGTTCCAACTTTTATATTGACCTAATTAATCTTCTAAATTTATAAAAATTTACAGAGTTAATCGAACATTTTAAGATTTATTAATTAAAATTACAATTATTAAGCACTCACATTAAAAAATTATACTTACCAAATACTTAATGATTAAAAAATGTGAAAATTCTCGTTCAATAATTTATTCAAATAATTAAATTTTGTTGTAAAATTAATTCATAGATGTGGGCTTTACAAATTGAAAATATTGCCTATGACTTTAGAAGTGGGATAGCAAATATATATTATATATATATAATATATATAATATAGATAGGCTGAGGCAATGAGAGGAGCCAATAGCCTATAAATCATATCATGATCTTATAAACAAATAAAAAATAAAGTAGCGAAAAGACCTTTGAGAAATTTTTCTTCCTTTGAAAAAAAGACTTGAGATAATATTCAATCCTCCCATAAAAGAAAATAAAATTTTAATGTTGCCTTTGGTAAAAGTCTTGTCTTTCCTTAAAAATAACTAACTAACTTCTACTTCAGCTATCTTAATCAGCAATGAATAAATTATAATATTCCAAGTCTCACAGTTTATTCCCTATATGTCTATATAAGGATTCACATATCCTTTGGTTTGCAGAAACACGGAACACAATATTTTCACAAAAAAATTTCTAGCAAACTTCAAGTCTCTTAAGTTGAAACAATACGTCTCCGACTCAAGGGGATACTCAAGGAGGATGGGAGAACGTGGCAATAACCTCAGGGCAGGAACACTGCAAAGGTGCAGGAAACAAGATGATGCGTTTAATACCCAGGTGGGGTAATACTCGGGTGGAGGATGGGGGCAATTACCCAAGGAGGAAACACTCAAGGCGGAGTAATCGGGTGCGCAATACTCAGGGAGGAACACTCCATAGGCGGAGTAGGGGTGGCATACCCAAGGGGTTCTTACTCAGGGTTGAAATATCATATTTTCTCATGTTAAGTATGCAATTGGATGGAGGAAATAATGGTCGTTGTTGTGTTTTTTTTTTTTTTTTTTTTTTTCTTTTATGTGTGAAGGTGAGGTTAATTGTGATTTATTGCTCTAATGTACGGACTCACGATATAAGAGTGTTAATGTACTAATGTGATATTTTGGCCCATAATTGACTTCAATTTATGCAATACTATTTCTAGATGAAGAAATTTTCAAGTTTCTATTATCATCGATTATTTAGTAATTATTTATTGCTGTTGTTTTCGGAAATAACTATATAAACCTTTAATTAGGTTTAACTAATAAATAACAGTTTAACTAATAAATAACTATAATAGGTCAAGACAACATAGTATCAGTCAACCAATATAAATAAATTTGCAATAATATAATAATCATTAGTTCCTTCTATTTTCGTATTGATAAAATTTAAAGACTATAAATATATATGATCTATAAATATATTTAAATTTCCAAGGTCACAATCCTGTTTTTGCAGACATGAAAATATTTCGCAAAAACATTTCAGCAAAGTTCAAGTCTCTCGAATGTCTACTCAATGAGGAACACTTCAAGAGGAAATACTCAAGGTGGAAGGATGTAGTAACAACCCAAGGAGGAATCCCACTCAACAGTGGAAATATGTTAATATCCAGGGCGAAAATACTCAGCCTGGATTGTATAGGCACAAACACCTCCAGGAGGAAAATATCAACAGGTGGAGGAGGGTGAGAATACTCAGCGGGTGGAAAGCACTTCAAGGCGAGAGAAGGGAATACTCAGGCGGAACACTCAAGTGAAGAAAGGGATACTTTCAGGGGTCGAAAAACACTTCAAGGTGGAGGCCGGAGGTGTGCTACAGATAATACTTATAAGGAAAAACACTCAAAGATGATGGTATTATGGTAAATACTGGGGGAAGGAAAAAAATAAGCATATTTATTCTATGTTAGTAAATTTCTACTGGAATGAATGCGTTGTTATTTTTATTTTTTTTTTTTTTTATTTTTTATGTGTGAAAGGTGAGGATTAATTACGGAGCCTTATGCTTATAACGTTGTGACTCACAACAATAATTAAAAGAATTTTATTGTTTACTTTGATAATTGCTCTTCAATTTATGCAATTGGCTATCTTCCTTAATTAAAAAAATTTCAAGTTTCCTATCCATCCAAGTAGTTTATAATTATTAAGAAAATATAAATACTTAATTAGGGTCAATAATAGAAATATTTAATGAAAATATTTAAACCATTAAAAAAATATATATTAAACCTCTCAGATTCTGCAAAATTTTTTTTGCCTAAACAAATCTTATTTTCCGAGGGGAATTTATTTAGAAAGCCAAAGAGAGCTAAATTTAGAAAGCAAAGAGGTCAATAATAAGATACTCCCATCTTATCTTGATTTAAGAGTAATAAATTTGACAGTTTTATGACTAATTTTTTCTATTTAGAAAAAACCATAAATAATAGTTAATTTTTTTTTCTAACTTTATCCTTCTCTAGATATTTTGTACTAAACTAAAATAGTATTAGTTTTGCTGTTAGTCGCTGGTTTGAGATTGATTTTACAAGGAATTTTTATTGATTAAAATTTATTAATTTTCATTTAATTTTTATTTAAGATATCCACACCGTCCAATTATTTTCGCTACGTCACCTCTTTTTAATTTTTCTCAAAGCGCTTAACTTAATCAAGTCTTTTCATTGAACATTTTCCGATCTTTCTCTACTTTTTTTTTTGTCCTAATTGGACTCGGCCTATTTTGTTCATGGCTATCGACTAAAGTAATACTTTGCCTATCCATATTTAGTATTTACTTATCCATTCTCTTTCAAAATATAAATCGTTTAAACGTTTTTATTATGGCCATTAGAGGAACATTTATTAATCTGACTAAATAAGTTTAACCGCTAAACATCAATTTAAAATGTTCTAGTTTTTCTTAATCTCTAAACAAATTTATGAACCAAATGAACTCCAAAATGTCAAATTTGATTTTTTTTTTTTAAAATCTTTCTAAACAAGTTACTTTTTATTCCCTAAACAAACTACCGCTTTAGATTTTATAAGATAATTCACACCGTCCAAAATTCATTTTTTCCAACATTCACCTCATTTTTATTTTTCTGCAAATGTTAACTTTATTCAAAGTCTTTTCATTTTAAACATTTCTCGATCTTTCTTCTACTTTTTTTTTGTCCTAATGGAAACTCGGCCTATTTTGTAGGATGGCTATCGACTAAAAGCCAATTACTTTCGCCTAATCATGTTTAGTATTTACTAATCCATCTCTTCAAAATATTACATCGTTTAACGTTTTTGCTATGGCCATTAAGGAAATTTATTAATATCTCCTAAATTTAAGTTTTCGCGCGCTAAATCAATTTAAAAGTTTATAGTTTTTTTAATCTTTCTAAACAAATTTTTAGGAACCAAGATGAACTCAAAAATGTCAAATTTATTTTATTTTTATTTTTTTTAAATTTTCTAAACAAACTACCCTTTAGATTTTTATAAGATTAATTTCACACCGTCCAAAAATTATGCTTTCAAACATCAACACTTTTAGATTCAAGTCTTTTCATTAAAAAGCTTAGAGTTGATTTTTCTGTGACTATTTTACCTAATGATAATTATCTACAAAATGGTAGACCAAGACTTTGCAAAGGGTGAAATTAAGTTAATTTTATCTATACAGACATTTATGATAATTATTCTACAAAATGTTAGCCAAGACTTTGCAAAGTGACATTGGTTAAATTCCTTCTAAGCATAAACCCATTAGGATTAGTATAACAAATAAAGAATGACTTCTCATAAAATTGCAAAAATTTGTAATAATGTGCTCATTCTATAAAGTAACAGGTCTTCTTTCATTTATTTTTTTTTTTACTTCAATTCTTAATTAAGATATGATAAAAAAGCTTCTCGGGATTGTGATTCTAATAGATTGCAGCTACAAATTGAAATATTTAAAAAAAAAAAAAATGCAATTTACTGGCATTAAAGCTCTAATGTAATCTTCTTATAAATTTAGGAGGTCAATTGTAAATTTTAAGCACAATATAGCGATTAAATCTCATTTTTTTTGTAACTAAGATCTAATATCTCATTGTAGTTGTGAAAGATATTTAAAGTAACCATATTTATATAATAATTTTTGAACAAAAATTAGGAAAATCAAATCCTATCTATAAGAGAAAAGAAAAAGGTTACAGAACAGCCTTCTTTCTTTAGAAACTAAAAAGCGCATGGGTCCCACGCTTGAAGTTGTGAATGCATGTTTCTGAGAAATTATCTCCAATCAAATTTGAATAATTAGGATAACAATATGGCTGAGGCAATGAGAGAGCCATTAGCCGGTGTAAATATATTATGATCTATAAATAAATAAAATAAGTAGACCAAGCTTTGAGAATTTTTTTCCTTTAAAAAAAAGACTTTGGAGATAATATTCAATTTTCCTCCATAAAAGAAAGTTTAAATTTGGTATATTAACGAATTGGTGAAGGTCTTAGTCTTTCTTAAATAATTAACTACCTCTTCTTCATCTCATATCTAATCAGCAATGAATCATATAAGTATTTAAGTCACAGTTTCATTTCCTATATGTCTATATAAGGCATTCACAATCCTGGTTTGCAGGACACAAAAAAATATTTCGACAAAAATATTTCATAGCAAAGTTTCAAAGTCTCTCTAGTGGGAAGAATGCTGCTCAAGGAGAGGAAAACACTCAGGAAGAGGATGGGGTAACACTCAGGGAGGAAATACTCAAGGTCGGAGATAATGGTAAAACCCAAGGAGAAACACTCAAAGGTGGGAGGATATGGTTATGGTAATACTTCAGGGTGGAAATAATTCAAATGGAGGGATTTGAGCAACACTCAAGGAGGAAATCCTAGTGGATATGGTAATACTCAAGGTGGATATGGTAATACCTTTTCTGAGGGGAGAGAACCCACTCAAGTTTTTTTTAATGTGTGCAAAGGTGGGATAATTATGAGCCTTATTGCCTTATAATGTGCCACTCACCAAAAATAATAAGATTTTAATGTACTTTCATAATTGCGTCTTCAATTTATCAATACTCTCTCTAATTAAGAAATTTTCAGTTGTCTATTCGTCATCAAGTATTTATAGCTATTATTTTTGGACAAAATATTATAACCTGTTTTAATTTGAGTCAACAACAACCAAATATTTAAGTGAAAACTTTATTTAACCATTAATCATTATATATATATATATATATATAGTATATTATAGTATAGTCTATCTTTGTTTTTGGGTGTCAAGTATAATTTCATTTCTAATTTAAATAGTTTTTTAAAATTTTTTATAATACTCTCATATATAATAATTCAAGGTTTAGCAAAACCAAACCTCATTGAAGGGGTTAATTTGTACAGTTTATTGATTTGTCTCGACTTCGATTTTCTATCATTACATTTAAGGTGAAAAAATTATTAAAAAAAAAAAATTATAAATCTAGGGGATAGTGGCTTTACCATGGCCGATCCACCTCTAGATCTTGTCATTGAGAGATCGCGACGCTTTTTCATGAACTTCGTCATGAAACATGTTGAGGTTGAAACACTTTTTTTTTCTTAATCATATCCCTCACCAATTTCAGGAATGCTTTGAAAATAAAATTTCTGCATTGTTTAGGTTCTTAACTGGATTACATTTTTCATCTTAGTACCCAAATCTTGGTTAGATGCTTGCGCTAATCGTGGACCTAATAGAACATTAAGTATATTGATTTACAGGAATTTAGATATTCAATGTACTTCACCATCATCATTTCTACCTGGAAATCAATATATATTAGAGAAATAATTCAATGATGATATATAAAAATTCACATTATAGAATTACAATTCATGGAATATATTATATTAATTGTTCCATTATTTTTTCTGCCATCAGGACGCACGATGGCCAACGACAGAACTGACCACACATCAAGCCTTATATACAGATTAAAATATTAACATTTGCAATAATATAAATAAAGTCCATTTGTTCCTTTCCTTCATTTTTCGTATTAATAAATAAAGATCACTTCTTCCTTTACTTTATGGTAATTTCAAATTCACATACTTTAAATATGAACTAATCCATTAATTTATAAGGAAAGTTTAGTAGCAGGTTCCAAACTTTTATATTGACTAATTATATCTTTTAATTTATAAAATTCAGTTATCGAACATTTTTAATTTATAATTAAAATTCAATTATTAAGCACTCAACATTAAAAATTATACTTACCAATACTAATATTAAAAAATATTGAAATTCTCGTTCAATTAATATATCAAATAATTTAAAATTTGTTGCTTAAATTAATTCAATAGCTGCGCTTTAACAAAGAAATATTTTAAAAAAAAAATGTAATTTTACTAGCATTAAAGCTCTAATGTAATTTCTTATTAAATTCAGGATGTCAATTTAAAATTTTAAGGCATTCAAATAGGATTTAAAATCTCATTTTTTAATTAATGATCATAATATTCTCATAAAGTTGTGATAAAGATTATTTTAAGTTAACTAATATTTGATATGAATAATCTGAAAAAAATTAGGAGAAGTAAAATATATCCTATTAACTAGGAGAAGGAAAAACGCGGCTTTTTTTTGTTGTTTTTTAAACAAAAGTGTGTGGGTCTACACACCTGAGTGGACCCCGCACGAGCAAATGTGAATGCCATGTCTCCTGAAATTGTCTCAAATCTAATTTGTTAATAATAGGTTTAGGTCTATTACCTATGACAATGAGGAGCCATAAGCCTATAAATATATATTTCTATTAAATATTAATTTCAATCACAGTTCATTCCTATATGTCTAAATAAGCATGTCCACAATCCTCTGAGATTTTGCAGGACACGCAAAATTATTTCACAAAACATTCTAGCAAGTTCAAATCTCTCTAGTGAAAGAATTGTCTGACTCAGGAGAAAACACTCAAGGAAGGCTGGCGGTAACACACAGGGGAACACTCCAAAAGGTGGAGGATTGTGTGGTAACTATCCAGGAGGAAACACTCAAAGGACGATGGCGTAACCATCCAGGTAGGAAATACTTTCAAACTGGAGGATGGGATAACCACCAGGTGAGGAAATTACTCAAGAGTTTCTGAATGTTTCCAGGAGAGTGGGGAGGAAACCCTAAGGTTATTAGGATATATTATATCCAGGGCGGAAATATTCAAAATAAAGGGATCGGCCAACACTCAAGGAGGAAAATAGCTTAAGGTAGTAGGAAAATTGGAAAAATAACCATGGGTTGCAAACTATTCAAGGTGGAGCGGAGGTGCTAAAGAATTAATACTTATAAAGAACACCACTACAAGGAAATGATGTGGCTATGGTTAATAATCGGTAGGAAACAATTAAGGCATATTTATTTCTCTATGTAAAGTAAATTTACGATTGGAATAAATTGGTGTTGTTTTTTTTTTTTGTGTGGGCTCAAATTTATTGGAGGCCTTATTCGCTTATAACTGTGCATAATTGGTCTTCATTATCCAATTACTATCTCTAATTTTAAGACAGGAAATTTTGAGATTTCTGTTCCCTTATCAAGCATTTATAATTATTTTAGCTATTAGTTGACATTACCTATGAAATTGGTTTATCAAATATTTTAGTAACACCTCTTATTAGGTCAATAATAAGAGAATATTAAGTGAAAAATATGTTAACTGTTAAAAATATTTTTTGTTAATTCATATTTTTATCATACAATATTTTCTTCTTAACCCTTAACTATTTCCTTTAATTTAAATTTATTGACAAATATTTTCATTCTTTATCCTTAATTATTATTTAATTACACTTTCTACCGCTTCATCTTTTTATTATTCTTTTACATACATTATTTCTAGAATTAATTTTAGTTTACTCAGTTAGAATCTCGTTTAATTTAAATTTTTAATTCATATAAGTAAGTTAATATAAAATTTTCATTGCATATTTTTGAATGCATTAATTATAAATATTTTGAATAGTCAATTTTCCATAATTATTATAATGATATACTATTAATATATAAACAAAAAAATATTCAATGGTAACTTCGCTTTCTTAAAATTGATTTATTTCTATACTTTTATTTTTTAGATCCAGTTAATCAATAAATATCATGTATTTTCTCCTTATAATCTGTGGAAATTATTAGATTTTGAAAATTTTGATAGTTTAACGGTCCGTACATATTATAATTAAATATTATTTCTTTACTTTCAATTATTTCCCATCTCTATATCTTTTTTACATTTTTTCATCAATTAAAGTCAGGCATTAATTCTTAGCAAGAAATTTCAAAACAGAAAAGGAGAAAAAAGGGAGAATTCTTTTATGGAGGTGGACTAAAGAACCAAGAGAAAATTTGTGAGATTCCAATTCTCAACATTATTTATTAATAATGCAAAATTTTACTGAATTTTTAATTCTAATTTTTTCAATTTTGTGGGTCTGGTTTTATTTGTCTCAACACATTTTTTTTTTTTTTTTGTGTTCCATTCACATAAGTCATTTTCTCATTACATTCTCTTCCATGAAGAAGGTAAAGGAAGCTTGTTTTGGTGACAAGGAAAGGATACCTTAACAGACAGTTTTTTTGTTGCAGAAATATTAAACTTAACATTTTTATTATATCCAACCTTGGGGCATGAAATGAAGAAAAAAAAAAAAAACGGAAATATTCATATAAACTAGGAATTATATTTATAGGAACAAATACATTGAAAAGACCACCTTAAATCCAATTTTTGAGCACAGGAAAATGGTGAGTATTGTTGATGAATATAAAATTCCATATCTATTAATCTGTAATATTATCTATTGTTTTCTCATTGAAAACACATTGCTCAAGCCAATGTTATATATTATATTATAAAAAATATACTAAATCATTATTTGGTGATTCACTGGATTGGCATCAACCGTAAGTAGAAGTATACGTCTTTAAGTAAATTTATTTATAAACAAATTTGATTTCTATATGTAGTATAGTTTCTCTAGCATTTCAAAGCTACTCTGTAAATTGTTCCTTATAACTCAGGACGGTCAAACTCTTAAATTTTAAGGCATGTCATTATAAGCGATTTAAAAATTCTCTTTTTTTAATTAAGATCATTTAATATCTCATTAAAGTTGTGGAAAGATTATTTTAAAGTAAACAATAGGTGGTATATAATAATCTAAAAAATGTAGAGAGAAGAGTAAATACGCACAGTTAAGTAGAGAAAGAAAAGTCCGGCTTTTTTCTGTGTTTGTTTAAACAGAAAGTGTGTCTCGACACTTATACCCGCGCACAAGCAAATGTGAATGACATGTCTCTGAAATTGTTCTCAAATCTTAACTTTGTAATAACTTTAGTTATTAGCGTATTGACTTTAAGAAGTGGTATGAGCAATATGCTGATCATAAGGAGCCATTTAGCCTATAATATGTATGATCTATAAATAAATAAAAAAATAAGTAAACGGAAGGACTTTTTGAGAATTTTTTCCTTTTAAAAAAAAAGACTTT